>JAGSMP010002619.1:0-20768 GCA_029286625.1 Parnassius orleans | reverse complement strand
GTCGCTTAATTTTTGCCTACCATTGCCATTACTTTATCTTCAATTTTCTAAGTGCTTCATTATAAATGTGTTCATTGTATGTCATGTTCGCGTGTGTCTGCTGTAACCTTCATAAAATATCTTCCGCCATGTACTCTTTATATTTGTCCCACAATTTATGTGCATTAGATAGCCGCAAGATGATATGAGAGTTGCATAAAGATCCCTAATTTTGGCTGGTGACTGGCTGCAGCTTCCTCCATGGTTTCATCCCAGTGATTATCGTTTTCTAAAAGATGCAGAGCTTCACATGCTTCTCTATAAGTTGCGCATTCCTGATCGTTGACAGTTTTAAGGTCTTTAAATCCTGTAGGACCCCGAACATGGTGCAGCAGCAATCGTAAACGGAAACATTCAAAATTAGTTACAAGGACGGTATACACGACCAAGGGCATCTGATGACTTTACACCGTGCCAATTTGTAACAGGTGCGCCTTGAATACGGCGTTTCCTCCTTCCTAGATGTGTTCCAAGTATAATAGCGGGGACTTCAGAATATAACAACGTTTTGCAAAGGGGTCGGTTTGACAAAGTTGAAAGAAGGCTGTTAGTGTAGTTTTGGCGGTGATGCAATTCTTTCTTGGAAATTTGTTTCGGTGAAATATACGCTCTCCATTTTCTAAGTGCACAGCAAGGTGAGTAACTTTTGGTGCTTTTCGTGTAAAGGAAGTCAAGGAGACGCCACGCTGCCTCGTTACTGCTGACATAACGCCCTGCTCAGGAGTGTCAACAACAGAATCAGCAACAACGCTGGGATCTTCCGGCAAGAAGCAAACCCGCCCCCAAGGGTAAGATGCAAAAAAAGACCGCATCCTATCCCAATCGGCCGACCTATAGTGCCAAACACGGCGGTAGCCTGCGGAATGCAACCGCGACATTAGTGTGAGTGACAACACACTCCGGACAAGACAATGATCCGACGAGCCTAAAGGAGCGTCGACGGAAATCTGATATCCGTCCGGATGAGAGGTCAGCAGAAGGTCCAACAGGGAAGGTTCATGATCTTCCACATCTGGAATCCGCGTAGGCGAAGTAACCAGCTGTGTAAGACCATATGCCAAAGAAAAGTCATAAACAGATCTCCCCGCATGATCGGTTGAACGTGAACCGAGCCATTTGGCGTTGTGGGCGTTAAAATCGCCAAGGATCACGATCTCTGCGGATGGGATTTGCTGTAACAAGGAATCTGTAGCCATTTGAACGTGGTCGATGAGTCGGTCTGTTTCGGCATTACCGCTATGGGACCTATAGAGGCACCCGTAGACGCGGGGATGGTCCTCGCTGTTTACACGCAGCCATAGGATGGACAGGTCCGTACCTTCAAGACTGCCGAGGCGTCGAAAACAGATGTCCTCTCTGACGTATACGCAAAGTCCAGCCCGGGGCACAAAGGAGTGTTCTAATTTCGACAGCCGGAGAGGACACCTGAGTCTCGGTTAAAAAGAGCAAGGCTGGCTTCGCCGTCTCTAGATGGAAGTGGACAGCGTTAAGGTTGAAATGAAGTCCCCTGATGTTGCAAAAATTCACGGATAGCGTGACAGGGGTCGCCTTGATCATATTGCTCCGCTTGCCCCGCAGCAGTATTAGTCGCGAGCGGAATTTTGCCCCCCCCAGAATACGCGGGGCAGCCTGAGCACCCACGCTCAGAAGTGGAGTAGCTTGGTCGTGCATGCTCAGCGAGGGATTCTCCAGAGGTGCTGGTACCCTCCTGGGGTAGTCTTTCGTTTAATTCCGCTACCATGTTGCGGGGAATTGGACCTCCGGCTGAATAAACTGAATAAGATGGATATACACTGTGTCCCTATGTTTATCTTTTTCCAATATTAGTTACCACATTTGAACACTAGGCATCTGTTGACAGCAATCTAAATAGGCAATTTTGACCATTTCGTAAGGGTTCTAATACTTATAAAGGTAATGTATCATCAAAAAGGAGAACATAGGGACTTAGAAGAGGTTGATATTTATTTCTGTAAAAACTCATTGCTATAAGGTCATAAACCAGAAAGAAAATAGGCGAGAGTGTTTGTATGGAGAAAATACCAAGCGCATTTACTCTTAATGCTGTGCTCATCCACAACCCCTTTAGAATTTAATACTAATACTACTGTTTTTTTTAATTATCAGAAATGATAAAAGAGCTCACTTCACCTGAATGTAAGTGGCTACTGCAGCCCATGATCACCTGCAACCAACTTCAAACAAAGACAGCTACCACCCACAAAAAACAGCAGGAGAAGACCACCGGAACCTATAGGTGTAGGACATGAGCGACTCGCGGTCTATCTTTGACAACATTTACTCCCGAGTTTCGCCCGTCCGGCACAATAATTTTTTATTGAATAGTATTTACGTAATATATGGAAGTTAGCGATAAAGTTTTATTTTGTATACTCCATAGAAATTTGAAGCAGTTTACTTAAAATTAAAGCAGACAATCGTTTTTGGGCCCACTAAAAATTTTAATGTAACTTAAAGGTAACATAAAAAAAGATACCAATTTATTATAGTAAATTGCCTAACGATTTTATGAATATCTAACGGGAATAATTAAATCTGAAAAAAAATGAGTTGTTTTGATATTTGTATCCTGGTTAATGTATTATGGGGGAAAATGCGTGTAATTAATCATTTTTGCAGGTTGTATAAAAAGAACAATATTTCTTTACAAAGATAACTTAATAAATACATATATGTATTTGTATATTATATATTTATTACTAAAAAGATATACCACTGAGAGTTATGTGTTTAAATCTTATTTCTAAAAGTGTTAAGTAACATGATATAAAATGATTCAAAGTGACCGTAGAACGAAACGCTACTTTGTCATTGACTTCGGAGCAGGCATGAAGATTCACTTTTAAAAAAATCGATCTGCGATTCGATTCAAATCTAACATACTAGAATCGATTCTTTATTAAATCAAGCATTAAAAGATTAATTTTCAATTAATCGCGACATTTTGAAAACATGCCTAATAATACATATAAGAACAACAATACTTTAACAAAAGTGCAAGCTGCAACGTGCATTCCTCAATAAATCAAACAATACTGTTTACTTTATTACTATAAACTTCAACATATAATATTTAATTAAGTTAATTTGTTAGAAAAGTGTAGAGATTAAAATTCTAAATTTAACTTTAAATACAACAGCCTAGACTCAAGCTACTTTACCTATAAAATTTGGTGGTATTGGTGTGAGAAATCTTTCTAGCGTTGCATTGCCTGCTTTCCTTGCTTCCGTGCATAGTGTCAGTGATTTATGTAACATAATTTTAAATAATAAAGTAGACCTGTGCTTTGCTACGGAGGCAGGGCAGACATGGCAAACGCTCTGTCCCGGCGACAATGTTTCACTGGAAGTTAACCAACAAAAACAGTGGGATATTCCGTTGGTACAAAACGTGCAGAAGATTTGTTTCATAATTTCCGTAGTGACCAAGATAAGGCATGCCTTTTAGCTGTTTCGACTAAGGAATCTAGTCACTGGTTACACGCTTTACCATCAAATAATCTCGGAACATTACTTGATGGGGAAAGCTTGCGCATCGCCGTAGAAATCCGACTAGGAGCGGCGATTTGTCAACCCCATCTGTGCCCCTGTGGTAGCAGCGTTGACAAGTTTGGGCTCCACGGGCTTTCATGTAAGAAAAGTACAGGTAGGTTTTCACGGCACGGCTCTTTGAACGATGTCATCTGAAGGGCTCTTGTCTCTATAAATGTTCCCTCGGTTTTAGAGCCATGTGGAATATTTAGAGAGGATGGCAAGAGACCCGACGGTATGACATTGATCCCTTGGGAGAGAGGTAAAGCCCTAGTGTGGGATGCTACTTGCGTACACTTTGGCGGCCTCTCATCTCAGGGGTACCTCGTTTAGAGCCGGGGCTGCATCAGAAGTAGCTGAACTGAGTAAGTGGCGCAAATATGAGTCTGAGAGATGACTACATATTTGTGCCATTTGCTGTAGAGACTATCGGTCCGTGGGGTCCATGTGCGGTGAAGTTCATCAAGGAACTCCATCCGCGGCTGGTCGTTGCTGCTGGTTGATAAGAGGACTGGTTCTTTTCTCCCTCAAAGGCTAAGTGTAGCCATTCAGCGGGGAAACGCAGTCAGCGTTCTTGGCACGATACCGCGGGGAGTAGGACTGTATGATAATTAAGTTACTAGCTTTAGTTTTTTTTTATTATAGATTCTTAAAATAAATGTACCTTAATGAAAATCAGTTAGCCAGCATTTTATTTCTTTGTAATTTTATTCCCAATCTCTCTCTCCCAAGCCCATGATATTTTTTTTTTCATCAGTCCATATAAGTCATGGAACTCTCCCGTTGTAGGGAGAATTTTCCTTAATCGGCACGCTTGGCATTCTGATTGACAATTATCAAGAAGATAAGAAGTCTCACACCGTCACCAGTCTGGGAATTTTATGTGTGATGTAAGGGAAGTGATTAAACTGCCATCTATCGGAATAGGCGACTATGGGAAATGCCAGAAATATCCATAAGATTTTTCTGTCATTACCTATAGTCAACTCTACACAAAATGGAGAGACGGATTCTCTTACTAGATAATATATTTATAATTTGAATAATTTTAAATAAGTTATTTAACTGGATTATTTATACAAAAGTTATATTATAAATCGAATATTTGCTGCTATAATGTTATATGCGCGTATAATGATAGTCATATGAAATGTATGGAAAATAAAGGAAAGTATTGAATCCTAACATAATATAGTAACATAAGCAATCTTTTACAAAAGTACTCCGCATCGAAGCAAAAGTCAATACCAACGAGGAATCGATTATTTTATCGTGTCCTTAGTCCCTACTCATTTATTGTCGTAGACAGCACTATTATCTATTATTCTTACTGTTGTCTTTTTTTACAATGTGACGGTGTTTTTTCTGTTTTCTCGTAGTTATTTGTGATTTTATGAAATGGGATCTGCAAGAAGAGCACACTCCAAATATTTAAGTAATTATGTACGAAAGCATACACTCCAAATAGTCAATTGTGTGCAAACTGCAAATGTGCGCCAAGCACCAACCTGTATGTGGATTTCTCGTGAGGTGAATTCTTTTAGTCCATTTAGTCTTTAGAAATGCGAAGAATTTCATATCTTTTTACTTTCGTATTATATTCGGGTCGGCTTTAGTAATCTGCGGCACGATTTAAGTGATCATTTTAGCTTTAGTTGACAGGCAAAGATGCTATTGATTACCATCGAGCTGCTTTTTATGCCGGAAATCTTTAGTTTTCGAGATATCGATAATTATAGTTTTGAGGTTATATCCATTTAAAAATGATACGAAAACGAAATAACAATATAATTATTAGAAAGAGATAGCAATAGAGCATGGTCTGTATCTGTTTTAAAAAAACACGCAACAACAATATACATGTCTATAAATAAATGTTTTTATAATATTATATTTGGTCGTTTCTTTTGATCAAACCAGAAGGTATAAATCACAAAACCGAATCTGTCAACCCCGACTTCCACGTGGTCTTTCCGCCTACCCTAGAGTGTATATGAAAACCCGGAAGCGCGGAGGGAAAGCAGCCCTCGCCGCTGTAACTAAGCGCAGGCAGCGTCGAGCCGTGGCGGCTGAGGTTGGTCGCCGAAGGCAACCAAACAGCCGAAGCTGCGCAGGTGAGCTAGGTGCCTGTGCTTAGTTACGCAAGGGCGAAGGAGCTGCACTGCCGCAGCGCTGAGCAGAAGCAGAATCAAAATAGTGTTAATTCCACGGTTTTTTCCCACCTGAAAACTCCCACATTCCCACGGGACCCGAATGTGACTTTTTAATAAGGAAAGCGATTTTGCCTTAAAGTGTAACAAAACTTTAAAATTCATTAAAAAGGGGTTTCAGCAATTTCACTTTAGGGGAGGTTCCCACACCTCCACCCCCCTCCCCAGGCCACTCGGTGACCATTTATTCATGCCGCAGATTACTAAAGAAATACCTTATATTCTACTATTGACTTTTTTCAGATAAGTCCAGTTCCAATAAAGCCAGTTATAAAAACTGCATAATGAATTTGCAAGAAAGTGTTTATTTGTACTACTCATTACATCAAACTATATGGGTACAAGAATATTTGCATTCTATGTGGTTTTTCAATTTGAAATGAACTCCAAAAAAGCTGTTGTTATCTCTGCGGAAAGGGGTATTATTTTGTCATCTACTAGAAGGTACTAAAAATATTTGTTATCCTAATGAAACCAGTGAAAATAAAAAGTCAGTTTACTTGTACTTAGTTAAATAGTGTTGTTTTCAAAACCATAATAACTACCTACTTCTTTATTTGATTAACTGGAGATAACAAAATTATAAAAGAAATATGAAGATACAATTTATGAACATTGAAGACAGCAGTGTTATCGCTTTTAATTGAAAATGTTTTTCAGATTTCTAACAATTTCATAAATGGTCACATTTTTTTGGCTTTAGTGGTGTTTGAAAATGTAAATTACTAAATTCATCTTTATACATACATAAACATAGTCCTCACACACTATTTAGATTGCAATAAGTATAGGAAAAATAATATATTGATAAGAATTATTATTTAGTATAGACATTACAATATTCATTACCTTTTTTTCAGGTGGATCGCTTAGAAACTTAGAATAAATGTGTATCCCTTTCAGGCTGAAAGCTTGCAGAGTTGTCCGAGGCAGAAACGAAATGATAACAGAAATATGGGAATACAGTATATGGATATTGAAGACAGCGTTCTTATCTCATATCTCTTATCTTTGAAAATGATCTTCTGATTCATAACAAAATCATAAATAGACAAGTTATCAACTAATTATTTTGGTGTTAATGATGTTTGAGATTTATATAGCCGCCCACACTGTTCTTGTCTCTCCGTGCTGCCTTTAAGAAAAAATCTTTTAATATTATGATAATTAACGATAATAAATACAATTACATTATACATGTTTTTTTTTATCATTACACAACCAGTTTAAAATGTTTTACTTAATATTTATCACTGTTAACATTACTAGACTTAAATGTTGTTTGGGATGTATGTTAACCAATCAATCAATACATATATAAACAAAGTTCCGACACCACACAATATGTCTGTAATAAACATTGTGATATTATACATTGTTTTGTTTTTATCCAAACACAACCAGTTTAAAACATTAACTTGCTATTTATTTATTAGTGTTTAAAGTCATAAATGGGTATGTAATTACCCAGTAATTTTGGGTTTAATGTTATTTCCGGTGTATACTTACTAATCAATTAAAACAAAGTCGACACCGCGCCTGTCTGTCTGTCTATTGTACTTTTAAGAGACTACTTTGGAAATTATGACTTACAATCCACACCACGTTTGTATGTCCGTACACTATATTTTGCCAGAACCACTAAAAGGATTTTCCATCAATTTTAAATTACCTATATATGTTGAATGTACCTACAACTTTGTTTTATACTATTAATTATTGAACAGTGCACTATTTTAACTTATAATACCGGTGAAAATTACCAGACAATCGCTTTTAGTTTGTTTTTAGGTTATTTATTTTCATATTTTAATTGTTAATTTCTCAGTATTCCCGTTAGATGCGGCAAAACTAATATTAGTTTTGTAATCTATAGACTATAAGGAATAAATCGACATGCAATTCATTAAGTTAAGCCACAATTTGTGGTGGGCCCTTTCTCCATACAAAAAGAAATTGTCTTCTCTCATTCGTTCGTTACAGCCAATGAAAAGTACAGGCAATCTAGCACAAAAAAATGTTATCAATATCCTTTTTATTCACATTTCCGCTCTCTATTACATAGCTTGCGAAATAGCCGGGTAAACGAATGTTCACTTTTTGAATTGCATGTTTTGTGTTTTGCAGAGCATGCTCATGCGATTGTACTATCTTCATATTATTGTTTGCTATGTGTTTAAATAGTATTCTATTGCTTCCTTTAGGATAGTTACACTGACGTATTTTCTTTGTACGTAAATTTTACTTAATCATAGTAAGTGTACGTTCACGCCTATGATATAGTCGATTATTTTGATGTTATTTAGATATGCGATTTTAATGTAACAATTTTTGTTTGTCACTGATTTACCGTATACACTTAAAGCAAATGTATATTACAAATTTGCATAAATCAATTAATTTATTTTTGACCATTAAATGTTATTATCGTCATCATCATTACAGCCTATCACATGTCCACTGCTGAATAAGTCTCCCTCAAGGAATGCCACATGGCACGGTCCTGAGCCAACTGCATCCTTTGACTTCTTGCATCTCTTACTAGTTCGTCACTGCTTCTAGTGGCCGTCACACACCAGGATATGGCCAGCAGCGGCTTCCTAATAACAACAAGAAAATTAAAACGATTGCGGTTGCCAACCCGCCTGGCAAGCGTAGCAACTATGGTAAACGTCCCCGCATGAGCAATGACATTAAATGTTATCACTAACTAATTATTATCGTTAACTTTTATGCTTAATCTAGGTAAATTATATAATATTCACGAAATGACAATATGAATTTGAAATTGGAAATAAGTAAAGCTATGCTATTTCTTCTTATACATTTAATAAGATATTAATAAATGTATTATAATAATTTATAAAAATAGAAGACCCTTGTGAGTGCCTGTCATATTATAAATCCACTCGTTTTATAATTTTCTTTTATTGTGATCTAACGACAGCCTAACCTACCTCGGCTGTATATTAATATTTACGAGTATGTCTTTGCAATACTTAAATTTTTCGCTTCTATGTCCTTGATGTATTATATTGGTTGCCCTATTAAACTTTATTAATTTTTTGTTTTTACCAACAGGAGGTTGAAAATGAATGTCCTCCTAATCTTCATCAGCCTGTAAAGCACCCACTGCTGGACATGAGCTCTCTCATGCACATTTTACATCTGGTATAAACACGTCTATAATTAAAAAAATATGGTTTTACCGCCACCCTTCGAAAGCTGCACGGTCTTCTTGGGTTTTCTTCTCTTATTTCGACACCACATGGAATGTATTTCTCTGTTTTTTATTAAAACCTAGCTGGTAACCGGTACGTTGCTGCCACAGAAGAAATAGTTGTGGAAATATTGTTTTAAATTTGGAAGAGTTTTATTGTTTAATTAGAAACGATAATACATTCATTGAAATTGAATGTTATATGACTTTCAAATAAATTTGTCGGAACGATACGCGCCACATACCGTTAATTGTACCATGCCTATAACCTTCTAAATGATAGACTGCGATTTCGTCTTCACCACCCCATTTTTATAATAATGTGATACAGCATGCAGCAAGCGATGTTTATTAAGTACGAGGGTGGATTGAAAAGTACTCGGCCTAACACAGATCCATTCAATTCTAAAAATCAAATCTACCCACATTATTTAGTTCAGTTCAGACTAGTTCATTGTGTGAAGTTCGAAACGTGTGCGATAATTAGTTGTGATTTTATAAATTTATTAACAAAGTAATCGGACATAATTTCCGCGAATGGAGCAAATCGAGCAGCGTGCCGTCATTAAGTACCTCCATAAGAAGGCTATCATCAAAAGCCATCCATGATGACATGGTCAGTACATTAGGCGATTGTGCTCTGTCATATTCATCCGTCAAAAATGGATAGCAGAATTTAAGCGTGGTAGAGAGTGTGAAAGATGAACCCGCTCTGAAGGCCTTCGACGTCAACTACTGAAGAAAATATTAAAAAGTACTTGATTTAATAATGGAGACCGCAGATTAAAATTAGAGAGATAGCTGAAATTATAGGCATCTCTTATGAACGAACTCAAAACATCATTGTCAACGAGTTGGGTTTCCACAAGGTGTCTGCGAGGTGGGTTCCGCGACTGCTTTCAGTTGAACAAAAAGGACGCGATTGACTATTTCACGCGACTGTTTGGAGTTATTTGAAGCCGATGCAGATGATTTTTGAATCGTTTTGTTACTATGGACGAAACATGGGTTCATTACTGTACACCGGAAACAAAACAACAATCAAAACAGTGGAGAAGACCTGGTTCACCACCCCTAAAAAGGCTAAGTCGATTTTGTCGGCAAATAAGGTGATGGCTTCAGTATTCTGGGACTCGAAAGGTGTGATTATGATTGATTATCTTGAAAGGGTCAGACTATAAACTCTGATTACTACTGCACCTTACTACGTCGTTTACGAGAGAAATAAAAGAAAACGTCGAGGAATGCTCAGAAGAAAAGTCCTGTTTCATCAAGATAACGCCCGTGTTCACACGTCAGTACAGTCAATGGCTGAAATTCACAACTGTGGCTTTGAACTGTTACCGCATCCGCCGTATTCACCTGATCTGGCACCATCAGACTTCTTTCTGAGGAAGACGCAACTTTAAATTGTATAATGTGTAGACATACTTTAAATTGTATTGCATTGTATCTTATCTTGACAATTAATTTATAAATAGCTAATGAATATTGTATGTGCTAAATTACTTACTTGTATTTTTATTTTTAGAAGAAGTTTTTATTTATTGATGAATCGTTAGTTTTAGTGTGAACCTTAACAAATTTCTGATTTAGTTTTGCTACAAAATAAATCACTCTAAGGTGCAATATTTTTAGTATTACTTTATTTAGGTAAATAAATAAATAATTATCTTTATAGACTTCGCTTTATCAACATCATTCAAATTTTCTAAACGGAGCACTTTTGGGATCGCCTTGTAGTCGGTCAGAGTCTGAAGAGTCCTCTTTGTACAGTTTTATTGACAACTAAGTCATTAATAAGTGTCACATTTTCTGGGTTAACTGTAAGTTTTTGAAACATATTAGAATAAAATGTAGTTTCAGCTTTTTATCAATTTAATAACATATGTTTTGTTTATTAAAATATAATAGGTACAAATTTATTTATTTTGGATTTTAGCCATTGGCGTGCGTTATTTTTAGCTTTACTTTACTTTTAGCTATTGCGATTAGCTTTACTATGCCACACCCCGGACTTTATACGGTGTAATTATAATTTTTTATTAATAACATTGATTTTCGAACCAAACGTAATTTTCTTTTTTGTCGTCCAAAAATATAGAATCTATTAATAGGTGGGGAGCTATTCGCATGCCATTAATACGTCAGTCTTGTCTGTTTGTCTGTCCGGGGTCCGGGCTAATCTTTGGAATGGATGAACCTATTGTAATGAAACTTTACGAACAGATAGAGAGCAATACCGGGAGTGATATAGGATCTTTTCGTACTCAGCTTAACTGGCTGCCTATCCGTCAGCGCAGATATGTTAGAGTATTCTGCACTCTTCACTATCCTGAAAGATCCTTGTGCTCCTGAGTACTTGAAATCTAAATTCTTCTTCAGTACCTAGGAGATACTCATAATTATTTTCTCTGTTCTTCGGATAATCTAGTTGCTAACGCCTTTACACCGTACTGGTTATATGTCCCACTCTTTCGCTCTTATATGTATAGAATACCTTATATATTGTCTTTTTATTTTATAGCTGAAAAATTAGTTATGTGTGTCGTGTGTATTTTGGTCTTAAATATATTGATTTTTTTATAATTTTGTCCATGCATAAATTCTAAAATGAGACGGTGTTCATTAAAGGCCGATTTTTCAATCCCCCGGGAAAATTTAATTAAAGAAATAAATATAAAATAATTACAGTTGTATGAGTAAAATAGTCCCATTGTTTCACTGTTTTATTCAGTCAGGTAATAATTTACTCGATGGATAACATTTAATTGACGATTGCAAAATCAGCCCTTAAACATATTAATATATTTTAAAGGCTCGGTCGTCGAATTGTCGTCATTACGCAATTGCAGTCGGCTTTATTGATTTTAAATATGTAGTGCAGTTGCATCGCGCATAGGAGAGGTAAGGGGTGTGGGGTTATCGCCGCGCGCACCATCCCGCGTAACCCAAGGGAGCCCCTGAAATCTGTGTTTTTACTTTTTAGTGCGAGCCCGTATGAGCCCGTTTCTAGACGCAAGTCGATCACTCGATTCGACTGAATTTATTATTTTTGAAAACAGTTACCTGCTGTCATTTACGAGTTTTTAGATTGTTTGAAACTTTATTTTGACAATATGCTTGTATATTGTGGATTGTTAACTATTTATTCAAAAATAACTTATTTCATTGTTTGGAGAAATCCTTCCGATTTAAGATTTTCAACATTAGTCTCATAATATACCTATATAAAAATATTTTTCTCTGTATCATACGACAAATGGTTTCTTGTTCATTGGCGCCGTGTAATAATTTGTTTTAGTATTTGTCGCCGTTAAAGTTTGTATAAGTTAAACTATTCCCCCATCCGCTCCCCTTTTTAATTTTTGGAGATCATATACTTGCGTTTAGAGGCTTTCGCGCCGTTTAGGAGGAACTTTGTAACTTTAGAAACTGTAACTTTTTCATTTTTCGTCCTTAGTGGTATTTTTATGAAATGAAGAACTACTCCAAGGTACGTAAACTTATTTATTAATGTATTCGTCATTCATCTTTAATCATTATCAACCCGTATAAGTCACTCATGAGCATCTCCCTGTGTAGAGAGGATTTGCCCAGGCGGATTGTCGATAGTAATCCAACTGGACGTTTCGAACATTTGAACATTTGAAATGGGTATACTGTTTTGAGCATATCCCATATTCGCCTCTTACGTCACCCTTGGGACGAAATGACGGATGATACATTCGAGTGACGTATTCGCGGGATTCACACGAGCCATCACACGGGTATGTTATAGAATAATTTAATATATTTAATATTGTTTTAAAAATAAAGCTCAATTTACATTGCGGTGTAACGGAATGGAACGGAAGCGTCAATTTCGCCTCGTCGCGAGAATACTGGAGAATTCTCGCGACTGCGCCTTGTGGCTATAGAGGACGTTCAGTTATTTAGTCTTTTGTTTGACAAGAATGGTTGATTGGATATTATTCTCATATTGCTTATTAATTTGTGAGGCAAAAGATGAAGAAAATTATGAGAAAGGGAAGAATATCAGAAAAAGGAAAAAATATTTGGGTTCATGATACCTATATTATGGAAGAAACGAAAACGTCACCCTACGCGCCACTTCCCGCGGATTTCACTGACTGCGCCGACAATAGCTACGGGAATCCTCGAGATTGCGCGAGAATTCCCCGGAATAAGCTTGACTTCTTTTATATATATATAGGTCTTCATTGATCACTCTTTTGACCGTGGTTCTGCTTAGGCCCATCTGAAGAGCTAAGATTTTTTGTTTACGAACAGGATTTCGTTGGATTCGCGCCTTCACTGCTTTGATGTTCGCGGGTGTCCTAACTGTACGAGGACGGCCGGTCCTCTTACGATCTTCGAAGCTTAAATCTTCAGTGAATTGTTTGATAGTGCGATAAACAAATCGTAGGGTTATTTTCAATTTTTGTAGAATATTGAAAATCTCTTTTGGCAAGTAACCACAGCGGTGCAACGCGATAACCGCTACTCATCTTTTTTCTTCAACCACTCCATATTTGAAAATGAATGATAATTAATCTCTTTTTTTATTTTCGGCAAGCGCAAACGTTATATTTTTAAAATTGGTGAAGTTCATCTAGCCAGTATTCAAAATTTTGAAATAATAGAGTCATTCGGGGTAACTGAGCGCAGTGGGTAAGTGAGCGCAGTGAGTATATCTCCCAAACGGGGACCGGGGGGGAGGTTTTTGTTTAGGTCGAAAAGTGACGCTGGAGTGCCCTGCTAGTTGCGACTTGTCTCTGTGGCGGCGGTTGATGAATAACTTTTTTTTCATAAAAAACAGTATATGGTGTTAAAATTCGTAGTTTTTTTGTTTAATGGAAAACAGTGTATCATCGTCGTTATTGATTTCACAACGGTAAGTTGTATTTTCTTTGAATAATAATATGTTTACGCTACATTTATGTAAAAAAAAAAATATGTTATATTTGTTTTCAATTTATCTTATGAGCTTTCATTTGCAATTTGGTGTTCTGGGGAAAGTGTGCGCGGGTAAGTGTGCACATGCGTACACTTGCCCCTTCGGTGTTATTTTCGTTCGTACATTGTTTTATAGAGAGGTAGGGTTTACTAACACTCTTATTTTATTTTTCAGTGTCTCATCACCATGCCGCGAAATTATATAAGAAAAAGACCTGAACTTGCATCGGTCACTGAAGAACAAATCTCTAGAGGTAAATCACTCATTGAGCATGAAAAGAGCAAAAGAGCTGCTGCAAGTGCCATTGGTATTAGTGAGTCTTGTATTCGAAATCAAAATCATCATCTTGAAGAGGAAGAACAAAGTTTTCTATGGCCTCGACCAGTAGAATACTTTTGTCCCTCTATGTAAGCCAAATACTGAAGAATGGAGTCAGTGCATGTATTGCAAAGACTGGTGACATGAGGATTGCATGAGAGAGGTGTTTTTGTTTGTGATAATTGTATTGATGATTCCTAAATGAATATTGTTTCTAATACATTAGACAATCCCAACTAAAATATGTTGATCTCTAAATATTAATAATTAAAAATTTCTTTAATTTAATTTTGATTGTAATCCAAATAAACATTAAGTTTATTTTATTTTATGAGAAAATTGTTATTTTTATGCAAACACTAATAACTAATAAAATATTTTCTAAGTGGCATTACAATAAAGAACCTTTATTCTTGAATATTGTGTATATTTTGACTAATCCAAGGAATGCGCTTACTTACCCCATATGCGTATACTTACCCCATACGGGTGCGCACAGTTACCCGCATCGTGGGTCAAGTGAGCGCATTTCGATTTTATGTAATTAAATGCTTACAGAAAAAAAAACACCAAGTTTTCTACATAGACTTAGAATATACGCCAGTATATTCTAAGTACTAATAGACCTCCTGACAGCCCGAAAACGCGTGACCAATTTTGTCATTGTGTGCGTTAGCTAGTGATGTATATTTTACTTAAAAGGACTATCGAAAATGATTGTTAAGGAAGCGGTAAAAAGATTATAAAAAATTGTTTAGTGCATGAAGTTGAATAACTTCAAAAATTAACTGAATTTTACCATGATAGTTCTAAAATAATTAAAAAAATATTCATATAACATGTTCCTGGGAATAAGCTGAACCTACCTGCCTTTTGTTGGATTTTAATTCAAATGTATAAAATCCCAGGTGACTTTACCGAAAAACTTTAAAAAAAACTCCCCAATAATCAGATCAGAATGTTGTATTTTCGAGCTTTGATCTTTGGAGAAAAATATTTACTGCCGAAAGACTTATTATTCTCATAGACTTAGGATATACTAGCGTATAGACCAACATAGTGTGCAAGGGAGAAAAAAATTCCTAGTGGCAAAAATGCAAGATAGAAAAGGATACCTAATCTCATGACTCTGTAACCAATTTTGAATGACAGGTCGGCACAATTCGGCACGCAAGAAATAGCTCCGAGATATTTTCTAATTTTTTAAAGTATAATAGTGGTTATTTTTAGTAAGTAACTTTTTTCCAAAATGGTTAATTGTTCCGTGAGTGAGTGTGCTGTTAATAATAGAAATAATCCTGATAATTTCACATATCACAGGTGAATTCTCAAGACATCGTTAATGTTATGACGCGTTTATTTTTGGTTAAAATTTATGTTACATACTGTTTTAAATATAGTATATATTCAATTATTTTGTTAATTTTGATATTTTGCGTCACATTTTGAGTCACGTTGTTGATAATTTGCATGAATTTGGTAAATACATTTTTATACAAAATATTTTACATGTACGCTAGGGATTGACTCAACTATATCAAAATTAATGTCGATATTTATCTTGAATGTTTATAATGAATCGATAGACTTGCCTACACAACAAGAAAATAAATCCTCGGTTTGCGTTCTAAAATGTAATTTTATTTTGCCGTTTTTCAAACAGATTCCCTCCGGATTCTATAATTAGAAAAAGTGGTTAAGGTTCATTGGACGGGTTGGTTGGAATGCAAAGAAGAACTCAACAATTTGCAGCAAACATTTTCTTGAGAAGTATAAAAGAAAAAGTACAATAAAAACAATTTTATTAAAAGGAGTCATTTCTATATTATTTGTACCAGTAAGTAAAATATTGTTATAATAAGACTTCAAAAATATAACTTTCAAAACTTTAGATAATTATAGAGACAGATTTTCATACATTATAAAACTGTAGTACATTAAAGACAAAAAATCTTGAGATTATCCTCTTTAAACCATTATGAACCCAACTAAGTATCGAACCAAAGTATCAACCAAAATAAATGTATAACGTAGCTTAACCAACCGCACAACCTCAAGGTCACACTAGTACAATATTCATAGCATCATGCTATTTTCCCCAAGGGGTTGAGCGGAGCTTCGGAACTTCGGATTATATTCCCAAATCATAACGATAAAACTTTTAGCGTAGTTAGGTATAGATATTTAGTAATGCTCCTCAAGCGCTACTAGACGACCGCGCATGAGACGTGATAGTATAAATTCCATATTATTTGATACTCACAACGCTCAATGCCCGATTTATGCTTGATGGCCGACGACATTGTCGCGAGGGCTTAAATAGCGTGGTTTATTAGCCCTACAGCGTTATTCGTAGAGAAGAGGAACTTGTGGTTAAGTAATAGCTGCGCAGATCAATAGATCTGCGAAATTAAGTTGCACTTGCCGCGGTCAGTCCATGAATGAGTGACCATTTTCTTAACATACCGAGATTGAGAGAATAGAGAGTGCATCTGTATCCTCAGACACTTAGTGCACTTTACTGTGTTAAGATCATTATGTTTTTAAAATTCATGCAGCTAAAATGATAATAAGTTTATTATTACTTTATACTTTTCAGGGACAGATGAAAGAATATAAACATGAAGCATGATGAAGCCTCATAAACATATTGGCCTTTAAACAGAGCATTCTTATTTAACTGATTCCTACAAGTTTCCTTCCTTAAATTATTAAGTTTACATTCATACTTAAGTCTAATGTTAAAATAAATTCCAATAAAAATGTTAAAATAAAATCCCATAGACTTAGAATATACTGGCGTATAGACCACCTGACAGCCCGAAATCGCGTGACCAATTTTGATTTGTCATTGTGTGCGTTAGCTAGTGATGTATATTTTACTTAAAAGGACTATCGAAAATAATTGTTAAGGAAGCGATAAAAAGATTATAAAAAATTGATTAGTGCATGAAGTTGAATAACTTCAAAAATTAACTGAATTTTACCATGATAGTTCTAAAATAATTAAAAAATATTCATGTAACATGTTCCTGGGAATAAGCTGAACCTACATGCCTTTAGTTGGATTTTAATTCAAATGTATAAAATCCCAGGTGACTTTACCGAAAAACCTAAAAAACTCCCCAATAATCAGATCAGAATGTTGTATTTTCGAGCTATGATCTTTGGAGAAAAATATTTACTGACGTGGGTAGTTTCCCCGGTTTTTATTATTCACATATTGTTAATATAAATAGGTAGATACTTAACTAAGTATATACCTATTTATATTTTATATATTTTATAAAATGTTTTGATGGGGAAACAAAAACGGGGACACGGAGTACATAATGGCTGCTTTATTTTTCATATAAGTATTACTTGTGATAATTACAAACATTTAATAATTAATAATTAAATAGATTATAGTTATTTATTTTAACATTCGACTTAAGTATGAATGTAAACTTAATAATTTAAGGAAGGAAACTTGTAGGAATCAGTTAAATAAGATTGCTCTGTTTAAAGGCCAATATGTTTATGAGGCTTCATCATGCTTCATGTTTATATTCTTTCATCTGTCCCTGAAAAGTATAAAGTAATAATAAATTTATTATCATTTTAGCTGCATGAATTTTAAAAACATAATGATCTTAACACAGTAAAGTGCACTAAGTGTCACTCTCTATTCTCTCAATCTCGGTATGTTAAGAAAATGGTCACTCATTCATGGACTGACCGCGGCAAGTGCAACTTAATTTCGCAGATCTATTGATCTGCGCAGCTATTACTTAACCACGAGTTCCTCTTCTCTACGACTAACGCTGTAGGGGATGAACCACGCTATTTAAGCCCTCGCGACAATGTCGTCGGCCATCAAGCATTAATCGGGCATTGACCGTTGTGAGTATCAAATACTATGGAATTTATACTATCACGTCTCATGCGCGGTCGTCTAGTAGCGCTTGAAGAGCATTACTAAATATCTATACTTAACTACGCTAAAAGTTTTATCGCTATGATTTGGGAATATAATCCGAAGTTCCGAAGCCCCGCTCAACCCCTTGGGGAAAATAGCATGATGCTATGAATATTGTACTAGTGTGACCGTGAGGCTGTGCGGTTGGTTAAGCAAGGTTATACATTTATTTTGGTTGATAAATAGATACTTAGTTGGGTTCATAATGGCTTAAAGAGGATAATCTCAAGATTTTTTTTGTTTTTAATGTACTACAGTTTTATAATGTATAAAAATCTGTCCCTATATTTATCTAAAGTTTTGAAAGTTATATTTTTGAAGTCTTATTATAAAAAGATTGTTTTATTCTACTTTTTATTTTATACTCCTCAAGAAAATGTTTGCTGCAAATTGTTGAGAGCCGTGGTAGCTCAGATGGTTAGCGCTCGCTGTAAGTTTCACAGTACGCGAGCAAACCGGGTTCGATCCCCGCCGGCACCAATGAAATTGTTAATTGCAATTTTAAGTGCTGATTTACCACGTGCT
Organism: Parnassius orleans; assembly: GCA_029286625.1. Lineage (NCBI taxonomy): Eukaryota > Metazoa > Arthropoda > Insecta > Lepidoptera > Papilionidae > Parnassius > Parnassius orleans. The sequence goes on along the minus strand of JAGSMP010002619.1, from coordinate 1,983 downwards.
CGGCGGTGAAGGAAAACATCGTGAGGAAACCTGCATGTCTGAGAAATAAAAAAAATTTTTAAAATATTCGAAGACATGTGAAGTTCGCCAACACGCATTGGGGCAGCGCGGCGGACATTTCCTTGCCCTAAAACCCTCTCAGAAATGAGAGGAGGCCTGTGCCCAGCAGTGGGACGTATATAGGCTGTAACAAATAATGTAGAAATGACTCCTTTTAATAAAATTGTTTTATTCTACTTTTTATTTTATACTCCTCAAGAAAATGTTTGCTGTTTTATACTCCTCAAGAAAATTGTTGAGTTCTTCCTTGCATTCCAACCAACCCGTCCAATGAACCTTAATCACTTTTTCTAATTATAAAATCCGGAGGGAATCTGTTTGAAAAACGGCAAAATAAATTACATTTTAGAACGCAAACCAAGCATTTATTTTCTTGTTGTGTAGGCAAGTCTATCGATTCATTATAAAAATTCAAGATAAATATCGACATTAATTTTGATATAGTTGAGTCAATCCCTAGCGTACATGTAAAATATTTTGTATAAAAATGTATTTACCAAATTCATGCAAATTATCAACAACGTGACTTTTTTCTTTGCAAAATATCAAAATTAACAAAATAATTGAATATATTCTATATTTTAAACAGTATGTAACATAAATTTTAACCAAAAATAAACGCGTCATAACATTGACGACGTCTTGAGAATTTACCTGCGATATGTGAAATTATCAGGATTATTTTTATTATTAACAGCACAGTCACTCACGGAACAATTATCCATTTTGGAAAAAAGTTACTTACTAAAAATAACCACATTTATACTTTAAAAATTACAAAATATCTCGGAGCTATTTCTTGCGTGCCGAATTGTGCCGACCTGTCATTCAAAATCGGTTACAGAGTCATGAAATTTGGTATCCTTTTCTATCTTGCATTTTTGCCATAAGGAATTTTCTTCTCCCTTGCACACTATGTTGGTCTATACGCTAGTATATTCTAAGTCTATGGTATATCCTAAGTCTATGGTTGGTCTATACGCTAGTATATTCTAAGTCTATGGTTTTCTATTCCTGTTTTTATTTCAATTTAGAGGTTACTATATGGTTTATCTCAGAGCCGTCTTTTATATTCCTAACTCTTTTATTTTATGCGTAGTGAACTAATATTTACCAAAGTGCGCACACTTGACCCGAATGACTCTAAGGTTTTGACAGAACTTATGACCCGACTAAGTATATGTTATCTATCAAAAAATTGCCGCTCCAGCAAAATAAAAAATAATATAAGAACAAAATACTAAATACGGTAACTAAATATCGGTTGTATAGATTAGAATAAAAAAAAATTAATGGATATGAAAGCACATTGGGGCGCAGTTATCATTAGTCAAACTGAAATTAATAGTATAGGTTTAGACTAATTTCTAGTATACCCAAAATTATATTTTAAATTTTGTTTTTATGGGTCTTAAATGGCGGCAATTTGCTAAACAGCCTAAACGGTATTTCGGGGGTCTTATAGTCTTAGTAGCTGTACTATGTATGTGATGGATTATATCATGCAGCCATTAGTTTTTAATTAGTTCTATAATAGGATATTTTTATTAGCGTAAGTACGCTGTATAGCAGTTTTTCAACATAACATAAAATTATCTTTAGAGATATAATTAAGATTTAACATGATTTTTTTACTGCAACAAATCTTTTTATTTTTTCCACATATTGATAACAAATTTATTTTGTTCACTAGCACAATTAAACACGCAACGCATGCAAAATGGCGATATTCTGTCACGTATACAGATTTAAGTTGTACTATGGCTGTTATTTTTTTTTAAATTTTATATCACTCTCATAGACAAAAGTCATAAAACTACTGTATTTACAAGTGTACAATGACACCATAAAAATAAGTTTTAGAAGGGAGTTTGCATACACCATTGTTCAGAAATAAGATTTTAGTGATACTATAATAACACT
>JAGSMP010002618.1:0-19310 GCA_029286625.1 Parnassius orleans | reverse complement strand
ATGGTTGGTCTATACGCTAGTATATTCTAAGTCTATGGTTTTCTATTCCTGTTTTTATTTCAATTTAGAGGTTACTATATGGTTTATCTCAGAGCCGTCTTTTATATTCCTAACTCTTTTATTTTATGCGTAGTGAACTAATATTTACCAAAGTGCGCACACTTGACCCGAATGACTCTAAGGTTTTGACAGAACTTATGACCCGACTAAGTATATGTTATCTATCAAAAAATTGCCGCTTCAACAAAATAAAAAATAATATAAGAACAAAATACTAAATACGGTAACTAAATATCGGTTGTATAGGTTAGAATAAAAAAAATTAATGGATATGAAAGCACATTGGGGCACAGTTATCATTAGTCAAACTGAAATTAATAGTATAGGTTTAGACTAATTTCTAGTATACCCAAAATTATATTTTAAATTTTGTTTTTATGGGTCTTAAAATGGCGGCAATTTGCTAAACAGCCTAAACGGTATTTCGGGGGTCTTATAGTCTTAGTAGCTGTATTATGTATGTTATGGATTATATCATGCAGCGATTAGTTTTTAATCGGTTCTATAATAGGATATTTTTATTAGCGTAAGTACGCTGTATAGCAGTTTTTCAACATAACATAAAATTATCTTTAGAGATATAATTAAGATTTAACATGATTTTTTTACTGCACCAAATCTTTTTATTTTCCACATATTGATAACAAATTTACTTTGTTCACTAGCACAATTAAACACGCAACGCATGTAAAATGGCGATATTCTGTCACGTATACAGATTTAAGTTGTACTATGGCTGTTATTTTTTTTTAAATTTTATATCACTCTCATAGACAAAGTCATAAAACTATGTATTTACAAGTGTACAATGACACCATAAAAATAAGTTTTAGAAGGGAGTTTGCATACACCATTGTTCAGAAATAAGATTTTAGTGATACTATAATAACACTTAAGCTGTATAAGCTCCGCAGTACTTCTAACTTTGCTAATAGCAAATTTATGAGAATGTTTTATGTTCCACCGGGAGCATATAAAAAGAATATTCTCTTTAGAAGAAAAAAAATTTACCACAGTCCAACTGCACCTTAAATTCTAAGCACAGTCAGGGCACACTTGTTTCGCGCACTGTAAACAAACGTGTTTTTTGCACGAATAACATCTACATGTCGATTTTCTTTTCTGTTTAGGTTGACATGAGAGACTAGTCTTTTGTGTCTTGACTTCCTCAGTTTCATCTTCAGATGTCTCTGACTTATCAGAACCAAGTACTCTTGCCAAACTCATCCTAAGTTCACGGGGTATAGATCTCTTTGATTGCTGTAAATCTTTCGCAAAACTATTTCTTTTACCACTTGAAGTCCCTAGTATATTCATAGTTTACAATATCTGTTAAAATAACAGTTTACCTCAACAAAAAATGAAACAAAACACTTACGTAAGTACCGACGTGCGGCCTGAGAGGCCGTCGGAATTTAAATCGTTACTCACCAAATGCGCGATGACACCACTTCCTGCTCCGAAGTCAACGTGGGCACTGTCCTTGCAGCTACTTAAAAGAAAGGATCGGTATTGCGCGGGCAAAGGGGTAAACTAGCAAGTCAAGTACCTGCCGAGGCCTCTCAGACCGCACGTCGGTACTTAAAGGTTAAGTCATTTATCTAGACATTCACATTAAATAGTACCCTTCCTTTATATATTTATTCACATTTATATTTATAATTTATAGTTTATACTTCATTTATTTATACCTTTATATTTGACGAAACATTTCTTTCATGATCCACACAAATTTATTTAGATATTAATACTCTACCATTTTTTCAGAAAATAATGACTTATGAAGGTTCATTAAATATAAAACCGACAATATTACATTTAATTTTAAGATATACAGAAGAAAGAAGTCTATGTTAGGCCATGTAATTATTTTCATTATCATAACAACAGCCAGATCAAAATTCAAGTTGCAATCCCAGCCGAGTAAGCGATTTGCGACACCTTTGTTTTCAATTCCAAAGTACGTTTATGAGAACGTTTGCGATTACATCGTATGATCATACCTAATTTCTACATAACTTACAAAATGTTTTATTATGAATACACTTAAAATGTATCTAAAATTTATAGTATTAAACACATTTTCATTTACGTAGTTAAGATAGTTACATTGCATTGTTATAATACTTTTACATTATCAAGTATTTATTATATAATATGTTATTTATCATTAATGGTAAAATATTTTATACCTTTTTTTTTATTTTATGACTTCTAAGGAACATGTATATCTTATTTGAAACACAAATTTATAAAAAAGATAGGCTATTACACAGATATAAGTTTGTATAGCAGAATATAAATGTTGTATGTTAATAAAATATTATTAACATTAGAAAACAAAAGTTTTTTAAGTATATAACAATATAATATTTGGTTTCATTGTCTATGGATTAAAAAAAAACTTATAAAAATAGCGAATTAATATTCTTTGGACTACCAAATTTAGTTTAAAGTTGTACAAATTTTACATAAAAAAAACATAACATAAGAAAGAGATTTAAGGTAGAGTTATTGTAAATAAGAATCAATGTAAATATGCAAAAATCTTGTAAATTCATATAAAATACGTTAAAATAACTAAATACGCGAAAATGTGTTTATTCTATTTGATTAATATTTTTTTTAAGTGTGGTTGTGTGGATCGATACTATAGTTACTACATGTGTAACTTGTAAGTAGCATTTTAGGTAGCATTAATAGCCCTAATACAGAAATGCAAAATAACTACATATCTCACTTTTCGATTTGGTCTGGGATCCCCTTATTACCTCATTTTAATTATTCTCAAGCCCTTGCATGTTAATTATTTTCATGCTAACACTACTCTCATTTCCCCTGTTTTCGGTTATCAGGCCTTTTTTTATTTCTTTATTTCATAATTCTTGTACGTACTTTCTTTTCTTTCTTAATATTTTTTGACCTTTAGCTAGCTTTACTTCTTTTAGTATTCTCTTCACTTATATATTTATTTATTAATTAGACACCGGGAATCGGAGGATTAATTCACTTAATTTATATTTTACTTCATAATATTTATCACGCGGGTACTTTATACATATGGGCCCCCCATTTACTTGAGAATTATATTACTTTTTCATAACATTCGTTTCATTTAATAGGTAAATAAACTTTTTTTTATCATACTATATCAAGGTAATAGTGTACCTTGGGTTGTGCGCACAACGTTTAAGTAATTTTAAAAGAACTCCAACAATTGTCACAGAGGAAAGCTAATTTCACACTATGATCCAATGAAGGATGTGACCTCTGTGTACCATTATTAAGGGTAACAAATTTAAGACTTCTCTGGTCCCCAACAGTACTAATATGAGTAAACTCGTCCACATCACTTGTACTGAAGGTATTGTTCCCTAGAACCCGATACATCCGATTTTATCATCTAATCATGGAAACATACCCTGCTCGAGGACTATACCAGTGATGGACGTTCCCGTATCTCTCCATTATTTATTTGTAAAGGTCAACTTTTGTTTTATTTCTATTTATTTCTTAACATTTATAGTTTAATTATCATTTTAAGTTTATTAATCATTATTTAATTGTACCATAATATACTTTCACATACATGGCTTGCGTACCTACATGATAAATAATATGGATACTATTCCCATACAATTCATAATAAATTATCATTCCCTCATTAAAACTCATTACGTCTTTAATCTCATCCGAACAACCTTAAAAAATTAATCGGTTATTAGTTTTTTCCAAACTCTCAGCTGATTAGGCTGATTGTATGTGGATATGCTAACCACATTGATATGCTAACCATCGACAATAAAACTAACAACAATTAAAGCGTCTGCTAAGCTAACACCAATTAAGCGGCTCAGTTTGAACGTTAGAGGTGAAACGGATATGCAACCATTTATTGTATTTATTAATATATCGCCATTATATAATAAATATATTATTTATTTGAGACAGGTTTTAGTGGTTATTAACACTTTGAAGCAAAGTATTGGCAGTTTCTTACTTTCATGCTTCACATTCCAAAAGAAGTTGATGCGAGGGTTTTCGTGTTATATTTCAACACTGAATTAAAGTAAAAGGGACAAACTAACCTACAGTTCACCTGGTGGTAATTGGCTACTATAATCAATGGACACATGCAACCAATTTCAAACAAAGAAGGCTTCAGATGCGTTGTCAACTCATAGAACTAAGATAGCCGGAACAAGTCAGTGCAAGCACTGCTATCGGCTGAATCAGGTAAGAGGGTAACAACCTCTCCAATAGAAAATAATAGAATTTAATCACTTTATTCAATATTGATTACGTGTAATTTTTATTGAAAGTCATTTTAACTTTGACCAAGACGCATCCCTAGACAGAGTAGGAGTTCTGCCCCCTGTATTTGTTTAGAGATTTAGGAAAGAACAAACACACTGCATTCAAAAATATAATAGTCCCGAATAGTCTATATCAGCAGAGAACTGTGAAAACAGCGAAGTAAACTGTAAATCTACTCCAAAGCAATCGTAGTTTAACGATTGAATAACTGAGTTTGTACTGACTTTTTATGAACCTTATGTATATCAGCCTTAAACCTGTGTTGATTTATGAAAAAAAAAAGTATATGAATGTAAACATCAAATTACAACGAGTATGCTAAATATGTGCTTAGTCCAGGTGCGGTCTTGAAATTATTATGACAATTAATGTGCGTACCGAATATTCTGAATCATAAAATCCAGATATATTTGAACCTCATTAAATTGTAAACATTCGTTCTTGGTTTTATGACCCCGTAAACCATACATACTCGTATAATATCATAACAACGGAGCCTGCTCGTAAAGGTAACTTATTCATGATATCTGATACTAATTCACTATTCTGGAAGTTCGAAAAGATTTATCGTTGGTTATGGAGCTGTTTGACTACTTGTTTAATGACTATTTTGAATAATATGGAACTGATTAGCGTATGTACCCGTGTTTTCAAAAATCTTTCATTCTTTGGTTTTTGCGACAAGGTAGATTTATACATTTCAATGGTAAGAATTATGTTCTATTAAGTTGAAATGACGAGAGATTGGGAAGTGAAGTGGTATATCTTCTGTTTCTCCAATTATTTATGTCTGGTGTATCCTGATGAACGAGCCTCTGGTGACTGATTGATTTCAGAAACTTTGTACGTACTCGTAACTCTTGAATTCAATTTTCACAAATAGGTTCTCGGAGCAGTATTATTGATAGTTGTGGAGCGTTTTCTAAACGAACGGTTTTTTGTGGTTCCCTACCAAAAGAGTAAAACGGAGCACTATTAATGTCACTCTATTTACTGTCTTTCTCACTGACCGTCCGTCCGTATGCCACTGGTATCTAGCTCGTAGACGGAATGAAATACAGACCTGAAATTCGAATGTTTGGTGTAGAATATTGACCCGAAACTGAGTACTAATTAAGAAATTCAATAAAAACAATTTTCAGAGGAGGGGTTAAATAAAAAAAGCAACAAAATAAAAATATTTTCTGACACTTGCATATAAGTTGACATCTTTAACTAGAGCTCATTAAGCAGAGTATAAAAGATATATTTTATTAAACAAAAAATAATTTTTATAATGGGGTCTATCTTAAAAAACTTAATATTGTTAGTTTGATTTTGCAATAAACTAAAACAAATACTAAGAACATCGATGCAGAATGTAGTTTCTGATATTATGTACGGAACACGTTAGTCTTTAACTCTTTTAAGAGAGAGGTCCGACTCGCACTTGGCTGATTTTTCTTATTTCAACTGTTTCTTTAGCATCAACGGGTAGTCTCAATAGGGCAGTAGTTAAGCGTTTGGCTGCGGCGCTACAGTGCAGCGAGTTTGAAACAAAATATCACATCGTACAACTTCTCCGTGGAATTATTTACCACCGGCGATTTTTCCAGACCGATACGACTTAGGGACCTTCAATTCCCCTGGTGTGGCGGTTGTTCATGCGCGGCGGTAGTCACTTACCATCAGGTGAGCCGCATGTTCGTATCCTCTCCTCTTCTATAAAAAAAAAAGTAAATAATTCTTATTGAAAATCAATTTTAATTTACCACCGGCTCGCAAAATCGACCCTGACTCTGATAAGAACCAACAAGAAAACCAGCGGAACGTATTTTCAAATAGTTTACAATATTATGTTGAACAATTAACTGTTACTAAAATAATTTAAGAAAAATCTTGGTGGGGATCAACTCATTTCACATGGGTTATAATTATCATCCATATATTCGTTTTTATTAACCTAAATAATGACGATTTTTATAAAATATTTAAAAAAATAATAATTTTACATCTCTTAGGTGCTGGTATCTACAATTGCAGGATTATACTAGCTATTAACCGTTGTCAGCATATTTGCCGACAGATTAGCGAGGGCAGTCTCCGTCAAACAGTCTGGACTTTACGTATGAAAGTAAGCTTGCATGACCACTGCTCTCCGGCAATCACTTTTACCGACTTATTAGATATCAAAGTTAACGTAATATCATAGCGTTACTTTTTTTATAGGATAGGGTGACAAACAAGCACACAGTCCACCTGATGGTAAGTGGTTGCTGTGGGCCATTGACATCTACATCTATCCTCGTTTGCGAATCAAAATGCAGATGCGTTGTCACCCATGAGGACAAAGATGGAATGCCTCTTTTCCAGTAAAAAGGGTCTCCGGTTCTCTACACGCACCATACGAAACACAGCAGTTTTAAGCTGCTATTTTACGCTGGTATTCTGTGAGAGCGTGGTCCTTCCCCGGTCGAGCCGACCCATTCGTGCTACAATTACACTACTAATATAGCTGGGGCATGGCTCTACCACGTATAAACTTCTCGCACTTCATTCTTTACTTTCCGTTTAAAAGTTTTAGTATCAAAACACATCAGTTAATCAGCAGTACTAGAAAATGAATGCCTTGTTGGTCTAGTGGTCGTAAAGTTGACAGCTTATAATGTGGGTTTGAATACGGGATCGGGCCAAAAATCACTTTCTGGATTTTTCTGTCGAGAAATTCTCACTAGCAGCCTGATTTCAGGAAGTGAGAGGTGTTTCGTTCTCTCTCCGGTAGAACTTCCTTGCGGCTACTGTCATGTGTATGCACCATATCGAAGATATTTAAATTTATATTTTACAACTTTCATATAGAAAAAGTCATAATTCTTTCAGATTCGACACCAAACTAGTGCACGTCGGTAAAATTATAAAGTACTCTAAACTGAATCGCTATGATTATGAGTAAATTTTTTACGATTGAGGCAAATCTTGCATACAACATGAGAGTTTCATGTACACCAGTAGCTTTTTATGGCCTGTTTAATTTGTTCATCACAAATATTTAATCTCATTATAAGAAAAAATGCAAAAAAGGATAAAAGAAAGTTAACCTTGGTAAATGTCATTGACGTACCTGACGTGTACTTTGAAAGTGTTTAACGTGGTAGATAGAGTGTTCGTTTGAGGAGGCTTAATAGGGTTGATCGAGCTTCTTAAAGGAAGCTTGGGAGGGTTAATAGGATTACGTGAAATGTTATGTGTAAGTAGGCAACATATTTTAAATTTAAGCACTGGGTTAAATGTATTTATTCATTTATATATTATGTAATTCATTACAGTTTATCAAAATTTTATTACTGAACGTAGGCCACTCCTTTAGATTTCTTAAAGGGAGAATTATAATCACCACACTTTGCAGACGGGCTGTCAACCACAGTATTTAATTCAGGATAATACTGCTGCTTATCTTCTTATTCATTTCCCCATATTATATTTAACGTTTTTAGATCACAGCTGCCACCCATTTTGATACGATGATGGTCACTGTACTGTAATATACATAAAACTTAATTTTGAAGGTAGCTCAGAGGCAACTCTACTCACCTTAGTGGTTATCTAATTTTACAGTACACGAGGAACTTGGATTCGATCCTTACCGATACAAATTAAATTGTTGATTTTAATTTTAAATTCTAATTTACTACGTGCTTGGTGGTAAAGGAAAACGTCGCGTACATGTTAATGCTACATGTCATATGAATAAAATATTTCAAGGGTGTGTAAAATTCATTAAAATGCACTTGAGCAGTGCGGCGAACTAACTGCTTCAAACTAACTCTTCGAAGTGAGATGAGGCCTGTGCCCAACAGAAGGATATAATATATAGGTTATAACTTTACTTTTGTTTAATCATTGAGACGGTACTAAATGTAAATTATCATACCGTATAAGAATGCATGTATTTTTATCCCGAAAGTTTCTTTATATATTTTTCCGTAAATTTTCAAATAGCGTGTAATGTGTGTAATACCAAGAAGTGGCTGTGTAAGAATATCCATTACTCCATATCATCCCGTGGTTGGCGTAAGAGTTGACAGAGGGAAACAAATCAGTAGATAGACAGCAACGTCTTCCTAATAATGACTTAAATAAAAAACTGCAGTTGCCAACCCGCTCGCCAAGCGTGACAACTATGGAAAATATCCCCTCTAGGAGGCCATCTATGGGGGAGGCCTATATTTAGCAGTTGATTTTAATAGGCTGTGAAGGTAACGGTAACGGTAAGTTCTTAAACACGTTATTTATATTCAATAAAATTACGACGATATACCGGTTGTTACAAAACTACCCGTAAAACCGAAAGGAGCTTAAATCGGGCCTTATAACGAGTCCATTCACAATATTTAAGAACCGTAGTAACGCATACCCCAAAAAAATTAAAAAATATTATTATTTTCACTGATGTGCAAACCCTATTTCAGTAAAATTAAAGAGTAAACTACGCAGAATGTACCTAATTAGCGGAACGGCAAAATTTTAAAAGACCTAACCTAACGAAACAACCTAAACGAACACTTATTTTTCATAATAAACGTCAAATTTACAGAAACGGCTCAAAGTGTGCACCGTCTTGCTGAATACACAACCTCGCTCGTCGGGATATGGCTTGTGTGGCATTTCGCACCATCGTCGGTGTTATTGATGCGACAACCGATCTAACACGCTGTTCCATCTCGGCAGCCGTTGGGCAATTGGAGAAATATACTCTGTCCTTCACATAACCCCACAAAAAGAAGTCCAAGGGTGTGAGGTCCGGAGAACGAGCAAACCATAGCACCGGTCCCCCGCGGCCGATCCATCCTCGCGGAAAGTGAACGTTAAGATGTTCTCGTACGTTGCGAGCAAAATGTGCCGGAGCTCCATCATGTTGAAACACAATGTTTCTTTGGTTCTCAAAGTAATCCCAGTCAGGCACAGGAAAGTCGTCAATCGCCTCTTCGAATTCCGTTTGTAAAAACGTTAAATAGTTGCTACCGTTCAGACATGATGGCATAATGACGGGACGGCCAGCCCACACATTCAGCCGCCACTGGTGTTGGAATCTGCCCTGCCGTGAAGCATGTGGATTCACGCGAGCCCAAACATGCTCGTTATGCACCACTCGCAGAAGTTCCTCCTGGGTGCAAAATCGGTGGGTATCAGCTCCTGTGTACGGCGATAGTGATAAGGGTAACGATTGTCGTCACGAAGAATTCGCCAAACTGCATCATGGTTTATACCGAATCTTGTTCCGGCTCGCCTCGGACTTGTGGTCGGCTCTTCTTTAAAATGCTCTAATACTAATTCAGCCTGCCTGGCGTCGACTGTGCTTGGACGTCCACTTCCGGTAGACCAATGAAAAGAGCCGGTGGAATGTAGTCGTCTTGACATGTTCAGAAAGCACTGGTACGAAGGCAGCCGTCGCTGTTCAATGGGGGGTCTACCATCGATAAACCGTTGCCGATACAGTTCGCGAGCACGATTTAAATTGCTATCTTCATGGCCTACGCATAACATCTTATTGTAATATTCCGAGTTAGAAAGCATCGTTATTTTGCAAAAAATGTTGGAAAAAAAACTTGAAACAGTGATTTGAAATTGACAACATTTTTTTTTCCAACTTGATTGAGTATAATGACATCCTTGTATTGAGGTAGCAAACATTTATGAATGAAAAATAGAAAACTATTAAAGTAGACAATTATTAGGTAAAATAGGTACGTAGGCCTTTCTGTTAAATAATCTGGTTCCCTGACATGACAGCTTACTAGGTTTGACAAAATTTTTGGCTTTGATAATTAATTATATTTTTACGGCGTATTTTGTAACACTTTGTAAAATAATTTATATTGCGTCGGGGAGTACCCGAGTTAATTTATGTAGAAAAAACGTATAGTTTTAATTTGTGTAAAATATGTTTCCAAATAATTAATTATGTACTTGTTCTTAAGTGGTAGTTTAGCATAGAATATGTTGTTAGAAAAAAGTATTAAGAGCCCTCTTACATTTCGGCGTTACCCAAATTTAGGTATTTTACGCACCGAGCGGGCGGAGAGCTATGTGAGCGATACTTTCTTTCATATCTATTCACTCGCTCACATATGATACTGTGATTATGACAAAAACGACTTCCATAATACAAGTTTTCTTAGGATGGAATTCAGTAGATGGAAAATTTTTGTGTCATTTAATGTTATCTAATTAATTTATTATAACCTATTTTGATATACTTTATTATGTATGAACCTTAGTGTAGAAATAAGTACACATAAATATTTTAATTGTTACGCAGTAATCGATTGTTAACCGATGTCAGTTAAAATCTATATCTACTACCAGCATAGTGGTATAAATAAATAAATAGCGGTTGCAAACTGTTTTAATAAATAAAACAACCAAATGTAATTAATATTTTTTAATCGGTACTTATAGTCAATTACCATATTTTTTATTAGAAAATATTTGCCGCAACGGCATTGACCGAGCTTTTCTCGAGTCGATAATTTCAGGCAGTACACACTTTCATTAAAATCTTGTTACTTGGGTAACATATTCAAAATCCAAAATAGGTCACCTTTGTAGATTTTTAGTACTTTACAGATAATCTGGGCCAGTCCATATGGCAAGTATGCAGACATTTTTATTTGCTATATGAAGCTGGCCTTGGATTTGGTAAAACTAGTCATGATTTTGATTTTGATTTACGATCAAAAACTGCGTTCGTAGTTGACGATGCTCTAGCACGCACACAATAGCAGCGCCTATACGGCAATCGACGCACACTACGATAGTATCGCGTGACGCAGCGCGCAAAATCAACTGACGCAGGCCCAACCTCGACAAGCGCTCGCGCGATATTGATCGCAGATGGCCGGCGCAGTGAAATATATGGTACTTTTATTTAATTAATAAAAAATAATAGTAACGATTTAAAAAGTAAAAATAATAGTATAGTCTAAGCAAATGCTGATGATTATTTTGGTATAAATTTTACGTCAAAATGATGTAGAACTTCGGAGATATTGGGGCTTGTATCAAAGCTTTTTCGGTCGTTAATTGAATTATGTCGATTTTTTTTCCTAACGTGAAAGGCATATAACGAAAATATATTCTATGGTTATTAAAGTATAGGATATTTGGGAGATAAAAATATTTTTTTGATGGTTGATATTCAATGGAATCTACAAATTAGAGCTCCCAAATCGTGTCACCGAGAGTTTTTGCCTAAACATGCATCGGGAGAATGATTATTACTAATGATTTCTTATATTTACGCGAACCCTACACATTGAATAAAACTATTTTTACGGATTTTATCGAGTTTAATTTTACTAATTTTGATTCCCGACGTTTGGTGCTTTACAGCATCCATGGTCACGGGGGACTGAGGTGTTTGACGTCCCAATGTCATAGTTAGCCTGGCTACTTCAGTTTTTGAATATTAATTTTGTCCGATCTACGCAGAATGAGCTTACAGTATCTTGAAGTCTTGCAGTGGTATGCTTGGGTTTGATTTAATTTTGTTAATTATAGGATCCCAAGCAGTTGGCAGCACCATCCATCTTCTCTAATGAAATTAGGATGTTTTTAATTTCAATAGCCTCGCGTATCATCCTGGTAGGAATCGGTGTTCTTTGCGAGGATTTGTGGTCTATCAAATCTGATGTAATGGCGGGGACGATCTTGAACATGTTCACAGACTGCAGACTTCCCAGAGCGTCGGTGCCTGTCAGCTATATGTTCTTTCACGCGGGTTTTAATGGATCTTTTGTTTGTCCTATGTAACAGAGACCACACTCACAATCAAGCTTGTACACTCCTGCATCTTGTAGAGGATATTACACTTGACGGATGGTAAAATTGACTTATCTTCTTCGGCGGCTTGTAGTATGTTTTAATAGAAGCTCTTTAAAATGTAGCCAACCTTGTCTGTGACTCCTCTGACATAGGGTAGTACAGCAGGCACACGCTCGACTGTGGCCGGCCTCACTCGGTCACTGTGACGTAGGCGCGCGACCTGAAGCTTTTCTCGATCAATTCTACCACGCCACCATCGATATGACACTCAGCTAGAGTGATTCGATGTTTTTCTTTAACAGCGTTTCGCAATTGATGTAGCAAGGAAGCATAGTAATCACATGTTACTGTTGTGTTGCGTTCTTTAAAATTCACCAATAAAATTCCGTTGCAATCCAAAAAGATAGTAGCCATAATCTTTTTCTAAGATTGAGTCACCTTGCTTTTCTTGGCCGCGTTGAGCTCAGACGACGCCACTCTATCGATTCTTTTTTTGATAGAGGTTCATGATAAAGAACCATGGTTTTTCACCCGTAGCGATTGAATCCAAAACTTCTTACTGGCCCCTTCACAAACTTCTAAAACTGAGTACAGCACTTCACACTCATACACAACTACGAGCTGATTTTTTAATTTTTGACAGCATCAAAAATATGTTTACGGAAGTTATCTTCTTCTTGCATACGAGTCAAGACAAGTTTCCCATTAAAGAGACGCTTTCCGTACCGGTTCACTAGACTGGTACTGATTTTAATTTATACATATAGATGTAGAAGTATCTAATCCATCCAGTGCTATTAACTCGCTCGGGCTAACAGCTAAAAATTGTCTTACATGACTTTACCATCGCCAGTAAGTTGGTCGATTTTAACCGAAGCTGCCATAATATCTATATATCTTTAATTATGCAAATAAAACAACGATAGGTTATATACATACAATCGGTGCGTAAGTATATAATGCGATCTTTTCGTAATGTTCGTACCTATCTATTCACTTATGACGCCGCAATGTTATATGTATGCACTAATTACGCTTCTTGTGATAGTGATACATACATATTATAATTTTAAACGATATGTTATACTACTTATATTGGCTCACGATCTTCGCAATTATTTCATCAATATAACAACAAGTTATATTGAAAACGTAGGAATAATTCCTGTTGTTGCCTTCGCGTCATCCCAGATAGATCCGTTAATCTAATAACCTTACTATGTTTCACCGTGTGCAAATGAATATTTCGTTTCGTAGAAGCTAAAACTACTTTCCTGAAAGAGTTACCTAACATAAGGATGCCTTTTGGTAGCTTATTTCATTTCAAGGTAAAAAAGTATTAGTCTGTAAACGTTTCGTTTCTGCATTTTTTAGTGGGTAATCCGAGACCCTCCTAGGGGAACATTTTAAAATATGTATTCAGTAAATTAGGTTTTTTTTTAAAATCTTTTTGCTGATTTTCTGGTAATTATTTATTCATCACTACTACAACTCACAAGTCTCTCTTAGCCAAAGCTTTACATATTCCTCCTTTAAGGATTTACAAAAAAAAACGTTCTTTAGAACTAGAGTAACCAACAAAACCCAACGGTTCAGGAAGTTAAAGTGGTAATGAGACGGTCATATAATTCAAAAAACCAACAACCAATGGAGAAGAAAGGTTTTCGAGTAGCAGACTTATGAGGTGGATGTATCTATCGGTGTATGTGTAAATAGAGACAACTTTTATGACAATTATTCATTGCTTCAATAAAATGTTCATGGCATTAATATTAAAGCCAAAGCATATTTTTAAATTATGTTTCAAATTTGCTGGACATAGGCCTTTCCAAGAATGAGACCACTGGCAAGCATTACTTAAATTCGCCCATAATAACCACGTTGGACAGATGGCTTATTGAGCGTAGAGCCTCCCTCAAGAACCTTGCACTTGTAGTGGTCATCCCGCTATCAGCCTGTCGCCAAAGCCTTGTTTACTGTGTCCAGGTAGGTTTGGCATATTTAAGTAGATTATTAAAAAACAACAACAAAGGAATGGACTGTAGTTTTTTAAGTTATAAACATTATACAGGATTGCTAATAGAACTATATACGAGTACATTGTAGTAGATTAAAACATTGCAATATAATATATAAGTAGTAGATATTTGATTCATGTAATTAAAGTTACATGTATTGTATATAAGGTTAAATAGTTAACATAACAACAAAATGTAATAGGTTTATATATTACTATATTATATAATTGTGTATTATTGTGTCCAATATTAGTAGTAAATAAGGTGGTTCATTCTAATGTAAAAGAGCGCCTTTCGACATCAAACTGATTACAATTCACATTGTATTTGTATAGTGCTTTAGGAAAGAACAAACACACTGCATTCAAAAATATAATAGTCCCGAATAGTCTATATCAGCAGAGAACTGTGAAAACAGCGAAGTAACCTGTAAACCTACTTCAATGCAATCGTAGTCTAACGATTGAATAACTGAGTTAGTACTGACTTTTATGAACTTATGTAATCAGCCTTAAAACTGTGCTGATTAATGAAAAAAGTTTATGAATGTAATCATCAAATTACAACGAGTATGCTAAATATATGCTTTATCCAGGTGCGGTCTTGAAATGAATATGACAATTTGTGTGCGTACTGAATATTCTTGATCATAAAATCGAGATATATTTGAAGCTCATTAAATTATAAACATACGTTCTTGGTTTTATGACCCCGTAAACCATACATATAACGTCATAACACCGGTGCCTGCTCGTAAAGGTAACTTATTCATGATATCTGATACTAATTCACTATTCTGGAAGTCCGTAAATATTTATCGTTGGTTATGAAGCTGTTTGACTACTTGTTTAATGACTATTTTGGATAATATGGAACTGGTTAGCGTATGTACTTGTTTTAAAATCTTACATTATTGTTGTGACGAGGTAGATTTTACATTTAAATGTAAGAACAAATGACTGAGAATGGAACTGTATCTGCACTGAATCCTGATTGTTCAAGAATGACGATTGAAACACAACTAATCACCAAATATTTATATTACTGAATGTGTCTCATCACTGACCATCCAGACTGAAAATTGATCCTGAACCAATTATTATATTTGATAAACAAATAGTTTGATTTAAACCAAAGGTAAAAGAGAGGTCTGACTCACTGATTCAATTAATATATATATGAATATAAAGATCATATTTTTTGACTAGGACCTTTAATATATATCATAAATATTATTGAATGATCTAATTGATAACAAGAAAACCAATATTCTTTTAATAAATTAAATAATGACGATTTATAAAATATTTAACAAATATTTAATTTTTCTAGTTTCTAGATGCTGGGCATTCAACGGCATTATAATAGCTATTAACGTTATTACAATATTTGCTGACAGATTAGCGAGGGCAGTCTCCGTCAAACAGTTCGGACTTTACATATGAAAGTAAGCTTGGTATGACTGGACGACTACCACTGCTCTTCGGCAATCAGTTTTACTGACTTATTTAGACTTACTTAGACATCAAAGGCAATGCAACATCATAGCTTTACTTTTTTTTTGATAGGATAGGTGACAAACAAGCACTCAGTTCACCTGATGGTGAGTGGTTGCTGGGCTATTGACATCTACATTCATCCTCGTTTGCGAATCAAAATGCAGATGCATGTACCCCGTGAGGACAAAATAATGTCTTTTTCCAGTAAAATGGGTCTCCGGTTCTTAAATTACCATACGAAACACAGCATTAGGTAAGCTGCTATTTTACGCTGGTATTATGTGAGAGTATCTTCCCGGTCGAGCTGACCCATTCTGCTACAATTATATTACTAATATAGCTAAAAATTTAATTGTTATTTTTGGATTGCAAATTCGATTTATAAAGGAGAATTTAAGTTCTATACAATTATTTTAGAACTTTCTCATTGCTTGTAATTTTTCTCTTATTTAAACATTGGTACATAGTATTAATGAAACTTATTTTACGAATTTTATCGCGTTTAATTTTAACTTTAATTCATACACCCATAGTCACGGGGCACTGACGTTCCGATGTCATAGTTAGCTTGGCTACTTTCAGCTTTTTTATTAATTTTTGATCCGATCTACAAAACGAGCTTACAGTATCTTAAAGTCTTGCAGTGGTCTGTTTAAATTTGGATATACTATTAATTATAGGATCCCAGTCAGATTGTAGCACCAGCCATTTCTCTATTGAAATTAAGATGTTTTTTTTATTTCAATAGCCTCGCAAATCATCCTTGGTAGGAATCGGTGTTCATTTGCGAGATGTGGTCTATCAGACCTGATGTAACGGCAGGGACTATCTTGAACATGATCACAGATTGCAGACTTCCTGGCATCAAGCTTCACGTCAGCTATTTGTTCTTTACGCGGGTTTTATATATCTTTTTATTTGGCCTATGTAAGAGAGACCACATTCATAATCGAGCTTGTACACTCCTGCGTCTTGTAAAGGGATATTACACTTGACGGATGGTAAAAATTTACTAATCTTCATCGCCGGCTTGTAGTAGGTTTTAATGAAAGCTCGCTTCAAGATGTAGCCAATTTTGTCTGCGACTCCTCTTAAATATTGTGGTACAGCAGGCATACGCTCGACTGTGGCCGGGTTCACTCGTTTACTGTAAAGTTGGCGCGGGATCCGAAGCTTGTTGTCTTGCAATACTTTTTTGCCGTGCTGAAGCTCGGCGGTACGTTTTCTGTCACAGTTCACTTGTGCTCCCTGAAACAAAGATTTACCCCCGGTTGATTCACCATTTAAATATCGGTTGGTAGGGTATTTTTCCTATACACAGTGTGTCGTATACTGTCATCAGGATTTCAGATCACCAAAACATCTGGGAAAGTTAAAGTATTATTTGTCTCTAACCCCATTGTGAATTGTATTTTAGAGTTTATGGAGTTAAGGTGGTCTAAAAGAAAATCTGTAAATTTGTTTTAATTTAATACGTAGAATTTAGGTACATAAAAGAAATCATAATGGTACATAGTCCTAGTCATCCTTTTCATATTGAAAAAAATTGTAACTTTCGAACACTTATTGCAGCGAAGGCAAAACAACTTTTAACTTTGACTTTTCATTGATTTCAACGTTTATAATTGATTTCTTTATCTTACATAGGTAAAAAATATTTTTTAGTCAACGTACGTTATAAATTATAAAAAGAAGCATTTATTTAAAGTAGAAAAATAATTTAGTGTAAACCAATTCTTAATAACGTTCCATTCCTTTCCTACAAACCGAGAGCAAAGTCAAGTACGTTAATAAATTCTATTAGTCCGACACTAATGCAACCAGCAAAACTAAAATTGCTAGAACATTCTCACTGGTACTTAGATAGGTAGTTTAATAAATTTAATTGGTATTATTTGCCTCAGTAAGGACTTTAAATCAGGAAAAATATTTTATGTGGTAGCAATTAAGAATCTTTATTCTATTTAATAGTTAGTGCGTCTGTTCATGATCGTGTTCGTGATTGATGTATTCACACAATGTATTTGTTTTGTCGAAACAATGGTCATAGCTTAATGATTTCTTATATTTACGCAAACACTACACATTTAAATAAAACTAGTTTTACGGATTTTATCGCGTATATTAACTTATTTTATATTCCCGACTTTTCGAGTACTTTACAGCATCCGTGGTCACGGGGGGGACTGAGGTATTTGACGTCCCAATGTCATAGTTAACCACGATTACCTCCAGATTAAAAATTATTAATTTTTGTTCGAATCTACGCAGTATGAACTTACAGTGTCTTGAAGTCTTGCAGTAGCTTAGTTGGGATTTAATTTTATTAATTATAGGATCCCAAGCAGATGGTAGCACCCAGCCATCTTCCTTATTGAAATTCGGATGTTTTTGATTTCAATAGCCTCGCAATCATCCTGAAGGAATCGGTGTTCTTTAGCGAGGATTTGTGGTCTATCAAATCTAATGTAGTGACGGGGCGATCCTGTACATGTTCACAGACTGCAGACTTCCGGAGCGTCGATTCTTCACATCAGCTATGTGTTCTTTAACGCGGTTTTTATTGATCTTTAGTTTGTCTTATATAAGAGAGACCACATTCATAATCGCTTGTACACCCTGCATCTTGCAGAGGACATTACACTTAACTGATGGTAAAACTGACCAATCTTCTTCGGCGCTTGAAGTATGTTTTAACAGAAGCGCTTCAGGATGTAGCCAATCTTGTCAGTGACACTTTGACATATGGCAGTACAGCAGGTACTGCTCGACTGTGGCCGGCTTCACTGTTCACTGTGACGTAGGCGCGGGACCCGAAACTATTGTCGTGCAAAACTTGCTTGACGTTGGAGCTCGGCGGCTAGTGTTTACTGTCACAGATCCTCGTGCTCTCTGAAACAAAGATTTACCCATTGTAGCTAATGTGAAGGATGGTGATGATAGTCACCGTTTAAATATCTATCTGTATGGGTCTTTTTTCTATACACAGTGTGGCTTATGTTATCAGGATTCCGAATTACCACCATCTAGAAAAGCTAAAGAGTTGTTTGCCTCTAACTCCATTGTGAATTCAATTTTAGAATTTATGGACTTAAAATGGTCTAAAATGCAGTTACTTTATCTAAAGGTAGAATGGTGAAAGTGTCAATTTTTTTTTGTAAAATATATTTAATTGATTAAAGTATGCACCGTTGTTATCTATGCACTTTGCCATCTCATAAGTGAAAAGCAGTGATCCTCTTAAAAACCATGGGGGAGTATCAAAACCCTTTGAAGGCGGTTTGGACTGCCGCAACGGAGTTAAATTTTTCGTTGTAAGAAGTTGTTCAAATTCCGGAAAAATGGTAATCTGTTGGAGCAAGGTCCAGGAGTACGGTGGATGTCGCAGACATTCAAGTAGCTCATCTAACTTAGTGGTTGTTTGTTTGCAGTGTGTGGTCTTTAGAGTGATTGACCAATCTCGGTTGTTTAGCAGCTAGTTCTTCCTTCATGGTTTGCAGTTGCTGACAAGATATCTGCCGTAATCGTTTGGCCAGATTTTAGAAAGCTGTAGTGAACCACACCGGCGCTAGTCCACCAAACACTACAAGTAACTTTTTCTGAGTCAATTTTC
>JAGSMP010002617.1:0-21287 GCA_029286625.1 Parnassius orleans | reverse complement strand
ATCAGGATTCCGAATTACCACCATCTAGAAAAGCTAAAGAGTTGTTTGCCTCTAACTCCATTGTGAATTCAATTTTAGAATTTATGGACTTAAAATGGTCTAAAATGCAGTTACTTTATCTAAAGGTAGAATGGTGAAAGTGTCAATTTTTTTTTGTAAAATATATTTAATTGATTAAAGTATGCACCGTTGTTATCTATGCACTTTGCCATCTCATAAGTGAAAAGCAGTGATCCTCTTAAAAACCATGGGGGAGTATCAAAACCCTTTGAAGGCGGTTTGGACTGCCGCAACGGAGTTAAATTTTTCGTTGTAAGAAGTTGTTCAAATTCCGGAAAAATGGTAATCTGTTGGAGCAAGGTCCAGGAGTACGGTGGATGTCGCAGACATTCAAGTAGCTCATCTAACTTAGTGGTTGTTTGTTTGCAGTGTGTGGTCTTTAGAGTGATTGACCAATCTCGGTTGTTTAGCAGCTAGTTCTTCCTTCATGGTTTGCAGTTGCTGACAAGATATCTGCCGTAATCGTTTGGCCAGATTTTAGAAAGCTGTAGTGAACCACACCGGCGCTAGTCCACCAAACACTACAAGTAACTTTTTCTGAGTCAATTTTCGTTTAGGGCAGGATTTACATTTCATTTTCATTTTCTCTAATAATCATTTTCAATAACAATAACATAATTACATAACAACAGACAGATCAAAATACAAATTGTAATCTCAGCCGCGTAAGCGATTTGTGATACTTGTTTTAATTACCAATTTACGTATATGGAAACGTTTGCATTACATCGTATTAAGATCACCTAATTTTAACATAACTTATATAATATGTTATTGTTATATGAATGTAAGTAAATTTATGTATCTTCAAAGGATAGTTTTAAGTATTTTTAAGTTTAAACAGACGTTTAGATAGTTACATCGCTAATAGTTATATTACTTTTAAAAATTTACGATTTCTAGAAGTATGGTGTTTATTTTATACAGAACGTAATTCAAAAATCACTATAACAGCTATCAAATTTATATAACAAACATTAATTTATTTAAACATTCAAAAGAACAATTTTAATTTTTAAGTAGGTTATTATAACGTTAAGGTTCAATGCCTTTAGAAAAGATATAAAAGTAAAACTTATGTTGATGACTTTTTCAAAATTGTATAATATGTACATTTTATATTATAAGACTACAGAAAAAAAAAACAAAGAAACGTATCAAAGTGTTATTTTAACAATAAAATGTGAAAAATTTATTTATGATAAACCCATAGATTTAATAACTAACTAACGTTAGAATAGATTGGCAATGCAAAAGAGAAAGAGCATAGTTTACGCGTATGTTAGAGCGAGAAAGATAGGCTAGACCATTCACGTACATGCTATTGGCCTGTATCGGCCTGGCGTCATTTGTGAACAAAACAAATCCCGCTTGTATTTGTAAAATCTCAGTTTTAAAAGTGAAAATTAGTGTTTAATAGACGTAATTAATTATGACTAGGTGCATAGTACCTAAATATAACTCACCTCAGAAAGAAATCCCACATTAATAAACATTTAACCCGTAGGTACGATTGTAATGTTTAGCTGTCTAAATGCTGTGTTTTTAGAACAGTTACAAACAATTCGTACTTAAAATGATAGGAAAAATTATCACATTATATAATAATAATTATCTGAATACAAAGCAATTGAATTTAAAATAATTACAAATGGTACGTGAAATTCTGCTAATTTTTAACCTCACTTTTGTAGAGATTGACATTATCGATAATATCTTATTGAAATGTCCTTAACAAGCAAAGGTACGCATGCAGCCTTATTCAACTTAGTAATATTTTTTTATTTTAGGTTTCCGTAGCTTAATATGCTTTTAACCGTATAATTTTTTTAATAGAATTAGGGTGACAACGAGCACACGGTTCACACAGTTCACCAGGTGGTAAGTGGATGCTGTGGCAGATTTCCACAAAATATTGATATTCGACAAAAATGGTTGAAAATAGTAAATAGAGAAGAATTGGTTCCCAAAAGAAAATATTCGAACAAGTGCAGCAAGTACTTTGAAGAAAAATGTTTTTCTCATAGAGATGCCCACTGTGTAGTGGCGGTGTAAGAATATGCACTACCCCCTATCATCCCGTGGGTGTCGTAAGAGGCGACAGAGGGAAACAAATCAGGAGATGGGCAGCAGCGGCTTCCTAATAACGACTAAAAATAAAAAATTAACTGCGGTTGCCAACCCGCTTGCCAAGCGTTGCAACTATGGCATATATCCCCCCAATGAGGCAATCTATGGGGGAGATATCGTAGGATGCCTCCCCTTAGATCGGGAGGTATATAAGATATATCTATATTCAAAAAAATTGACATCGTAGTCTTGTTCAATACCTTTTTAGTATACATTTCCTATCCCAGTTTGGTTTTAGTTACTAACTTAGCGTTTCTTTCAGCGAATTTATATTAACAATTTTTAAAGTTTATGTATGAACTAAGTGGTAGGACCCCATTTCTATCTTTGAGGTCGTCTGGGTAGGTATTACCCTCTTACCTAGTACCGGTATAAACACAGGCTGTAAGGCATTCCATCTCAGTCCGTAGAGGTGACTAAGAAGGTCTAGTTTGAAGTTAGCTGTAAGTTTCCATGGGCTGCAGTAGCCACTTACCATCTTCAGGTCGACTGTAAATTCGTTGGATACTTCAGTTTTATAAAAAAAAAAACGTTAACTAATAAATCCTAATAAAGTTAACATTTTTTATAACATCTATTTTCGGAATGTCGAGAATATTTTGAATTACACCTTTTACTGGGTCGCAGACACCATATTTCTATATTTATTTAATTAGAAAAGTCATTCATCGAGGAAACGCAGCTAGCGTTCTTGGCACGATACCACAGAGTAGGACTGTATGATAATTTAAGTTTTTAGTTTTAGTTTTTCTTATATATAGTTTTTTTTAATATTAAAAATACATACAATAGTATGTATTGAAATACATACTATGTTTCTATGTTTCATTATGGCCACAATAAGCCGACATGTTAGTTTTTATGTGACTTCATGCAGCTTAAAACCACAATGAGGCACAATGCTTTAAAAATATTTAATTTGTCAATTATACGATGAGTAGTTTAGAAGATCTAAGGGAACAGATGAATATACATACATAGCCTTCTAAAATTGTTACCATCCTTTTGGCTTCGCCGTAGTTGGGTACAAATATTCACTTACATCATCTGCGTCAAATCAGACACGAATATACTGTAATCGATATCGATAATTATAGTTGAGGCAGGCAATACATGGTGCAGCACTATTTGTCACCCACACATGCACATTACACGCACACTGATGTATTTTGATTTTGGTCTCGCCCTAATCCCTCTGTTGCTATACTATACTATATCTATGGGTAAACCATGATCAATTTAAGTACGTAAAAATGTAATCTATTGTAGGTATTATTTCATTCATTTCTTTGTAGAACACAGTTATAAATATAATGATATAAAACAATATCTGAATAAAAGTGAATTTAAAATCGTCTTGTGCCTTAATACGAGTACAAACATGAGTGCTTAAAACGTAACTTAATTTTATATTATGATTTTTTTAGACACAGTAATAAAAATATTAAAATATCAGTTCAATCGTGAAGTATCTGATTAATAAATTCAACTTTATCATATATTAAATACAAAATATTAAAAAAAAAATACTTTTTTATAATAATTAAAACTTTATAAAGAAATTTTAAAAATAAATGACAAAAAATACGCTGATTCGATGTTACCTCAAATTTTCTTCTTTGTTCTTTTTGGCTCAATTTTCATATTCTTGTGGGCTAAGTTCACCAGGCTACAACTGTACTTTCACTTTTGTACTGTCTTTTTTAAATTAATCTGCCGTTTCTTGAACTTTGGTCTTTGATCATTATATTAAATCAAAATCACATTCTAAATTTTTCAGTCAGCTTCTAGTAAATTGAATTATTTTTGTTAACATTTTTTTAATTTAAATAGTTTTTGGAGGCCGCGGCGCGGCGGTGCGCGTGCATTGTCGCAGCGCACCGCCTGGCAGGGTCGCCATGTAATGTAGGAAGGTGTTAAATGAGGAGACGAGGCGTGTTGCTCAGTTTAAGTCTAATTATACTGCTCCACTTATTCTAACTTAACACTAATATATACTGTCGTGGGGGCTACACTACACGACATCCTGGTTTGATGATTCATACCATCGGCCAAACAGTTTAAACGTTATAAAATCGTCACAAGTACACATCTCGAGTAAACAGTTTGAGTAAGTATACTAATGTTAAACACTCGCTACCCTAGCTCACCGATGATTTATGGCGGTGCCATAAATCATCGGTGAGCTAGGGACAGACACGTGCGGTGTGTCACTTATTGATAACTGCTTATTGATTCCTAGAAGGACGAAGAATAGTGTGCGCTGGCTAGCGGTATTTTATTATTTTATAGTTTATTAATAAGTATCCCCATTTTATTGCACCGCGAGCAGCGAGTGCTTAACATTAGTATGCCAATGTGCGGTAGGATTAACCCTTACCCCCGTATTTTCACATGAAATGTTTAAGCTTTTAGCATGAAGTAGGTTTTATAACTTTGCAGATAAATTCAAAAATACAAAAAATAGTGTGTGTCGTGAAGACACACGATAGAAGTGAAACTTTTGTATTACAGGGAAACATTTTAATTATTCATCAATGACTTTTGAATAGCATAGATTGTGTATATCATTCATTTATTTACATAAAATTATACACATGTGTCACAGATCACAGTCCATTATCTTCGATCTTAAAAAGAGGAATTATCGGTTTAGTTTTTTTAATTAGGTAATTATCTATTATTTATGTAATTTTATTTTAATTGAACCAAAGTTTAATATTATGTCAACAAAAATTTATTTAAATGAAAATTTACAAATTGTTATTTTAAATAAACGCTGCTCTGCCTTATTGAGCTTAAATTACTTCTCTTGTTCATTTTTTTAATAGCGCCATCTACTTCATTCTATAAGTAAAGTTATTTTATCAAACCAAAATTGATTAACTCTCAAGGTGGTACGTAGAAAAGACGCTAGATGGCTTAAACACAAAAAAAATATTTATATATTATCATGTTTGTCCAATCCATTCATAAAAATCCATGATTTCAAAACTTACCAATTAATATTAATTTTTTTAGGGTTTATGCCATCTAGAATCTACTCTACGTACCACCTTGAGAGTCAATTAATTTTTGTTCGATAAAATGACTTTACCTATAGAATGTAGTTGTTGACGCTATTACTCAAATGCGATCACTCTTTCTAAAATAAATAAGTGTACCTTGATAACCGTCTTAAATAAAATTAATATAAGATTAGTATTTGAACGAAAGACCGTTGTAATCTTGTAATTGTATTACCATATACTTTATGGTATGTAATGACCTGCGTTCGCGATTTGAATGATCGACCTGAATAACCCGGTACGTAGTGTGGTAAACACTACGTACCGGGTTATTCAGGCCCACCACTTTTCGTCACATAAAAAGGTAAAAAGGTTCACTTCAAAAATATCGTCCAGAAACAACATAATCATTTTCCAGGAGATCTTTGCCTTAACCAATGGTTAAGGCAAAGATCTCCTGGTAAGTAAGTAGTTTGCAAAAATGGTTTTAGCTGTGAGAATTAAAAGTTGTTGCTTTAGTAATGTACACGTACAATTACATTAAAGTAAGTTGTAAGAAGTGATGCTCTTAAATTAATTATTTCATATTTAAGTAACAGAACGCAAAAAGTTGTCATTAACAGTATGAGCTCTTCCGGGTCGATGGTACAAATGGGCGTGCCTCAAGGCTCAATTCTCGGCCCCTTTCTGTTTCTTGTATACATTAATGACTTAGCTTACATAGTAGGGGATAACCATGATATAGTATTATTTGCTGAGGGCACTTCTTTAATTTTCAAATTAAGACGATAATTACTAATATATGACGAAGTAAATAATGCTACATGTAAATTAGTAAATTGGTTCAATGTTAATAATTTGCATTTAAATGGCACTAAAACGAAATGTATGAAATTCATGACTCCAAATGTCAAACAATTAAATACTAATGTAATTTTAAATGGGGAGGAACTGAGTCTTGTCGATACCACAATTTTTCTTGGAATCACACTAGACGCGAAGCTTCAATGGGGGCTTCATATATCAAAACTAGCAAGCAGACTTAGTTCTGCAGCATATGCTGTAAAAAAGATTAGAAATCTTACCAGTGTTGAAACAGCTAGACTAGTTTACCTTTTTAGCTATTTCCATAGCATAATGTCGTATGGTATTTTGCTATGGGGACACGCGGCTAACACTGAAATTATATTTGTTTTACAGAAGAGGGCCATAAGAGCAATTTGTGATTTAAAGCCTAAAGAGCCGCCGATTATTAGCCGAAAATTTAAGGAAATTAATATATTAACTTTGGCCTCTCAATACATTTATGAAACCGAGTCAGTAGTTTATTTTTGGGGCGATGTATACGCTTTTACAACAAAATCGCAGAAAATATACAAAATTTGACCTGCTCAAAGTTCAAAAACTTTATTAAACTAAGTTTGTATAAAAAGGGTTATTATAATATTAAGGAATTTATGGATAATAATAACCCCTGGGAATGAGGTGATCGCTACCAGGCTATTTCTAATTTGTTTTGTGTTGTTAAGTGTGTAACATACGTGATTGTAAGCTGTTATTTAAAAAAAAAGTCCCGCTGGGTTTCTTGCTGGTTCTTGCCAGGACAGAGGTTTTTTTTCGAACCAGTGGTAATTAAACAAAAGAGTAACTTTCAATAAGTATTATTTATAATCTTTATTGAATAAAAAAGTTTCTGTTTCTGTTTCATTAATTTGCCAATGTCAAATAATTAAAATATTTGTTGTAATAATTTATTTACATGAGTATCATGTAAATAATGTAGTTTTAAAGTTTTATGCCAAAACTACGACAAGACAGACGTATGCGTCCCATAGCAAAATCTCTAGGAGCTATTAACGACACACACAGCAGAGTCCATGACGTTATACCCAACAAAAATTGTCCTATAATTTTCACTAATTGTTTGCACAAATTAAATACACAAAATCGCACCATTTTAACGTATCCAATTTTAATAAAATATTTATTCAAGGAGACAAAAAACAGCTTTTTTTTTTGCTTAGAGAGTGGGAGGAGATTGCACCTATGGGCATAGCAAGAATTCAACCGGGAGTAGCCACGCTCGGCGGCCGTGTTTACGCGGTCGGCGGTGAACAAGGCAGCCAAATACTCGCGAATGGAGAAGTTTATGAACCACAGGTACTACTTCTTTCCACATACGCTTAATGTTACTCAGCTGCAAGTACTAAAGGACGGAAATAATTCTTATCTGTTTTTCACTCACGAACATTTTTTCTTTATAATTAAAAAAAAAACGGTGAGATCAATATTTAACCATAATATGAATTTGATTCGTCTTAGAAAAATGTGGGAGTTAGTTTTTCTTCTATAAAATATTAACATAGCTAGGATGATATTTTGCTTATAAATATTTTAATATTTTTTTTATTTAAAAAATAATTTTGTATTTAACTGTCATTTCATCGCATTTTAACTTAAAATCGAAAAATAAAACCATATACAATATTATTCCACAGAACGGATATGTTACGTAATATTTCTCATACTTACATTAAAAAAAAGATAATTTCTAAACTAAATCATGTGATCAACTGATGGTTAGTGAATGCTGTGACTTAAAGATATCTATCATCCACCATCGATTAAAAAATAAAAATGCAGATGCGTTGTTACCCCTGAGGTCTAAAAAGGAATGCCTCGTTACAAGTATAGGTTTCTATTTTAGTGGTCCTATTAAAAGCTGCAAATTTTATACTGATTAGTCGTTTTGCTTATTTATTTTAGAACAATCAAGCGATGTCGCTATTATTGGAGTCGGGTAGATTATTTACCAATTTGTCGACTTTGCTTTCCAACAGCCAGAATTCAACTTTTATTTTAATAAATAACAGACTATTCCTTCTTTCCTCCCTAGGAAACAATCTATGGAAGAGGCCTCTGTTCAGCTGTGAATAGAGAGCTATTGATAATTACAAAGTCTTAAATATAAATGTTTAAACAAGGAATGCAATTATAAAAAAAATATCAAGTAAAATTTAAAATGAATGCTTCTAAAGAACTTAAGTTAACTACTTTTACGGATTTTATCGCGTTTAATACTACTTATTTTTAATTCCCGACGTTGTGTTCGCGTAAATATAAAAAATCATAACATAAGTTAATTTGTTCCAGAATAATAAATGGTCTAATATCGCTCCAATGAAGGAAGCGCGCTGCGAATTTGGCCTCACGGGTTGGAATGGCAATCTGTACGCTTTTGGTGGTTGGGTCGGTTCCGACATGGGCGCTTCAGTGGAGGTGTACGACCCGATCAATGATGAGTGGACGCTTAGTGGTCGGATGCCGGAACCGAGGTTTGGAATGGGAGTAGTTAACTTTGAAGGTAATGATAAAAAATATTATTAGTAATTTTTTTTTAGAATAGAACAGAATAGTATGAATTATGTTTTAAAGTTGACCATATTACAAATGGCAGGATAAATGAAAGCCTTACTTGGAGTATACATTCCTTAAGTATAGAGCGCGATGTGGAAACAGTATACACGGGTGAGGACATCGCATCGTTCCAACTGCAAGCGCTAGTTCTCGGCGGGTATTTCATTATTTAACTAAGTAAAATAATTAAATGTGCAATAAAAAGTTACCAATTAATACTCAGATACACACTAAACAGAAATCTAGCATCACATTTGACCGCTCCCTTCATGTTTAATTCAAATACTTAATGTAATAACAATGAAGGCTCGTAATCTTACGCGCACCAGATGTCGCTTGGGCTTCACTTGGGACTAAGGTGAACTTTTTGTTACGCAGATGGTCACAAGGTGTCATCACCACTGAAAAGCTGCGTTTTAAATAAAAGTTTTTAGGTTTTTAGTGTGTGGTATACACAAAAACAATGCCTCAGTGCGGTATTCTTTAATTTTTACTTATTTTTAACATTTTTTTTAATTTTCTACTTTTATGAATATCCGTAGTTTGGTTTATCCATTTCTAATCTAAATAATTTAAAATATAACTAATATTTCGGAAAGAAACATTAATCTCTACACTTTTCTTACAAATTAACTGCCCCCACTATGAAATCTGTCAAATATTTCTCCTCCATCCTTAGTGGTGCCGCCCTAGTGGCAGAAAAAGTCGTGGACTAATTGAAAGTCAAACAACAGAATATCTGTCTGATCTGAGAGATGATTCTTCACTGCTGGCCGTATGAGAAAGCTAAAGGTACCTCAGCGAGTTATGAGTGAGCTATGAGCTATCAAAGGGTTATACTTGGAGTTTCCCTGCGTAGTGGACTTAGAAATTAGGATATCTGTAGCAACTATAACTAGAGCAACCGACATAACCCAATGTATCTGATGTAAGCTAAAGTAGCATTGGGCCGGCCATATAGCTTAAAGAACCAACAGCCGATGGGGAAGAAAGGTTCTCGTGTTGTAGTCTCGTACCGGTGAGCGAAGTGTAGGGCCGGCTCCCTATTAGATAGAGTGACTACCTGGTAAGAGATGCAGGAAGTCGTTCATGCTTTGTGACATTCCTTGTGGTAGGCCTGTGTTCAACAGTGGTAAAAGAACGAATTACGAATATATCTTTTATGTAATCGAATTTATGTGAATAAAAAGTGGTTTTACTTGAGAAAAAAAGATGAATCAATCTAATTATTCAAAATCTTGTATTTAGACAAAAATTTGTGTCTATGCAGAAATTCATCATATGATTAGTCAATAATGATATATCGATTAGTCCAGTCGAATAAGGTCTGAAATCAAAATTTAATACTCAACTTTGCATTTTTGATATAATGTAGTTTTAATTATACAAAACCAATGTGTAAAGGTTTTAGTGTCCGAAACCCCCGGCAAGGCTTAAAAAAATGATCAAAAGTGTTTTTTCGCAATTACTCGGTAAAAACTAGACAAAAAAGTTTTAATAAAAATGTAGAGCCTAAAATTTTACATAAAAAAGGTTTAATGTTTTTTTCCTCCAGTCAAATTTAACCGAGTTAGGGAGGTTTTAAGTTTAAGGGATGAACGTAAATTTAAAAAAATCGTAGGGAGTAGAAATTAATCCGTTCCCCTAGGCACAATCTCAATCCTAAATCGAAAATTATATTATTTAAAAGCCGAGGATAGTAGAACGTTACACTTATATATTTCGTCACTTTTGAGGTTATGATGTAAAAATTCTGCAGCCATGACTACAACCTCAGCTATAACCATTGATATGAAAACTATGCAGTTATATATACTTAACTACATAAATCAATGGCTAAAACCACAAAAATGAATCAAAACCTTTCTAATATTTTCACTGTTATGTATCTATGTTCAGCAGTGGACTTGTGAAGCGCTGTAACAAATGTATTTAAGACAGGTGCAGCACAATCTGCATGAATCAGGGTAAGATTATAAGATGAAACCAGCTCTCATTGTATGTCAATGTCATACATTTGAGTTTAAATGAATTATAACCATGTAGCTACTTACAATCTGATCTTTGTCGTATCGTAAAATGCTGTATCACCACTAGTAAATATCCATACCTATAATAACATAACTAACTTCTTCCAAGACTAAGATGGCAGAGTAGCTTGTCGCAACAGCCAAGCCAGACTGTTTCTTGGTAACAGTTTTAAATTATTATGAAAAATATGTAAAATGACCTAATATCTTAGTTGTATCTTAAAGGTCGGTAGAATAAAGATAATAAAAGGGCACTTAAATAAAATACCAATATGGTTTTAAGTATTTATTTATTCTATGTCTTCCCTTACAACAACTGAATCTAAATATTCAGCAGGAGCAGAAATATTTGACTGGTATCGAGCCCATCCAAGGTACCACACAATCGTCATCACATGAGCACAACATCCAACTGTGCGTCGCCCTACCAAACAGTTGCAACAATACTCTGCTATACCCTCTCTCCCTGATATACCATTTTCTATTAAAATATAAACATAGTATTGCTTTCTTGATATATGTCTCGACTTGGTTTTTCCCCGTATCAGAGTATTGTTGCCTCTTCCTCTCAAATTGTACTCTGAAGTATCTATGTTGTCACTTGTTATTTCTATTCTGTACCCCCCATGAAATCTTACGTGCTCCCCATAGTATGACCGTGCTTGTCGTATCTGAATGGTTCCTAAGGCAAAAAGTATTAATTCGTTCATTTCCATTCTAGGAAATGTGATTAGGTTATCTCTATCAGCCGTTATACTAACAAAGTTAGAAGAACGTCTGTTCATATTTGTACTATCAACCAATAGGGACAAATTATTTGCTAAATTAATCCTGTTTCTGATAATATTTAACATTTCCTGCATCATCTCTATTTCTCAGGCGAACACCAAACCTGTTCAGAAGACTGGCCGCTATTTGAAAATGATGCATCATATGCGGCACAGTCTTATTAAAATAGTCTTGCCGTAATAATTTAAAATCTCTTTTAAAATAACCATTTACAACCTCCACCACCCATCGACAAATTGTAACACATCTACTTCTATTTGCTTGCTCGGTGGTCAGTTGATGTTCGCCTTCTAAAAGTGATTCTGGCATGTAGGTCTTGTAACTGCACTCTTCTAACAGGCTTATTGAGTCTCTGAAACCCCTATCTAAAATAAAGATATCATTAGCTTGGAGGTACAATCTGAGAGGAGAATTTTCATTTCTAAATAGAGATGTCATTATCTCAGCATCCGATGTGGTAGCCTTGTATGGACCAAAACAGTCAACAATATAGCCATCAGTTGATACAATCAAAAACGGTTTAAGTAGATTTCTATACTTATGCAATGAGTAAGTATCCTTTTGAAACATGTAATTTGAACTTTTGTTAATATATATATAGGTGCCATCACAAATCAAAATGACTTGGTTATTGTTATTATTATTATAGATACCATTTGGCAACAGCAGATTGTGTTGTAGCAAATTCTCCCTTGAAATATGATTGATTCCAAGATTATTGGGAACAAAGTCTTGCACCAGCAATTCTCTTATACTGTGCATTAATCTTTCAAGGGTGCGACGAGGCACTCCTAAAAGCTTTGACAATCTGTCATCAGATTCTCCGGTTCTCAATTTCATTAGCAAAGCAGATAAGCCTAAAATGCCTCTATGAGCTTCTTGGATCCTAGGAACCTCATATAACAATGAAATAAATTCCTCTTTTGATCTTCCAATCCAATAGAAAAATAAATTGTCATCAACATCTTGAATTGCTTCAATGCTGCTTAAGTTGAAATTAGATTTGGATGAATTTACCCATGAGAACACATGCTCTATTTGTTGCACATTAAAAGTACTGATGCTGTTTGGCAAATCATATAGACTATCCCAGTTATTGCTAAATAGATGTTCCTCACAAACTCGTGCCAGTGCTGGTATGTAGAAATTATTATTACTCAAGACAGTTGTTCTCAAAGAATCAGAAATTATCCGCAAATCTACATTAGTACAGCCAAAGAACAAACAATGAGAAGCAGTATTTGCAGCCCGTCTGTAGTTTGATAAAACAATTTCTACTGCTGGTTGAACGGGAACCATTGGAATTTCAGCTCTATCTTCCTCAGTCTGTGCATGTTGTTCTACACCTTGATCAGTGAGATTTGGCTCTTGTAAAAAATTATTATCTGGATTAACAGATTGTGCATCTTCAATTTGCTGTGTCCGAAGTGCAGATCTTCTGCATCTCAGCCAACAGGGATGACAAACACGATCAGTTGATGTAATCTATAAAATAAACATCTTGGTTTAAAACTTAATATGACACATGAGCTAATTGATAAATAAGAATTATTGAGTCCTGAATTACAGAGCCGCTCATAGTTACTAATGCACTGACCTGACGTGGTGCAATCCTGGATCCAATGATATTGTTAATATTTCTATCCAAATCAGAGGCATTTTCTTTCAGAATAAGGTCACTTCGTCGCCTTAATATGGATAGACCGCAGTGAACACACACTCTTCTATGGCCTTGGTGAGAGGATCCAGCTGCTTGTTGTTCACCGTGATTATCGAGGGCTAATGCTTCATTAACTGCATGCATTGCAATATCCCAACATGCCTCACAAATGTAATCATCTTCAGTTATCTGAAAAAGGAAGTAAAGATAACTAATAGGAAACTTAAAAGAATATCTGCCTAGCTTTTTCCTATTATAGGATAAGGGTGACAAACAAGCACACAGTCCTATGTTGGGGTTGGTTTCAAGTCCAACCTAGTGCAGCCGGATATCAGTATTTTACATGGAGCAACTGCCATCAGACATCCACAGCCCAATCAATGAGATATACTGATACTCTTACATGGTTGACAGATTTTAACACACGGTATCCACGTTATATTAAAAGATCATTGAGCATAAAAACACTACACTTGATTAATATTGTAATAATGTCATAACACAGTAAACTATATGCAAAGTACTTACGAGTATTGGGGCGATCCAATTGCTGATTAACGATATCACTCTGGTGTTAAGTTCCAAAACAACGAAGCGCCGGAGTGTATCAACAACGATATTGCAATTAATACACTGTAAATGTCGACGAGTTGCTCGGTTGTTCGGGTTCATTGTGGTATTCCGAGACGTTACTCGGCACTCTGAACCAAATCCTAAAGCGCAATCAGTGTCCTGGGATCAATAGCAGAGGGTCGTCAGGTGTAAGCGTTATCGGTGTCCAGAAATCAATATCAGAGGGTCGTCAGGATTTGAAAGATTAGTCGGGAGTCCGTAATATTAGCCAAGTCACAAATATCATAATAAAACCACAAGAAACAACGAACGAAGGACTGCGCACAAACTAGTAGATTCTACCCAATTCTACCGAATGGACTGCGCGGTACCTAAGTGCTTTGACAGCTCTTTTTTTTTTTTGGAGTTTATGACCTGGTACCTTTAGGCCAAGTCTTAGGTATTTTTATTCGATTTATTATAATTTCCCCAAATGTTTATTCATCCTTCCTAGTAAACTGCTTCACAATATGTTGATGCGTCACATTGTGCAGCCCTTTGGAGATTTTGACGGCAACTTGAATCAGCAGACAGCTGACAGTTTTCGATGGTATCTCAAGGCGCCTAAGCAGATAGACACCTTATCTTGAGAATCACATCACCATCAGAGCACTTGTTTCACCGTTTCCACTAATAGTTTACATGCGCAGACACTTAATACACAAAATCGCACCACTATTACATATCAAAATCCACTTCAAACCATTATTCAAACAATAATACAGGAGCAGCAAACCGCCGCCGATCAAGTTCCCGCCAAAACTCCTTTGACAGCTCTCATTTCATAATACCACAGACTATACATAGAGATACATAATACGTTCCGTTTTAAATATTAGTGCATTCTATATTTTCTGTCAACCTATCATTTGCAACTCATTTCAGAATACTTAATCTATATCCCCAACTAAAAATTATGTTATTGATAATACACAAAAAAAAATCTACAATAAAATCTAGTATTTAAAAAAGTAAACGCATAATGGGAGTGTTACTTTAGTGTTATGATAAAACGTGTACCACAGATAAAAACGGGACGGGTTTGGATGCGTTCAAAACCTATAAAAAGGAGTAAGGAAATGAGGTTTTTATTACAAAGCTAAATTATTTTCCGGCTTCAATAAAATAAGCTGGACCCCGTAATTTAATATACATCTAAGTCGCTATTTTTTGACGTATGAATCATTGGTGGTCGTTTCATATTTTGGTCAGGTCGTATTTGACCGATGTTCTTTGAATGCTTAAAAATTAATGAATTATTTATTTTTTGTCATATTTAGATTCCTCGTAAAATTTAGAAAATTTTACGAGGAATCTCTTAAATTACTGAAAAAAAATTTTCCTAGTATATTTCGGCAGGTGTGAATTTATACAGGTATAAAATCTTTTTCAAATCCTACGCCGTTGTATTAAGTCGTTGTGTTAAAAAGAGAGGACTATTGCTTACTCGTTTACTACGTATGCTTACTCGTATACTACGTATGCTTAATCGTATACTACTATACGAGATCCGAGAAAGAGTGAGAAGACATCATCCGTGAATCATTATTCTTGCACTCTTCTATTTTACGATCTGTTCATTAAAATATATGAGGTTATTTTTGCATACTTGGTGATTAAATCCGAAACCAGGAAGTTAATTTTTTAATTTTTAACATTATTATTTCTTAAAAGTAAGTAGAAGATTTTTTTAACTGTCTGTGTTTTTTAACTGTGATTCCAAATTTCATGATTCGTAAAAAATTACTTGACATGTTGAGTTTGATTTTGAAACTTAACTTTTTTTTTCATAAACATTTTTGGCTTACAAATCATAAAAAAATCATCCCGACATGTCAAATTACTTTTTTGAATTTAGCAACTTTGTATCGACCCAGATATACTTCAAAGTTTTCTTGAATGAAATAACTTTTCTTACCGCTCCATCTAGCTGATATGCAGTTAGTTTTGCAACCACAAAATAACTAAAAACTAATTCATATTAGAACATGTAATTATTAACGGAATAATAAAGAAAAGTAATAAATATTAACCTAAGTGTACATACTTTTGGATGGATCTGAATTTGACATAATAGGCAGCATTATAAATAATGTCTTTCTCTATCCCCATTCTTCAGGATTTAAAGCATTGCTCAACCATATTTGAATCTGATAATATACACATTTTATGTGTTCACGCAATAATGATTCTGTTGGTGGTAGAGAAGCTAATACAACTTCTTTTTTAAATGCAGCTGCTGATGCTGTAAATAAATCGTATCTTAACCCTTTATAGGGCAGAAGCGAAATTAGTATGGCGGCTGTAACCACCTGACAAGGTTGACTCTAAGGCTCATAATTCATTATTGTTTGCATTAGTAGGCGCCCTTATTGTTTAAATGAGTAGTCCCTGAACGGGCACAAGGAACAAGCGAAAGTTTAAAATTAAAAAGAAGTTTTCAAATTAATATATATTTATTTATTTACTTTTACATTTAATAAATTAAATAATAAAATTAATAACATTTCACAAAAATCGATTATATTTAAATAATACAAGGAAAATTTTACTATAACACCTTCAAAATTTAAATTAAATCAGGATTTTGAATTTATTTCATTCAAGAAAACTTTGAAGAATTGTATCAATTGTATATCTGGGTCGATACCAAGTTGCGAAATTCAAAAAAGTAACTTGACATGTCGGGATAATTTTTTAATAATTTGTAAGCCAAAAATGTTTATGAAAAAAAAAATGTTAAGTTTCAAAATCAAACCCAACATGTCAAGTAATTTTTTACGAATCATGAAATTTGGAATCGAAATAATATATTTACTATCGTCGGGACAGTTAAAAAAATCTTCAACTTACTTTAAAAAAAAAAAAAATGTTAAAGTTCTAGTGCAATTTTTATGCCGATTGAGACCGAACCTTCAGCAATGGCGTCTGCAATTGTTTTTCTCAGCTGGACGAATCACAAAAATGCAGACAAGCATTGCTCAACTGAATGCCTCACCAATAAATCAAATAGACGACTCTCAAGCACTAACTTCATCCCATGATTCGTACGAACCTGACGACTCACATGTGCTGACTACCTCCCATGACCTGAGTGAGCCTGCGGATTCCTTTCATAAACCACTATCAAAAAGTTTAGACCACACTATAACCGACTCTATTGCAGTACAGGAAATGACTCCAAACGGAATATACCATAATACAGAACGAATTTGACAACATAACATTAGAAAATAACAATCTCCGACAGAAAATAACCAAATTGACAAAGGAAAATAAGACGTTGACAGCCTTATGCCAATCTTCACATAACGTTAGCCAAACAAGCCAGAGCTCCGAAAAAGGTAATAGACGATCCAAACCACAGTCAGAAGTATCTTCTCCTCTCACTTCTCACTATCATACTGGTTTTATTTCTCCGGCATATAGAAAAACAGCTCGTTCCAACAACACACCCGTGGCACTCCAACTAAAAATTAAAGACTTAGAGAAACAGCTTAAATATACTGAAAACCAGGTAATATGTTTAAAAAAATATATAAATACTCTGGAACAGAAATTGACATCAGCCTTGGACAACACACAAACGCCTTTACAGGCTAAATCCACGAGTTTAGTATGCGCTGATAAAGAAGATGATAAGAACCGGTTATACATCATAGGAACCCAACGCTGTGCCGGTCTCGCTACCGCCCTAATTCAGTCGCGAGCGAACACGCCATACGAGAAATACGTCATCACAGCAATAACAAAACCATATGCACCGTCTGCAGATTTTATCGTGAATATTCGAAACTTAAATGTGAAAGACAAAGTTATAATATGCATTGGCGAAAACGATTACGATAATATACTATCATCACAGCTACGACGGTTTCTTAGATATTTTCCTAATAATGACATAATTGTATTAAATTTATTAACAAATATGTACCTAAGTGTAACTGACATAAATAAAACTTTAAAGAGAATTTGTAAAGAAAATCAAAATTGCCATTTCGTTGAATGTAAACACAGGAATCCTTTTCAATTATGTCATTCGATTAATTATATGATAGATTGCATTGACTACGAAAATGAATATCTAAATCCCAAACAATTGAAAAAAATAATAGCACGTAGTAAGCCAGCGCCTGAAAAAACTCCCTCTAAAATGGTACAGTATCCAAAGGGAACAATCCCGTACTATTTTTCCAGGACACGATCGGGGGCTAATGCCTCTATTATTGGATCTGATACCAATAGGCCAACGCGTTTAACTCAAAGTACCTTACTGCATTATTTTACAAAAATAGATAGGCCTTTCTTTCGTGCCTCACAGTAAAAAAACTTTTAAAATTTTGCACCAAAACATTGCGAGTGTCTTGGCAAAGCAGGAATTACTAGAAATAACATTACAAGAACTTAACAAGACGAATAATGAACCAGATCTTATATGTTTATCTGAAACTTTTCTACGATCTGCTGGCGAGAAGTACCTAAATATTTATAATTATGAGTTAGCAACAGCGTTTTGTCGGGACAAACTGAGGGGAGGAACCTGCATCTTAGCCAAACAAAATAGTCTCTACAAAGAAATGGCAAAATTAAAAATGTACGCAACACAAAAGAGCTTTGAGGTCTGCGGCATCGAGATGCCTCTACATAAATTAGTGGTTGTATGTGTTTATAGAACACCTACATCTGATCCAAATGTTTTCTTAAACAAATTAGACCTACTATTGCACGACTTAACAAGAAACTGTAAGCATTATACAAAAAAGGTTTTGACGGGTGATTTTAACATAAATACGCTAAAACAGGGAAAAATAACAAATTACCTCCAAGATATATGTCTAAATTATAACTTAAAAATACATATTAATGTACCAACACGCAAAAACTCATGCATAGACCACATGCTAAGTAACATTATAGACGCTAACGCTGCGGTACTGCCTTTATACTTGTCCGACCACGATACGGCTCAATTATTATGTTTTCCTGTGCAAAATAAAAACGAAAAACATATACAGTACTTAGAAAGGACTATAGTTGCGAAAATATTTTCAAATTCAAGGAATGCCTGAAAAGCATAACTTGGTCTGAGGTATACGCAGATGCGAGTCTGAACTCTGCCTTCAATAAGTTTCATGATCTACTGTGCATGTTTTATAATCTGTGTTTTCCTTTAATTAAAATTAAAGTTAACAACACTCATAAGAACACACAAGATTGGGTTAGCAAAGGTCTAAGAACAAGCTGTAAAACGAAACGGTCACTAAGGTGTAAATATTATTAAAAAAAAACAGCAAGCAATAAAATCAAATATATAAATTACTCGAAAGTATTCAAAAAATGTATTAATACCTCCAAAAGGATTTCACCCATAAAATATATAAATAAAAGTAAAAACAAATGTAAAGCGACATGGAATGTCATAAAAAAGGAAATTAGTGGTTTAAAATGTGACAATATTATAACTGAAATAAATTTAAACAAAAAACAATTGACAAATCCTTTTGACATAGCCTCAGCTTTTAATGACCATTTTATTGAATTGACTAATACAAAAAATCTGACGACAAATAGGACACAAACAGCTGCTAAGAGCAAACTTATACCAAACACGATGTTTCTTCTTCCGACTTCAAAAGAAGAAGTAAAAAAAGAAATTATGGGTTTGAACAACACCAACTCAGAAGGTTTTGACGGAATCAGTACAAGAATAATTAAAATGTGTACTAATGAACTAGTGCCTGTATTGACGTATTTAATTCATCTATCATTTTCATCTGGTACGTTTCCGG
This sequence comes from Parnassius orleans, assembly GCA_029286625.1. Taxonomy (NCBI): domain Eukaryota; kingdom Metazoa; phylum Arthropoda; class Insecta; order Lepidoptera; family Papilionidae; genus Parnassius; species Parnassius orleans. The sequence continues at coordinate 1,792 of JAGSMP010002617.1, read as the reverse complement.
AAGCATTAAAACAATCAGTCGTCAAACCATTGTATAAAAAAGGTAAAAAAAATGACATCAACAATTATCGCCCAATTACTCTTATACCTGTTCTATCGAAGGTGTTCGAGAAATGCATGCACCTGAGAATACTTAATTATTGCAACAAATACAACATCATTAATAAAGATCAATTCGGTTTCCAAAAAGATAAGTCGACAACTTTAGCAATATTTACTCTCGTGCAAACAATACTGACAGAATTAAATAAAGATTATCTAACAACAGGTCTATTTTTTGACTTGTCCAAGGCGTTCGATTTTGTAGACCACGACCTCTTATTAAATAAGCTTGAAACGATTGGAATAAGAGGACCCACACTACAGTGGCTATCATCCTACTTGAGGAATCGGTGTCAGCGCGTCACTGTAAACAAAATCGTAAATAAGGAACTAATAACATGTTCTTCTACCCTAAAAAATAACACGTGTGGTATCCCTCAGGTAAGTGTGCTAGGTCCACTTATGTTTATACTGTACATAAATGACATAACCAGAGTGACTGGTGATAAATGTATCTTGTTTGCAGATGACATATCAATAATTGTGACATCAGATAAAAATAAATACAATTCTATACATGACCATGAAATTGAAATTAATAATACTATTGACAACATTATTAAATGGCTAGAGGAAAATAATCTAAAATTACATTTAAATAAATCAAATTTCATTTATACACAGATAAACACAATTTTAACCTCAATATCGAAAAGATTAAAGAAATCACACATACTAAATTTTTAGGTGTAACGATAGACCAGGATTTAAACTGGAAATTACACATTGAGGCCTTATGCAAGCGTATCAACAGCTTTGTTTATGCTCTTTATAAAACAAGGAACGTAACTAACTTGCAAACAGCTATTACCACTTACCATGCCTATGTAGCCTCCATTCTACGTTATGGGGTGATGATATGGGGCAATAGTACTGAGAGATAAAGGGCATTTGTAGCGCAAAAAAAATGCATCAGAGTCATATGTGGCATTTCACCTAGCGAGTCCTGTAGAGCATCTTTTTGGAGCCTGAGCTTACTTCCGTTGCCAGCACTGTACATTTTTGAAATAAGTTGTTTTGTTAAAAATCATACTGAGCTCTTCCAGAAAGCCAGAGATATAAACTCTCGATTGAAAAGAAATCCGGATAGATTAGTGTTAAGCATCATTCCGAGATCTACTAAATTCAGAAAAAGTTGTTTAGCAATGTGTGTTAAGATATATAATAAGATCCCCAATGACATCAAAAACCTCAAAATGAAATTATTTAAATCGAGACTCTATAAGTGGCTTATTGAACTAAAAGTGTATGACATTAAAGAATTTATTGACATTAAGACTTTAATAATTATTAAGATTTTATGAATGTATTTGACCCTTTTTGAAATAAATGTTACCTGAAATGTATGTAACTTAAACTTAAATTTGCATGCTAATTATAAGCAAAACATGTGAACTTATTTTACTGTACCACCTACAAATACCATGTTTTAAGCAAATAAAGAAATTATTATTATTATTATTAAAAAAAAATTAAAAATTAACTTCCTGGTTTCGGATTTAATCATCAAGTATGCAAAAATAACCTCATCTATTATAATGAACTGATCGTAAAATAGAGAGAGTGCAAGAATAATGATTCTCGGATGATGTCGTCTCACTCTTCTCGGATCTCGTATAGTAGTATATGAGTAAGCATACGTAGTATACGAGTAAGCATACGAAGTATACGAGTAAGCATTCGTAGGAAAC
>JAGSMP010002616.1:0-21185 GCA_029286625.1 Parnassius orleans | reverse complement strand
ACCTAGCGAGTCCTGTAGAGCATCTTTTGGAGCCTGAGCTTACTTCCGTTGCCAGCACTGTACATTTTGAAATAAGTTGTTTTGTTAAAAATCATACTGAGCTCTTCCAGAAAGCCAGAGATATAAACTCTCGATTGAAAAGAAATCCGGATAGATTAGTGTTAAGCGTCATTCCGAGATCTACTAAATTCAGAAAAAGTTGTTTAGCAATGTGTGTTAAGATATATAATAAGATCCCCAATGACATCAAAAACCTCAAAATGAAATTATTTAAATCGAGACTCTATAAGTGGCTTATTGAACTAAAAGTGTATGACATTAAAGAATTTATTGACATTAAAACTTTAATAATTATTAAGATTTTATGAATGTATTTGACCCTTTTTGAAATAAATGTTACCTGAAATGTATGTAACTTAAACTTAAATTTGCATGCTAATTATAAGCAAAACATGTGAACTTATTTTACTGTACCACCTACAAATAACATGTTTTAAGCAAATAAAGAAATTATTATTATTATTATTAAAAAAAAATTTAAAAAATTAACTTCCTGGTTTCGGATTTAATCATCAAGTATGCAAAAATAACCTCATCTATTATAATGAACTGATCGTAAAATAGAGAGAGTGCAAGAATAATGATTCTCGGATGATGTCGTCTCACTTTTTCTCGGATCTCGTATAGTAGTATATGAGTAAGCATACGTAGTATACGAGTAAGCATACGAAGTATACGAGTAAGCATTCGTAGGAAACGAGTAAGCAATGGTACTAAATGACAATACTTTATCTCGCTTTGGCTTCGCACATTAGTTAATTTGGTTCTAATGGCTGCTGTGACTAGAATATTGGTATATACGTCACTGCGCGGGCTCCAACAAGCCATCATATGTTGCATTGCCTGACGCAGCCAGGCTTCTTAACACGCAAAGGCTCTTAGGGAATGCCAATTTAATAAGCAAAAGATTATGTGTCAATGAAAATGAAGAAATCATTATTTTAAAGGGCTAATGAAGTCATGATTAAGCTGGTCTTTGAACAAAGTTAGAGTTATATGGCCAAGCGGTCAATCTTCCTAACTTCGTAGAGGTATAAGTATTGTATGCTTCTACGACCTTAATCCTTGCTTCAATCTTAACAATTTTTTAAATTTATTTAAACGTGAAAAAATTAAAGTTAGGTCAGTTAGGATGTGATTAATATAAATTAAAAACATTAGATGACCTTAGTGTTCATAATAAAACGAAAAACAAGGAAATATCAAATTACACTTCATAATATGAATAAGGTTTTATATAAGAGAGCAAACCATCATACGTCTTACCTGATGGTAAGCGATCACTGTCGCCCATGTCCTATTACTGGTGACACCAGAGGAATTGCGGTTGTTTTGTCGGATTTTAGAAAGGAGTGCTTTTTTGAAGATATATCTACATCAACACTTACCTTGGGATTGTAGAACATTGGTTTATAGTAAGGAAAACAGTATCTCAGGTGGCGGTGATGATATAAAGTAAGCTACCCTAACGACTTGTTTCGATAAGATTAGATAGGAAAGGATAAGATAGAATAGAAAAGGATAACATAGGATAGAATAGGATAGGATAGGATAGGATAAGATAGGATGGAATAGAATATCAAAGAATAGAATACAATAACTTTTGACTTTTAACTCACATTTAACTTTCAAAATAATAGAAATATTGCCTACTTATTATTTTATATCGGCATATTTCTTACATCACTTTATTTATTTACTTTGCCTCTCATGGGAAATATTTGCCACTGTCGACATGCTTGGTAGGCGGGTTGGCTGTAGTTTAGTATTATAATTATTATTGAGTTTTTAGGAAGTTACTGGTGTTCATCTCCTACGACGATGATATGGAACAGTGGACTCTGTAACGCCGCCTCTACAATGCAGCATTAATTCAATTATTTTAAAATATTGTTTTTCCGTTTTTACTTATTATAAGTCAGTGTTTGACTATAGTCTCACCTTATGGTAAGTGGTGATCAAGCCCTAGGAAGTACATCGCACTATATTATAGTAACAAAAACCTATTCACAGTTTCCTTGAACACACCCATATCATAATCGGACGAAAGACAGAAGCCGGCAAATTATTCCACTGCTTTGTTGTACGCATTACGAAAGACGGGCAAACCGTTTGTCTGAATGCGTGGAATATAGACAACAAACTGGTGAAGGCTCGACGATGCCTGGTTATCCGATGATGGAAAGGGAAGGAGGAATTAAGGTATCCTTATTACAAAATATGAGTGACGAACATGCAGCGTGGAGGATAGTCCGAGTGCAGCATGAAAAACACAACATTGCACACACAAAGTCCTGAGTGGCGGTTACATTAATAATAATATAATATTGTTTATATTATATGATATTTATTTAATCAATATCGTTTTAGCTCTCCAATTTATATTTATTTTACATTATTATATAAAACCAGAAATTTATAGAAGTACTATTCTAATATAAGCATAACTGCCGGTCTTATCTTTCCGAAAGCGACTAGACCCTTTCGAATAGAAATTGATGCATAAAGATTACAGTAGAGGGGTTGTACGAAAACATATAACAATGAAAGATGAGTACAATGATAGCGGTCAAATATAGAAACAAAGTAAAGTAATTTAACGTTAGCGTTCCAAGTACTTTAATAAAGACTTAAAAGTAGTAAAAGATTGAGCATGACGGATGGAGAAGTAAAGAATGCATCAACTACAATAACTTTATAAACGAGGTCAGCCTGCAGTGTGTAAAAATATTAGTAAATCATAGAAATACGTATTGTGGTATAAAGAATTTGTATTATGTTACATCAGTAATATTTCATACAAAAATAAACAATGGGAAAGATTATAATACCTTAACAATTCAACCGTTAATGAAGTTGAAAACCCATCAGAAAAGAGTGATATAGGTAAAGGATGTCAATACTTGGTTGCCCTTTGAAGTGTGTTCATATCATCCGATTAGGTAGTTTTTTGTTTTTCTTTCAATGCTTAAGGATATTAAATAAGTGATCAAAATGAAGCTTCGACTTTTCTAATTTTGAAAAGGCTTTATAGAATTTATACAGTACTGTATTAAACGCACAAAAAGAGGCAAGCTGAGCCATAGGCTTAAAGTGCACTGGTCAGATTCGACTGTGGGGAAGGACCACGTTTTCACAGAATACCAGAGTAAAATAGCAGCACAATGTTGCTGTGTTTCAATGATGATGGGAGAAACCGGAGACCCCTAACTGGAAATGAGGCATTCTATCCTATACCTATCGAATTTACTTAACTCTAATATCTGGAACATTATTGCTTAAACACATCATTCATCTTACAAGGAAAAGATTTTTACAATATTAGATAGACGTGAGTATTTTGATGTTTTGTTGTTTCCCATCAGAGTCAAGATCTTTAATGTAGCTCTAGTGTTTGCAAATCTATTTCATTACACTGTTACCTACTGAATTGAACAAAGGAAATTGTTACGTTATCTTCTAACCATTAGGGTTTCACTTAGATGAATCTTAAGTGAAAAATAGATTGATTGAGTGAGGAAATAGAGCGTGTAAATTTATTTCCAAGACACATATTATATCGAAGAAATTAAATATTCATTATAATCAGATATAATACGAGTTTATTAAATATTTTATGATGATTAGAACGATCAAAATTTATTTTAGGTTCAAATCAAAGGTTGAGAAAACTTTGAGTTTTGAATTTATATTTATTATTATGGTCTGTTAGTATTTTAATTAAATTCATCAATCCTTCAAATCAAATTATAAAATTTATTCACTGTAAAGAATACTTTTATAGAATGTCTAGGTATTCTATACATACATGGGTTCATAATGGGTTCACCAGATAAATATAAAATAATTTTCTATTGTTAACCGTACATACGTTATCTAGGCAAAGTATGGAAAGTACTTTATAGTTATAGCATAGCTAATCGGCGACTTGGGTAAAATATATAATGGTCAGGTTCTGAACGTATACGTTTTCTAGGAAAAGTATGCATGTGATATGGCGTTAAACAGCTAGGTAGTGAAAGAAAAGAAACCAAGTCTGGTTTGTTACGGTCTGTAGGGTATTAAGAGCCACTATAATTACAGGCTGTAAGGCCCATCTTATTCCTCAGTCGTGATAACGCATCTGTAGCCTCCTTTATCTTAAATAGGTTGCAGTAGCTACTGCTGGGTGGATAGTAAGTTCAGACTTCAGAAGTTAATTATTTTCCCAAAAGGGTAAAATAATTAAACTTTAAAATGAAAACAACTAGAACATTGTCTAAATCACACATTTAAAACTTCATCTTCTTTTTCCACCCTTAGGGGTGAAATGTTCTTCAAATTTATATGAGACCAACCCATCTATAACCCATTTAATTAATAAGAATCACAAAATCGGATCAGACATTTCCGGAGAGCTGATTCGATATATATGGAACATACATAAAAGAATAATTAATTATGTAGATAAATAATTGTATGGTAGTGAAAGTTGGGTCTGGCAGAAGAAGCATGAGAGTAGAATAAATGCTGAAAATGCGGTCATTAAGAGTATGCTAGGATGAATCTGAATGACAGGGTGAGAAATAGTGATAAGAGAAAAGTGTGGTTTGCAAGATGACGTTGTGACCAGGATTAAGGAATGCGGTGGTTTGATGTAGAAAGGATGAACGAAAGAGTGACAAAGCAAATTTATGCTGCAGAAGTGAACGGCAGAGTCGGAAAGGGACGCCCTAGACGAAAGTTTATCGACCAAATGGCGATATATTGAAATGGGCCAGATTAGGAGTACCTTAACCGACGAGCGTGTATGCGTAGATATATGGATGTAAAGGAGGCGAGAGGGTGTGCCAGGATCGTGCCAAGTGGAAGTCCGTAGTCTCTGCCTACCCCTCTGGGTGACAGGTGAGTGTTTATGTATGTATGTATGTACATAAAAGAACATACGTCACATCGAATATAGACTTTTTTAAATCGATTAATTTAGTACATACATACTCGTTCTTTCATAAAATAAAATACATTACCTGTCACCGAACTGTACTATTCTACTAATTTCCTGTTGTATATTATAAGTATTGTTAACATTTAAATTAACGTTAAGATCCAATAAGACAGTCGTGGTAGCTCAAGGGCTTAGAGCTAGCTGTAAATTTCATAGTTCGCGAGCAACCCTGTTTCGATCCCCGTCGGCACCAATGAAATAGGGTATTTTACACCATGTAAAAAAAATCAAAAAATATATATTTATTTTTTGATTTTTATAATATTTGATATTTTATAATTTGAGATTTTATAATATATTCATAAATTTTATATTTCAATTTTAACAATATTTTTTATATGCCTCAAATCTGCAAAACGCTGTCCGCCATTAGCCACCGTCGTGACATCACTGGTGAAGAGAACTATCTAATGAAAAGATGATGCCTTATTGAAAAGGCATCATGGAAGACGGATCGTAAAGCAGAAAGTACTAATCTTTATTCTATTAATTCGAATTCGTTTAACAGAACCCATAATCTTATATTGTGTGTAATTTTCCATGTAATTTTCCAGCTAAAACATGCAATAATCTTTATGAAATTTGAAATCAAAGCGAGTTTATTACTTGCTTTTAGCACTAATGTTATAGATATTATAAGCTTAGGTGAGAAAAACTTTTGTTATATTTTTTACAAACCATGTCATTATTCCCATATAATAGAAGAAAACACGAATTAAGTAAAGTCAAAATGGCCCACAAAGGGCGGGACAGACGAGCGATTAACCTAATCTATTACAAAATTTGACTTGCAATAGGTCATGCACCTATCATGTCATGATGTTTTGTTTTGTATAAACGATAGTTAAATATAAGTCATACTTATATCAAAGTGATCTTCACAGAAGTATAGTTTAGATTTTGTAGACAATGCCTTCGGTAACTTCTGCCAGTTTTAACCAAGTATTTCATATTTAAATCAGTTGGCACTTGAATCCAAATCTCCCGGCGTTCATATGCTCATATTTTTGCATTCAGGCACAACACAACAATGATATAGATGATAACTCATTATTAAACATCCAAAATATCTATTCCTTTGCAAAATAGGCGAAATTCTAGGACAGTGACATCACGAGTTGAACAGCATGGCGGCTATCGTTTTCACGCGAAAATTTAAAACGATAGATTAAAAGTAATTTTTATGGCACTATTCGGTTTAAAAATTATATAAAAATTATAGTGGTTCATTATCAATCTAGGATTCATTTAAACACTTTTGAAAATGGATGTAATACCCTTTGTTCATAGAATTATTACGTGCTTGGCGGTGAAGTAAAACATCGTGAGGAAACCTGCATGTTTGAGAAAAAAAAAAGTGTCGAAGATATGTAAAGTCCGCCAGCCATTGGGGCAACGCGGCGGACACTTCCTTGCCCTAAAACCCTCTCAGAAGTGAGAGGAGGCCTGTGCCCAGGAGTGGGACGTATATAGGCTGTCACTTTACTTTAAGATCCTATACAACAAAATGTCCAAGATATTGAACAATGTTTCGTCTTAAAACCTGATAAGATCACGATGAAAATATTAGTCATGGCAAATGCGACGCAATAGAAATGAGGTTTTATTCTTACAATGGACATTTTAAGTAAATTTAAATAAAAAAAAATGATAATAATAAAGTTAAAATTGATTAACGAAGGGACAAAGAGAGAAGCAAGGATAGTGGATAGGCTGATAGAAGCGGAAAGAAGGCTTATACGCAGCAGATGGAAAACAGCATCGGCAAAATTTTAAGAGTAGTGTATTAAAAATACTCTAGTCCGATGGTGGAAAGGAGAGGGAAACACACAGTTTAAAATCTGGCCAAACGATTACGGCAGATATCTATTGTCAGCAACTGCAAACCGTGAAGGAAGAACTAGCTGCTAAACAACCGAGATTGGTCAATCGCTCTAGGCCACTGCTGCTTCACGACAACGCAAGACCACGCACTGCACAACAAACAACCACTAAGTTAGATGAGTTACAATTGGAATGTCTGCGACATCCACCGTACTCCCCGGACCTACTCCAACAGATTACCATTTTTCCGGAATTTGGACAACTTCTTACAAGGAAAAAATTAACTCCGATGCGGCAGTCCAAACCGCCTTCAAAGAGTTTATTGATTCTCGCCCCATGGTTTTTTAGCAAAGGATCAATGAACTACCTATGAGATAAAAGTGTATAGATAATACGGTATGGTGCCTGATTAATTAAATATATTTTACAAAAAAATTACTTTATATTCCCTGTAAAAACGCCAATTTCATATGTAAGGACCTAATATTATTCATCATTTACAATTGAGTAAAATATGACATGCATTACTAAGTTAAATATAATATGAAGTTATTTATGATAATTAAATTGGTAGCTTTTTCGTCGGTTAAATTCAGATTTAGCGCCAGATATTCGGTGTAAATTTTTAATCAAGGTAGCTCTGCATTTGCATTATTGATTTTGCTATTTAAGGCCTTCCAAAAATACGGGCACGGGACATAAGGGACTAACAATTTAATTTATAAATATTATATTCCTGATAACAGCTCTAAATAAAAAAAAACTGCGGTGGCCAGCCCGCCTGCCAAGCGTGGCATGGTGGCGGCATGGCAGCTGAATGTATCGATGGATATTGGTAGTTTGGGGCGTAAAATTCATAGTATGCAAGCATCCCAGATTTGATCGATAAAAAAGTTTTTAAATTCAATTAAAATATAATAAACTCACACACGTGAGTTGCCACACTATAAGATTCATAAATTCAACGTTACACTGAATACAAAATGCAAAGGACGGACGGTACGCTTAACAAAGTTCAGACTTATAATCCGTACGTCTGATGTTACCTAATGAAGATTGGCAGTTCACTGGATCGAACAAACTTGGCTCTAACCAATATTGCCCTGGAAAAATAAATCTTATAATTGAGGTTTCTGGTACGTTTTGGTTATAACAGTACTTTGCTGAGTTTGTGGGCTGAAGCGAAGTTGAGAGAAACATTTTCGTTTAAGCATATTACGTTTATTGAAACGCGCGCTGTTCATGAGCAAAATGGAAAATTCATATGGTGTTTACATTTAACACAACGCAAAATTAAAAAAATTTCAAGTGGAACCATTTATGTAAACAAATTTAAATTATCTAAGTTAAAAGCTTTCGTTAACGTAGGCATTTGATTTATCCTGAAAAAATTGTAATAAGCTTTGTCGAGAGTATCCCATATAGGATAATATTAATTAAAAATTCGCAATGTTTTCAGTTTCATGTCATAAATAAAGCAAGCGAAATAGTAATACGGGTAACTTCAGTATTCATAGAGAGATGCTATTTCTTGGTAAGTACTAAGTTCTCGGTCGTCTTGAGAGTAGTTTCGCATCTAACTTGTCATTAGTTCATTACCGTGATTAGTTGCAAGCTATGAGAGGAGAAGGACGACAAGGGTGATCGCCGGGGTGAGGAAGGATTGGAGTGGGATCGCCCCCACCTACCTTGCGACTAACGGGGCTCATTAATGTTTCACGGCTGTGAGCGGCGGCGGCGGCATCATTTATTTGGAATTGGGAACTGAAAAAACAATCGCAGCGAAGAGAGCAAGTTTTACTGCTAATTTCCTTGCTGTCCCGAGTATTCTTCCGACCGATTGTTAAATAACGTAAAACAGGGAGTTTCCTCGTCGAACTTACTTCTCCATTTTAGGCTCGCATATATAGGCAATTACACAGCAATTAAAATTAAATATTCAAGCTTTGGAATTAAATCGAGCTAAATTTACGGTTTTAAGTGGGAGTGAAAGTTTTGGAACTTTGTTATTTTCTTGGTAATATAGAGAGATTGTAAAAACTTAAAGGAGTAATTGAAATATTTATAAATTTAAATGTATTTCGTTTTACGTAACCCTATCTTAGACATATTTTTTGGTATGAATTTTTAACAAAGATCTTTTCAAAACAAGTTTTTGTTTCTCTTACCTGATCCAGTTTAAGTAGTTCTTCAGGCGTATCTGGCAGTTGCCCCAGCATAAGTGGTGGGTTGATATTGACTTCTTTCCCCAGTGAACGGACAACTTCCTCACGGTTGTAACGATCAGCGAACACACACGATGCAGGGATCAAGCCATGAACGGTGTAGCTAATAGCTCGAACAAGGATTCTGTAAAATAAGATACTTTTAGAATGTTTGTAACTTATGAGGGACGCCTGTATTAATAAAATTGTAGACTTAAAAGGTTTTCATTTATCTTTATAATAAATTATTTTGCCATGTATTGGCGGCGTAACAGAATTCACTACCCCATATCATCCCGTGAATGTAAAGAGGAGATAGAGAGAATTTTAATCAGGAGATATGCAGCGTATCTTCATAATAACAACTCAATAATAATGATAAGAAACTGCGCCTGCCATACGTTACAAGTATGGAAATTATCCCCCTATGAGGCAATTTAAGGAGGAGACTTATATTCAGCAGAGGGCTTGTGACGAGCTGTGATGAAAGAAGTTAATGAAATGATTGATTATTATATTTATTTTATACATGATTATTCTTTATAAACCTAATTGAAATTAAGAGCATGCAGGATTTTCAAATATGAAACCGCCTAAGCGGGCGCTTGTCGAGGAATCGCAGCATCGTTGCTTCAGAATAAATTGTATGGATATTTGCATGCCAGTGGCCTGCACGTTTGAAAGCGTTGTTACTACAAAATCAATCATTTAGTGACAATATTTTGACAGCTTTTCAGCGTGACAAACGAGCACACAGTCCACCTGATGGTAAGTGGATGCTGTGGCCTATAGATATCTACGTCTATCCTCGATTAAGAATCAAAATGCAGATGCGTTGTCAACCCTGAGGACTAAGATGGAATGTCTCGTTTCCAGTGAAAAGGGGTCTCCGGTTCTCTACACTCACCATATGAAACACTGTAACATTGTATTCTGTGAGAGCGTGGTACCACTGGTAGCCTATCCATTCGTGCTACCACCATTATATACCTACAGCACTCTACCAAGTGTAATAAATGTATTAATAAACTAAAATAGCGAAGCTATGTATAAGGTACGTGAGGTAATATGGTCACCTTAAGCTTTGCCGCCTATAACACCAAAACTAGCAGGATGACAGAGACAAAACACAAAATTGTATACTATAACTAATATATTAAAAAAAAATAACAAAGAAACTTTGCAATAATTAGAACACTTCGAAAATCAATTTAAAGAAACTAACTACACTACACAATACTAAAACCGTCTAAAATATTTAATATATGTCAACTATCAAAATGGCGTCGATAAAGCAGCGCCTTTTGAACCTTTATTATTTGATTGACTGATGAAGAGCTAACGTATCACAGATTCATCTATGCAAACAAGGCTGCAGTTTTTGATGTATAAGAAAGTGACCATATTAAACGGATGACCATGTTACCCTCACGTATTATATGTATATATATATATATATATATTAAAGTTTTTAAAACTTATAAACACGTGAAGTAATATAATATGTGTTAGTTTCAATGTTGCTAGTGAAAATTCTTTTTTGTGTTACTATTAATATAGTATATTTATTTCCAAGACATAAAGATTTTAAATTAATATTTATGAATTTTCATTAATTTTTATTTTCCAAGTTTAGAAAGTATTATTAATTTTTATTTTCCAAGTTTAGAAAGTTTCATTCATTTTTATATTTCTAGTTTATTTCGAAATGCAATTCTTAATTGTAAAAATACGTTATAGCAAAATCAAGCTTACGTTTGACTTTTAAGTAATTAGAAGCAAAAAGAAAATTCTCGTCTTTATTTTCCCTCTAGACTTGCAAGGAGATTAAAGTGAAGTGGGTAATCATTAAATAAAATTGATCAATCTCGTTTCGCTGGAATCACAAACGTTGACAAAACAATTCGTGGCTTACAGATGAAACAGTTTTAATGGGATGATTTTTAATTCCATGTTAGTCTGGGACTTACAGGTCCCATGTTTATGTGGGACTTATTGTAAAAGAGAATGTGCTAACCGTATAACTTGCCTAGCTTGTCGTAAAAGGCGACTAATGGGATATTAGGTTTGTGATTGTGTCGGCAATAGGCTGGCTTCTTTCAAAATTTTACATGTATACAAATTTTTTTTCTAAACGTGGTCTGAGTGGTTCACTGCTCTTGGACTCTGCCTACTCCCTCGGGGATTACAGGCGTGACGTGTGTATGCATATTTCTAATGATGCCTCACCACCGAGCGAGTGTTAAATCAGTACTTAAAATTTAGATTTATTTCCTTAATTTGGAAAATCAGTTCCGGAAAATCACCATTTCCTATTTTAAGGTCTGAGAACTGTCCGGCAGTAACATCTCCCCTAAGATGGACTCTCATATTTTTGGTAAGGCTCAGTTTTGTCACTGAAGGCCACAAATGAGACCGCTTCACGCACGCTTTAATTTCGTCCGCTCGCGTTCCTCTGGGCACTACTGGTAAAGTCTGCCGGAAATCGCCTGCTAACAATACAGTAACTCCTCCCATTTGACAATTATTATTCCTAATATCTTGTAAAGATCTATTTAGGGCTTCGAAACCCCCTTTATGAGCCATAGTACTCTCATCCCAAACAATTAATTTCGTTTTGCGGAGTACTTCTGTCATATTAATTTGTTTGGGTATATTGCAGAGTGGGGTTTCGTTTTGTATCAAATCGAGAGGAAGCATAAACGCGGAGTGTGCAGTTTTACCTCCTTCCAGCAGAGTAGCAGCAATTCCGGACAATGCGACCGCTAAGGCGGTATCACGATTGCTTCTCACTTTGGTCAACAGTAAATTTAATAGGTAAGTCTTGCCTGTTCCACCAGGAGCATCCAAAAAAATGATATCACCTACACCTGCGTCGATATTGGAAAGTATTTTATAATAGATATGTCTTTGTTCATTGGTTAGAGAGCCTTCACTACTTGACACCAGTTCTGCTAAGGAATTGACACCGTAACTTGTTTCCTTTAGGTAGTCCCGGTTATTGTGTAAGCCTTCAGACCTTTGAGGCTGAGGCAACCCGTACTGCTGTAGGCTTTGTCCTCCTAATGCTTCTCCTATTGTGACCAGACATTTATTGTAGATTTCATATGCTAGATGTTCATCTATAATGCCAGAAAGCCTTTCCACTTGTCGTTTGTAGTATTCTGATAGGCTATCCCTGTATTTTGCCCAAAGACTTAGTGCGTCTGTAATCTAACAGAATGCCAGCATTATAGAAAAAAGTTCACGCATTTTAAATGGCGACTCGCATAAGGCTGCTTCCTCTAGGGCAGAATCCTAATGTTTGTCGTCCTCTAGCAAGCCAAGTTTCACGCAAGCTAATTGAAAAGTTGGTTGGAGGACACCGTTGACAGTCTTCACGTCATCGAAGGATGATGGACCCCTAACCTCGTGCAGAAGTAAGCGAAAATGGTAACACTCTGTTACTCGGGTGAACGTGTGTACACTCTAGCTAAAGCGTGTTCTTCATTATTCCTGGCCAGCCATCCACGGGTTTTCCTCTTTTCCTTCTCACAAATTAATTTTTTCGCCATACAAAATATGAAGGCACTTCCGCATATAGAAAGGTCTTAGCAAAATCATCTGTTTGACATAAATAAAAAAATGCTAACAGTGTCGGTTTTGGTGGGCTATTAACTTTGTCGGCGAGGTTGTCAGAATTAAAATAGACTCGTTGGCCATTTTCAAGGTGGACAGCTAAATGTATGACTGCGGGAAACCTTTCATGTATGGAAAACCCTAAAATTCTCCAAACTGCCTCCGGACTACTTAAATAACGCCCACTCTTATATAATGTGACATCGTCCGTTTTGATTTCCAGCACGAAAGCCGCCTGATCACTGCCCTTATTAATATACTTACAAATGTACTTTATCGATTTAACAGAATCGCAAAATTCTACATTAATATGTGCCTTAAATGTCCGTGACAGAACCTTATTATAGGGGACCACCCACCTATTGTCTACTTCAATGTCTTTTAATTTAAGTGTAAAGCCACCGTCAGCCGGAGGTAGTCTTCTGTACTGTGGGTAACCATCGTCACCTGTCTGTATCTCTCAAAATTGTCTGATATTTTTGGATATGTTTTATTATCTTCATGGAGGTAGAAGATAATTATTGGACATGTACTGTATCATATTGTTTTTAATTATGTCGTATAAAATAGGATCTTCATTTGGATTTGGTATCTCAGCACATATAAGTTCATCCAACATGTAAGGCGAAATGCGGTTAACCTCAACAATATGTGTATGTGAGGCAGACCCCGTTTCTGACATTCTGTAGAGAACATGAAACAACGTACCTCTCCAAATATTTTTCCTTTGGTTAGAAGTGCCATTATTTTTTTAACTTTGAGGTGAAAAACTCTGGCTATTATGTCGTGTCTATCATAACTTTTATGACCAGGCAATAGCATCTCCGTGATTTCATCCCATCAAGGATTGCAAGTAAATGTTATAATGAGATCGGGACGACCGTAGTGGCGCACATAGGTCATGGCGTCTTGTGTCCGCTCATGCATATAGCGTGGCCCCACAGTAAAAGAATAAGGCAGCACCACCTTTTGACCCAGCTGATCAGCATCAACGTCCTGTCTCCCTATCGCGTCTTGCAAGTGTATATAACTGTCCGCTCTAAGCTGCGCCTGATTGTTTCTAATATAACTCAACCTTTGCGTCTCGATTTTCGCAAACATGTCATCTAAAAACTGGCTAAACAGTGAACGAAAATATAGCAGATGATTATCTTCTCCTTTCCTAATCATTATACGATAAGAATAAAAACTTGCAGCAGATACCATTTTTTTAAGCGGTTGTTTGGTCTTGTACTGGGGTATAGAAATGGAGTATCCATCCTCGCCGTAGCAAAACAAAAGTGGGTACTGTAATGCATCGTATGAGCGATGGATTTCAATTATTCGATGCAATGTGTTATCATGGCTCTCAATTACCATATCCCGCTTAGAAAATTGTTGTCCAACAATAACTAAAGCTACTTCATTTGACGTAGGTTGATTATACCGTTCACTGTGGCCATTTGTAGGTTTTCTTACAGCATTTATATATATAACAACTTTAAATGTATTTGGCGTAGCAGATACTTTTCCAGGGCTAGCTTTAGCTCTTTACGTATACATTGTGAGTATGTAGCATTTTCTAATTGCCTTACCAAGCCAGGTGTTACATAAAGAAAGTTATTGCATCTCAATTGAACTTCTATCGTCCTCACCAACAAAATATATCTAAGAATTGTGGTTCATTCTGGGTGGCGGAAGCAAAATCCCAACCAAATTATACACCTGGCCTGCACTTTGAATGTAGGCATAAAACCATCCTGTATTATCTTTTAAGCTCGAAATGAGGTCATTTGGAAACATCTATTATAATGCCGTAGCTGCCATGCCAGTCATGAAGTGATCATGCTCAGGGTGGAGGTGTTTTATCAAGAGTAAAGAAGATCTGAAGCTTTTGCAAAGGTTCGAGGTGGACCTTTCCTGAATCGCAGCACATTCCCACAGATTCATCCTTGTACTTGAGAGTTTTACACCACTTGCATTCGATGTTCGTCGGTCCTAAAACAACAGTATTATCACTATCGTACGCTATGTTACTATCATAACTCAGTCCAGAAAAAGCTTTATATTTCCAAGGTTGTAGACGTCTTTCAACTCGCTGTCCTTCATGATTTCGTTCATATCGTAACTGTGATACTCTGTATACTTCAAGGTGTTTGCGTTGATATTTACTTGCAGCCTATTTATCTACTTCAGGGTGTTCCCGCTGATAATCAACGACAGCCTGCCTGTGAACTGTTTTTTTCTGATAATTAGCTGCATGCTTACGATGATTAGAAGGTTCATTTTGATTATATTTTTTTCTTGCTTCCTTAAGTTGCAATTTTCTGACTACATTTGTAACCCTAGCCCTGCGTTTCTTCGCCTCATTTTTCTGTGACTTATTTGTCAAACTAATTTCATTTTGGACTGACTCTTGGGTAGTGACTGTTGGAGATTCTATACAATTATTCGTGGACAAAGAAAATTGAAATCAAAATTAATTAAAAAAAATTAATTAAATAAAAAAAAATTTAATCTGACTCACATTCAGGTTCAATAGTTGTATAAGTAGGCGAATGAAAGTCTTGCATAACATTAGAAATTGGTGAAGGTTGAGTAAACGTCGGAGATACAGCCATTTCAATGCGTTTTTTTGGCTATTGGACGCTCATCAGTTTTATTATCTTCATCGGCATCAGCGTGGGCATCAAAGTGACCATTAGTAAGATCTTGGGAAAAACGTAACCTCTTGATGGGTTGGTCTTATGTACCAAATTTGGGGCATACAGGTTGTCATTTCGATACACTTCAATTAGAAATGGGTATATTTGACCGGCTGCAACTAACTCGCAGAAACCGCCATATGTAGAGTGTTGTAACATGTCTATTTCTAACATATATGTTATATGTAATAACATATTATTCATCCCAATTGTTCGTCACATGACGCACAATTTCTTTACGAATATACATTGAGCGTTCTTGTGTGCCGTATAACAAATAAGAAAGCGTACGGAAAAGGCATGCGCCATCCCCCACTATTGGTACAATAGTAAGGTTTATTAATTTCCCATTGATGTTAACCAACTCATTTTAAAAAATAGACACAGACAAATTTATAAATATAAGAAAATTGCGAAAAACAATACACACTAAATTAAACTTCTAAGACAAACTATCTATATTAAAACAAAAAGAAAACTATATTATTATACACAACAAATCAAACACAGATATTTTTACAATTAAAACTAAAACCTATATTATACACTAACAAATCAAACTCAAAGAATCTTATTTAATTATTATAACAACAAATGAAAAAGAAATTAAATTAACTACACTCAAAATATTCTAATGAAATAGTGAAAATGAACTTCCAAACAAATTATACAGCAATCGCAAATATTCGCTAAGTAGGTAATCTAAGAGATTTCCAAGGAATTTTCGAAGGAAAACAAGGTAAGTTTTTCATTCAAATAATCCAAGAACTAATAAAATTGAAATTTGGAATTCTATTCCGATTTAAATATTCTTTTATATTTGACTTTCCAATTTTAAAGAGTATTGCATTGCACCAAGATTTTATGTGAGTGCAACGTTTTGAGTTTTAAATTTGTGTCAAAATAAAATGTAATTTAAATCAAAAGTATTACGAGTATTGATATCAACTTCGATGCAAATCACCCCCAAAATAACTTTCTACCACTTTTTAACCCCGTTAGGCGATGAGTTTCAATAAAATACGAAACACGTCTTCCATCAATTCTGTTAAAGAATGTTTATGCGAAATTAGAAGTAAATTGGACCAAGGAATCACGTTGTCCCATACAAACTTTTCACGCCCTTAGGTGTAGAATTTCGGTAAATCCTTTCTTATCGGATGCTTACGTCATACAAAGAACACACCCTCAAAGTTTCAGGTCTATCCGTCAGTCAGTCAATCAGGACAAAGCATTTTATATGTATAGAGTATAAAAATAAATTGCTGTCCGATAGTCTCGCAAAAAACTCGAAAATGGCTGGACCGATTTTGATTAATATTTTTTGTGTGTTTGAGTGGATGATCTAAACGATTCACAATTGGACCCGGTAGGTGGTGCTGTTGTCGAGATCCAAAAATCATCCGTGCGAAGCAGGGGCGGATCGCTAGTTATACATAAAAATACCGGTGTATAATAGCAGCTCAATGCTGCTGTGTTTCGTATAGTGAATGTTGAAAAACCGGAAACCTTTTTTAATGGAAACGAGGCATTCCATCTTAGTCCTCAAGGGTGGCAACGCATTTGCATTTTGATTCTTAGTCGAGGATAGATGTAGATGTCTATAGGCAACAGCATCCACCTAACATCAGGTGGATTCTGTGCTCGTTTGTCACCCTTATTCTATAAAAAAAATACATATTTTAAAACCTAATATGTGAGATTAATATAAAACCTACATCGACTTATAATCGATACGGAAAAAAAACAACGACAAAACGAAGCCAAATACGACTCTCATCAAAGTTACACAATGGTATTGCTCATCGGGAGATAATGATTTTTTTTTATAGAATAAGGGTGACAAGGGAGCACACACTCCTTCTGATGGTAAGTAGATGCTGCGGCTTAAGAATATACACACTCACCATACGCTGACGTTTGACGCTGGTATTCTGTGAGAGCGTGGTTCTACCCCAGTCGAGCCGACCCATTCGTGCTGCAGCCATAATATATGCAGCATGGCTTTACCACGTACGTACATATAATAGTTCTGTAAGTTTTGTTTTATTTTTTGAAAACAATTTATACATTTGAAATATTAAAAATATTGTATACTAACTGGAAATCTTACACAGATATCATCGATGCTCAGCGCTGTCGGAATTCAAAGTTTAAATTAAACGCGATAACCATCGTAAAATTACTCATAGTTTTAGTCCATGTGATGTATTCGCGTAAATATAAGAAATCATTATATATATTATTTTTAAAATATTAGGTCCTTACATATGAAATTAGCGATTTGTCGTACTGACCACTTTGATCTGAAATATCTCCTCTTTGGTTAAGAATTCAAATTCAAATTTATAAATTCATTTAACTGGTACATTTGAGTTTTGAAAACAGTCATTGATTTGTATTTTCCTCATTATTTTATTCTTTGGCGTCGCTTATTACCGCATAATAGAAAACATGAAATATCGGTATATTTACGAGTACGAGTACTGTGGCACCAGTGCTGCAGAAACAGCTCGAAAGATTAATGATGTGTACGGCGCTGGTGTCGCGAAAGAAAGCACGGTACGTTTTGGTTTCAACGTTTTCGTTCTGGAAATTTCGACCTTCAGAACTAACCCCGTGGACGGCCGGAGACCAAAGTGGAAAATGAAGAATTAAAGGCTATTGTGGAAGCGGATCCATCACAAAGTACTTCAGATAGCTGCAGGCTTCGGGGTAAGTGATAAACTGTATTAATCCACTTGAAGCAAATCGAAAGTAAAAAACTTGAACAATGGGTACCCATGAATTGAGTGAATCGAACTTGCAAACACGCGTCGACTGCTGTGTTACTTTGCTCAACCGACACAATAATGAAGGATTTTAAATCGAATCATTACTTGTGATGAAAATGGATACTGTACGATAATCGGAAGCGCTCGTCGCAATGGCTGAACCCTGGAGACCCAGCCAAATCCTGCCCTAAACGAAAATTAACTCAGAAAATTTACTTGGAGTGTTTGGACTAGCGCCTTTGTCGTTCCTACAGCTTTCTAAAATCTGGCCAAACGATTACGGCAGATATCTATTGTCAGCAACTGCAAACCATGAAGGAAGAACTAGCTGCTAAACAACCCAGATTGGTCAATCTGCTGCTCAACAACGCAAGACCACACACTACACAACAAACAACTACTAAGTTAGATGAGCTACAATTGAATGTCTGCGACATCCACCTTACCCCGGACCTTGCTTCAACAGATTACCATTTTTCCGGAATTTGGACAACTTATTACAAGGAAAAAATTCAACTCCGATGCGGCAGTCCAAACCGCCTTCAAAGAGTTTATTGATTTTCGCTCCCATGGTTTTTAGTAAAGGATCGATGAACCACCCATGAGGTGGCAAAAGTGCATAGATAACAACGGTGCATACTTTGATTAATTAAACTTTATATTCCTCCGTACAAAACGCCAATTTCATATGTAAGGACCTAATATAAAAAAATTTCAATGCTATTAACATTACTAATACTCCTTTAACCACTCCTGGTAAGCTTACAATACTTGTGTTAGGAAAGGTTCACGATAGAAGTCGAATGGTAGATCCGAACCCACGACTTTTGAATTTGCGATCCTCACCCACAGTCATTAGGCTACTGTTGCTTATTTTTACAATAATTTGTAACATAGTGGACTCTTTCACATATTTCATCATCATCATCATTGTTAATTTCATATCAAAAAATCTATTAAGCATCAAACAATAATTCAATATTGCAAAAAGCTTGGCTAAAACTAAATAGGGTCGAAGAGATTTGGTGACTCATTGACAGGGGAGCCACATGCTCGTTAGCCCTGTTTCTATAATGAAACAGGTATTGTTAATCAGTCATCAAATGTCAAGTTAATCAGACTGAGTAAGCTGATTGGAATGGCATCTAATATATTGGAATAGGCTTTGCGTTTACATTTCCTTGGAATTTAATAGCTCTATGTGAAAGGGTTACACACAAATCATTTATCAGTTTACACACGTTAGTGAGCGGTTCACAAATGGGGTCGTGAGGAAATGGGCCACGGTCAAATACACAGGCCAAGTAGGCCAAGTGAGGATCGGTGAATATAGATTTGTGATTGTATGAACTAAGAAAACGTGTATAGCGTATACTACTTCTTTATTTATTAATAAAAATATTAATAAAATAGCAATAGGTTTAATATAATGAGGTTTTGGAAAACTTACTTTCATTTTTTACATAATATATTACATATCATTATCACTATTCTATGATACATACATACATAAACATACATAAACACTCACGCCTGTCACCCAGAGGGGTGGCAGAGACTACGGACTTCCATTTGGCACGATCCTGGCACCTCTCTCGCCTCCTTTACATCCATATATCTACGTACACGCTCGTCGGTAAGGGTACCCTAATCTGCCCATTTTCAATATATCGCCAATTTGGTCGATAAACCTTGTCTAGGGCGACCCATTCCGACTCTGCCGTTCACTTGCAGCATAAATTTATTTTGTCACTCTTTCGTTCATTCTTTTCTACATGACCAAACCACTGAAGCATTCCTTTCTTAATCCTGGTCACAACGTCATCTTGCAAACCACACTTTTCTCTTATCACACTATTTCTCACCCTGTCATTCAGATTCAGCCCTAACTCCTTAATGACCGCATTTCTACAGCATTTATTCTACTCTCATGCTTCTTCTGCCAGACCCAACTTTCACTACCATACATTAAAGTAGGGACTAACACAGCATTATGAATTGCCAAACGTGCCTTTTTTGACACATTCTGACTCTTCATAATAGCGTGTAGAGTCCCATTCACTCTATTTCCTGCGTTCACACGTGCGTATTCTATGATATGATGATATTATTGTGGTTCATCATTAAAACAAGAATGCTTACGATTTTAGTATACAACATTGTTGCACGGCATTTTCTGGAATAACGAAACGAGATTAAACAAACAAAACCACTAGTATTATTGAATATATCTGAAAAGAAATAGATACATTAAAACTGAAGTGGAGTGGAAGTTTGGAATAACATTTACGGCTGAAAATCCTAATATTTAAGTTAAATTTTAATAAAGTTAAAACTCAACTATTGTTAGAGATTGATGAATTTAATTGCTTAGTGAAGTTTTTCGTTTCAAAGCTTTTTGAAGGTTGTTTCTAAACTTAAATACGAGTATATATACATTTGAATTAATATTTGCGCTATTAGATTCAAAATGACCTTAATAAACAAATAGGATTGATAATTTGTTATCAATTGTATAAGTTTTTTAATGACATTTAGAACATGACATATCCGACGTATTTAGCTGTTAAGGTAATTAAGTTTATTTTTTATGTGATAGAGCTATGCTGCATCTAAATTACAGTTCTAGCGCGAACGGTCGGCTCAACCGGGGAAGGACCACTCATTACAGAATACCAGCTTAATGCTGCCGTGTTTCGTATGCTGAGTGTAGAGAACCCGAGACCCTTTTACTGGAAACAAGGCATTCCAATTTTATTTTAGAATTATAGAATTGTATTTTAAAATTTATGGAGAATTAACTCCATAAATTCTAAAATACAATTCACAATGGAGTTAGACGCAAATAATTATTTAGCTTCTAGATGTTTTAGTCATCAGAAATCCTGATAACACGTCACACTGTGTATAGAAAATACATTGTCAATCGTTTCAGGTCACTGCCACGACGCAAGACCACACCTGCACAAACAACAACACTAGATGAGCTACAATTGGAATGCTGCGACATCCATCCGGCCTCCCGGGCACTCCCCAG
>JAGSMP010002615.1:0-20038 GCA_029286625.1 Parnassius orleans | reverse complement strand
AAAGAAATAGATACATTAAAACTGAAGTGGAGTGGAAGTTTGGAATAACATTTACGGCTGAAAATCCTAATATTTAAGTTAAATTTTAATAAAGTTAAAACTCAACTATTGTTAGAGATTGATGAATTTAATTGCTTAGTGAAGTTTTTCGTTTCAAAGCTTTTTGAAGGTTGTTTCTAAACTTAAATACGAGTATATATACATTTGAATTAATATTTGCGCTATTAGATTCAAAATGACCTTAATAAACAAATAGGATTGATAATTTGTTATCAATTGTATAAGTTTTTTAATGACATTTAGAACATGACATATCCGACGTATTTAGCTGTTAAGGTAATTAAGTTTATTTTTTATGTGATAGAGCTATGCTGCATCTAAATTACAGTTCTAGCGCGAACGGTCGGCTCAACCGGGGAAGGACCACTCATTACAGAATACCAGCTTAATGCTGCCGTGTTTCGTATGCTGAGTGTAGAGAACCCGAGACCCTTTTACTGGAAACAAGGCATTCCAATTTTATTTTAGAATTATAGAATTGTATTTTAAAATTTATGGAGAATTAACTCCATAAATTCTAAAATACAATTCACAATGGAGTTAGACGCAAATAATTATTTAGCTTCTAGATGTTTTAGTCATCAGAAATCCTGATAACACGTCACACTGTGTATAGAAAATACATTGTCAATCGTTTCAGGTCACTGCCACGACGCAAGACCACACCTGCACAAACAACAACACTAGATGAGCTACAATTGGAATGCTGCGACATCCATCCGGCCTCCCGGGCACTCCCCAGCCCAGAATTTGACAAGGAATCAGGGCTTCACGAGGTAAAATTCGCGTCTTTTGATATATAACACATCAATATTGCACAACTTTTACCACTTTCCCGGATTTTTAATCGCGGAGCGTCGCGGTTTCCTGACGTTCGGGACCGCGGATGGCGCGAGACTGGTTAGGTTAGGTTAGGTTAGGTTCCCCGAACGGGTTCCCGCCTTGTCGTGGCAGGCTTAGTAGCCGTGGCTTGGTCACCCGCGGTGAACAAAGAGGAACCCCTTGGCTGGCCTGGGTGTGGGGGCCGGCCGAGGTAACCCTCCGTGTGGGCTCGGCGAGCCCACTTCGGATGTGTCGGTGGGCTGCTGCGGGAGGTTGGTCCGCTCCCGCCGCTGCAGCCGAGGTGAGTCGCGGAGGAAGAGGAGGTTGGTGGCGATGCGCCACTCGCTATCCTCCGCGACTCAGACGGGGCCGCACCGTTGATGCGGTGGTGGTGGTGCGGCGGGGGAGGGGAGGTGTCGGTATTGCGAGGCGCCGCTCTACCCTCCGCGGCCGAAACTTGGTTGGCGGCGGGCCAAAGACCAGATTCGCCGCTGGGGCCGCGAAAGCGGGCGCTACTAAGCCTTCTTCGGCCCCCATGAATGGGTCCAGGGCGAGGACTTGGGAAGTCCCCGCCCTCCTCTTCGATGGACCCGAGGCGGAGGCGCGTGCGGTGTCGGCGCGTGCCTCTAAGGCGATGCACGGGGTAGTCGAACACCTCACTACCCCGTGCAGGAGACGAGGCCGGACAGACCGGGCCAGCATGTGGGCTGCGGAAGAATTTGGATTCCGCGGCGGAAGACACCGGGTGGTTTTAGCCGGTAAGTCCAGCGCCCTCCGCCTTTCCCAGGTGGAGGTAGTCCATGAGGATTTCCCGCAAAAAAAAAAAAAAAAAAGGTTAGGTTAGGTTTTTTTTTCTTGTGCACTGCATAGGTGTCCTCCAACACAGGTCGGAGACTTTCCTCAACTATGTACGGACTTCGACGACTTTTTTTTCTGCCCTTGTTCTGTTGGATGGTGGGAAGATCGTAAGTATCTTTACAATTTCCTGTGTTTGTGTTTTTATTATTTTGTGTGTGTTGTCTGCTTTGTTTTTTATTAGTTTAGTGTATGTGCAACAATTATGCTTATAGTTGTTATTACTTTTACTTTTACACAATTTTATCTTTTATTTTTATCAATATTTAGTTAGTATATTCTAAATATATATCACGTCACGTCAGCTATGTGTACAGCACCAACTATGTGAAGCACCAATGTTCCGGGAAGTCTGCAGTTTGTGATCATATCCTAGACGGCCCCGCCATTACATTAGATTTGATAAACCACAGATTCTCGCGAGAACATCGATTCCTGCCAAGGATGATACGTGAGGCTATTGAAATTAAAAACATCCTAATTTCAATAGAGAGGAGGCTGGTACTATACCACCTGCTTGGGATCCTGTAATTAATAAAATTAAAACTAAACCCAAGCATACCACTGCAAGACTTCAAGACACAGTTAGTTCATTCTGCGTAGATCGGACCAAAATTAATAATTAAAAAAGCTGAAGGTACTCCGTATTAACTTTGACATTGGGACGTCAATCACCTCAGTCTCCCGTGACCATGGGTGCTGTAAAGCACCCGAAACGTCGGGAATTAATAAAATAAGTTAATTAAACGCGATATAATCCGTAAAAGTAGTTTAATTCAATGTGTAGTGTTCGCGTAAATATAAGAAATCATTATACTTTACTCATTGATAAGTCTTTTTTCTATCAAAGACAAGAATGTTTTCAAGAAATACTATTTTTGTTTAAATTTGCACAGAACTATTTTCTTATCACTTAAGTTTAACCTACAGTGGTGAAAAAAAATGTATAGCAGTTTTGTACAACAAACTTAAAAATAGCTTGTTTAATGGTGATTTTGAAAAGATACAATACTAGTGCATTTTCATTAAAAAATACAAAAATGCTATTTTAGTTCCAGAGAAGCTGATTTTGTTGAAAATGTAATTAACGTAATTTTGACAAAAACCACTATGAGAATAAGTAATAGCTGCTCATTTACGCGAATTATTATAAAACTAGTTGTGACACGTAAAATGCGACATGCACGCGTAATGACTAAAGGTTTTACCTGCTCGCCGACCGACCCGATCCGACCGGTTACTGTCTAACAAAAGCGCATGTGCTATCCGCTCTTTCTTGCATTGTGATTTTGTGTCTCACTCTCAACCTTATTTGCGACACTTGTCAGTACGCTTACCTTAAACCGTGCAACGCATCTCTGTGTTCACAAATTATTGTTTCGTACTGACGACTGTTTTGTGCCTTGGACCCCGGACTTTGTTTGCCTTACGATTTGGATTTTTATTGTGATCACTACGGCGACTTGGCGACCACCTGGACTTTGTGTTTTATAACAACCGCCCTTTTTTTCCTGGTTATACGCAGCGAGTATGAGATGCACCTTATTTACGGACTGGCCAAAGTTCCGAGCTGCTGCCACCCTCTACAGGAAAGGTTTCGATAGGAGACATCCACACCATGAAATGTTTACCAGAGTGCATAACTCCTACATGGAAGGCAGACTCCTGGTCAACGTGGCGGTGGACGGCCTCAAGTTGTTGACGAAGACATAGTGCTTCAGAACGAGAACAAGACCCGACAACTTCGGTTAGGGCGATACAACGGCGCACAGGGATACCGAACTCCACTGTTCATTCAGTACTTAAGAGGTATGGATACCATCCATTTCGTACGACGCGTGCAAACTCTTTTAACTAGAGACCTGCCGAGAGTTCAATTCTGCCGCCGCATGCTTGAAATGCATCAGGAGGACCCAACTTTTAATAAGGTGTTATGGAGTGATGAGTCAGCCTGCAGAAGGACGGCTACTTGAATTTGCATAATTTACATAGTTGGCAATTAGAAAATCCGTATGTGTCAAGAGAAGACAGGTCCCAGTACCAATTCAAAATAAATTTATGGTGTGGGATTTTAATGGCCAGATTGTGGGTCCGTCGAGCTTCCACCTACATTAAATGCCAATAATTACTTGAGTTTTGAGAAATCTACCACGCTCCTGAAAATGTTCGAGTGAGCTAAGAGAGGTGATGTGGCTTCAAAATGATGGGTGCCCTGCTCCATTATGGCTGGAAGTAGAGCCTACTTGGATGAAGCTTATCCAGGCAGGTGGATTGGGCGACTGGGACCGATATTATGGCCACCTAGGTCTCCGGACCTAAACCCCTGGATTTTTTATTTGGGTGCCATGAAGGACAAAGTCTATGAAAAACCGATCCAAAATGACAATGAATTGAGAGCAGGGTTAACATTGCAGCAAGAAAAATATCGAAATAAGCCTGAAAAGACTCAAAAGCTCATTTTGAAGATGCCGAGCGTGTATTAGGGCACAAGGGAAGCATTTTGAGCATTTATTATAATTTATTTAAATAAATGTTTATTAAAGTTAACCTCTGTTTTTACTATCACCTTATCCTTCAAGATGTCATTTACAGACCGGCCGGCCGGTCGGCTGTAGATTAATGTAATTCGAACCGTAGTACGACCTTACAACGATTCGAATTCAAAACCACATTACATTTAAAATAAAATGCTCTTATTAACTAAAATAGCTTATTTTTTGTATTTTTAATGAAAATACTAGTATTGTATCTTTCCAAAATCACCATTAAACAAGCTATTTTTTAAGTTTGTTGTACAAAACTGCCACATACATTTTTTTTTCACCACTGTAGGTTAAACTTAAGTAAGAAAATAGTTCTGTGCAAATTTAAACAAAAATAGTACTTCTTGAAAACATTCTTGTCTTTGATGAAAAAGACTTATCAATAAGTAAAGTAACTATTCTCGAATAATTTGATGTAAAAAGTACTAGAAAGGATTTTCATTACGAGATGCTTAAAAATCTGTTTCAAGGTAGAGATTTTCAGTATTTGGAAAATTTTAAAACTGTATTGTGTTGTATTGATAGGTAGTGACCCTAGCTATCACCCCTGCAGTATGTCGTGCTGTTACTGGACACCCTATGTATCATATACTTCTTACTTAGTCTTATTTCTATTTATTACATCTTTTGCTATATCTATACAGTATGTTATAAACCTATTTCTATGCTTCTTACACTAACAATTTACTAATATTTTCTTGTCTAAGTTGCATATTTGTAACTACTTCTAACAAATCTTTCTTCTAAGTATTTAGGACATTCTAATAATAAATGTTCTACACTTTCTTCTTTTTGACTGTCACAAACACATTCTGGGGAATTTTTACATTTGAACCTATAAAGATAGCTTGAGAACCCACCGTGACCGGTAAGTACCTGTACTAAGATTGGGCTAAGTTCTAACTTTTGCAATAATCTGTACGCTGCCTCTATATCTGGTAAAAACATTTTTGTTACCGCGGCGGTGTCCGAATTCATGTAGCGTTTTTTCCATTTCTCAATACTATCCAGTCGAATCTGTCGTTTTATATACGAAATGGGGCATTTGTCGTAATCAGGTGCAGTTTTCTTATATAACGCAGCCTCTTTCGCTAGTTGATCAGCTCGCTCATTACCCGTAACTCCCACGTGGGCCCTAATCCAAAACAGGCGGATCGTTTTATCCTGTTCCTTAACGAGCATGATGTTTTTCTTAATGGCTATAACTAGGGGATGATATGAGTTTCGATTACGAATCAGTTCCAGAGCTGATCTAGAGTCGCTGAACACGTTAGTTGTTGTTGCCTCATGTTCCAGTGCAAATTTTGTCGCCTGTAAAATTGCATACAGTTCAGCCTGAAAGACGGTGCAGAACGGTTCGGAACGGAACTTAAATTTCTTGGCTTTAGTCTCAGTGCTATTATTCCAACAGGATAACGCTGCTTCGACTTTACCCTCAATTTTGCTCCCGTCTGTGTAAATTTGATCACCCATGATGTTGTATTTTCTAAGTGTTTCAGGCTGAGTATCTTCCAGGCATTCGTATGTGATTTCTACTTCCTTGGCTGGATGTTGTGCCTTTAGAAAGCAGACTCTACCTTCTATCTTCCTATAACCTATTTAGGT
Organism: Parnassius orleans; assembly: GCA_029286625.1. Classification (NCBI taxonomy): domain Eukaryota; kingdom Metazoa; phylum Arthropoda; class Insecta; order Lepidoptera; family Papilionidae; genus Parnassius; species Parnassius orleans. The sequence continues at coordinate 14,153 of JAGSMP010002615.1, read as the reverse complement.
TAGGTTTTTTTTTTGTTATAAATAATTTTGCACTACAGACTCGAGGTCCGTACCTTTTTTCGCTTTATTTTTCTTTATTAACTTTTGCATTTTACATTGTATACACTACTAGTATTAGTAAATTTACTTAAGCCTTAAGCCTAAGCAGTGAGATCACATTTTTTTATGTATTTATTATTATTATTATGTTTTTTCCTCTTGTTTCGTTATTTTTTTTTCCTCTGTATTACCTTATCATACTATATTTTATAATATATACATATTTTTTTTTTTATTTTTTATCTTTTTTAAATAATTTTTTACTGTTTTATTATATTTTTTACATTTATATATATATATATATATATATATATATATATATATATATATTTGTTACTGTTTTTTTATTATTTACATTTTTTTTTTTATAATTATTATTACAGATACGCCATTATTTCTATTATTTCTAGTGTACTTTTAACTTAGATCTAGTTCCTAACATGCTGTATTAACTTATCATACTATATTTTATAATATATACATTTTTTTTTGTTATCGAGGAGGCCGCTCCGTCTTCAGCTGTGTTGATTCGCCGTTGTCAGGGCCTCCGACAGCTGCGTCTCTGCTTCTTAATGCCATTTTAAGTTATATTCTCTAATCCGCTGTCGCAGCCATTGCGCTCTTAATCAGCATTCCAGTCGCATCGTCGCAATCGTCCGTGTAATATACACAGGAGACTGTGTGCCTGGACACTGCCACTACTGCGTGTTGGACGCTGTCATAAATTTTGTGCTTCTCTGTTGTTGTCCTCATTATGACTGTCCCGTATGTGAGGCCTTGGGCCTCATGTACGGTTAAATTCATGACCCAGGACCCGAAGCATATCCCTGGCTGGTGAGGACTCCTTTTCTGCTTGTGTATATACAAGATATAAAGTGTTGGGTAGGGTACCTGGTATAACGACTCCGTGTACCTTTCCTTTCAGTGAGTGCACCTGAGATCTGGATGAATATATGCCATATGGATTTCACTGAGGGCATATGCCACATCCATAGGATTCCGGTGCGTACAGGAGTTCTTGATTGTGGTCACGAGGCTTGGGCGAGTATAATGCATCGCGAAGTTTTCCTGTCGATATATGGAAGTTGATTGATGTCACCGATGAGCAGTATTTTTCCGCTCCACTCAGTCGCATTGCCATTACTATGGCTGAAATGGTTCATGAGAGCTTCGTCGACTAAAAGTCAGTGCATCTTCTGGTTTGGCTTCTCATACCATTTACTAAAATTGAGGCCATAGTGCGCACTTTTGTTTTTGCGTCATTGCCTATGCGGTTGGTTAATTTTCTCCTGAGGTCTTTAGCTGCTTCTGTTGTTGTAATGACAATCAAATCATTCTCCGCATCGAATTGGTTTATAACCCAAGTTGTTTTCCCATCCGGGGACTCATTGACCCAATTTATTGTCGGCACCGTCCAGCTCAAGGATCTCCCATTTCACAGGTTCCCGAGATGGCTTCCGCCATTTCAGGATCCTATCTTCTAGCATCACCCTGGTGCAACGGGCGGTGACAACGATAGGGTCGTTGGGGGTTTGAATACTACTCTCCCCTTTCGTTCTGTCTCCTCCTTATTCAAGATACGAAGCCCGCTGACCTGCTATAAGCCGCCATGTGATGGCCCATTTTACCTCTTATGACTGTAGATGTTTTGTTGTCATAAATTGCGGCTTCTGCCTCCTCGAGCTGCACCCAAGAACTCATGACTTCAGTTGGATACTTTGTAAGATGTTCCTACAAAATTTGGTTCACCTCAAGAGTTGCTTTTGAGGGCTTTGAACTCTAGGAACGCGTTGATTATGTGTCCTTAGGCCCAGTCGCCGGTAGAAGTTTTGGCAGGCTGGCTCGTCCTGAATAGTGTCTAGTGTGGGTGGGTTGGGATTTCTTGAGAACTCTCAGGCTCTCTTATTAGGTTTTCGGCTTGCCTTATCTTTTCAACTTTCGCATTGCTTTTCCTGGAATGCTCTGGGCCGCTGCACTGATGGTATTAATTAATGCACTACCCTTTGAGACTCAGAACTTTGGTAATTTTTCCTGGCTGCGGCCTTTTCTTTGGCCGTTTTCAGTTCTGAGGCGTTCTGAGCCACTAAGTGTTCTAGATTTGCTGTTAGGTGTTGAGTTGCCATACTCGAGTCGCGATGTTTGAGGAAGCTCAGGTTTCACCCTGTCCTCACCACGACTATCTCATGTTTATTTGAGGCTTGTATGCAACCAATGTGGTCTCGACTTCACCTTTCTTATATAGGACCACCATGGCATCCACACTTACTCTACCACACTGTTTCTACCTCGCCGAGTCTCGTTAGCAGTGAGCATGCCTGGGCAAATGGAGTTTTCTCTTCGCTCCATGTGAACAGCAAGATCGTTTTGTTTTCGACCTTACTATTCGACATCGTTGCTTGGCGACTTCTATCTCAATTAGCGCATCGTATGTTTTGCGCTTCATGCTCGTTTGAAGGTACTGCCGTTTAGTAAGCTTGCGAGACCAGGAGATTTTGACATAGTTTCGGCCCACTGTTGAGCAAAAGCAACGCTCTGTGTTGTTATCCATAAAGAGCTACTCCTCGAATTCTCAGGCCTGGATTGCCTCTTTCAGCGCATGCAATTAGCTGATGTACTGCTTTATTGGCTGGGATGCTCTTCTCTTTTATGCAAACTTCTGCAGATTCTGCTACAGTTTGCTGCTGTTTGAGAGATGGATTGTTTGTGGCGTTGCGCTTCGCAGCTGCGCGGAAGATGGACTCCACGAATGTCAGGAATTTATGCCTTTTGTCATCGTCTTCGATGATTTTATGTAGGTCAGATTTATTTAGATTGGCGTTTATCCGGAACTCGAGGTCCAGACGTGCCGCTTGATAGCGGGGACACTCAAGAATCACATGCCACACTGACTCACTAACATTCGGGTCGCACTCGCACCCTGGAGTGTATTTTAACTTAAAGCGGTGCAAGTACTCCGCAATTCCACCATGTCCTGTTAACACTTGTACCTGCGTGGGTGTCAACTTGGTCTTTCTCACTATCTGGTATGCTTTTGCAATATCCGGAAGGAATGTTTTGGTGACATGCCCAGTGTTGGAGGTCTCGTATCTGTCCTGCCAGATCCGAACAGTTTCCTCTCTGATTTTCTTTTAACATAGGACATGGGGATTTTGTCGCAGCCTAGAGTGGCTGTTTCCGGGTGCCGCCTCCTTGGCAAGCTCGTCGGCTCTCATTTCCGACGTGCCTACATGGGCCTTCAACCAGAACAGTCTTATTTTCTTCCCTCTTTCTCATCTTCCCTATGCTTTCTTGTATGACTTTCGATAGAGGATGGCTTGCTTTGGGTTCGCTAGCAGTTCGAGGAAGATCTTGAGTCGCTCATTATGTTAATAACAGATTCTGTCCTTGATTCTGCTAGCTTGCTTGCTAAGCAAGGCGTAGAGCTCAGACTGGAAAACTGTGCAGGATGGATCCAGTCTAAAGGTGGAACTACTGGTCTCCTGCCATCTTCCCACCATGTTAAGCTGCTCCGACCCTCCTTTCTATCTTGCTTCCATCAGTGTATATGTGAGCCGGTTAGTTGGTGGAGGTTTGTTTTCCATTGTTTCCAGTAACTCATAATCCAATTTGATGAGTTTAGAGGATGAGGTTGGTCCAAGTGATTTACGATTTTCAAGCTCTCTTCCTGGTGAAGTAATCCAGCGAGCCTTGTTTCTTGGTCTTGTACAGGCTAGACGCTTCTTGTATTCTCAGGTCTAGCGGAAGCAGACCCGAGATGGCTAGTGTGCAGGTGAGCGATACCGTGCGGTACGCTTTACAGATCTTCTGCGCGAAGCCCTTTGCAACGTGGTAGACCAAATCATCTGTAGTTCTGTTGCTGAGGACCACGCGCTCGAAGCGTACATCACTATAGGTTCGACGACTGCAACGTATATTGTACTACCCTCCGCGGCCGAAACTTGGCTGGCGGTGGAGTCAGAGACCAGATCCGCCGCTGGGGCCAGGAAAGCGGGTGCTACTAAGCGATCTTCCGGCCCCCATGAATGGGTCAGGACGAGGGACTTGAAGTCCCCGCCCCTATCCGATGGCCCGAGGCGGAGGCGCGTGCGGGTGTCAGCGTGCGCCTCTGGTGATGCACGGGTAGTCGAACACCTCACTACCACGGGCAGGAGACGAAGCCTGGACAGACCGGGCCAGCACTGGTGGGGCTGCGGAAGAATTTGGATTCCGCGGCCCGCGCGCACGTGCGAGAGACACCGGGGTGGTTTTAGCCGGTAAGAGTCCGCACGCCCTCCGCCTTTCCCCAGGCGGAGGTAGTCATGAGTTTCCCGCCAAAAAAAAAAAAGAAGGTTAGGTTAGGTTGGTTAGGTTCCCCGAACGGGTTCCCTTGTCGTGGCGGGGGCTTAGTAGCCGTGGCTTGGTCACCCGCGGTGAACAAGAGGAACCCTTGGCTGGCCCGAGGTGTAGGGCCGGCCTGGTGCCCGCTCCGTGGGCTCAGCGAGCCCACTTCGGATGTGTCGGTGGGCTGCTGCGGGAGGTTGGTCCTCCCCTTACCGCTGCAGTCGAGGTGGAGTCGCGGAGGAAGAGGAGTGTTGGTATGGCGATGCGCCACTCGCCTCCTCGACTCAGACGGGGCCGCACCGTTGATGCGGTGGTGGTGGGGCCGCGGGGAGGATGTCGGTATTGCGAGGCGCCGCTCTCCCTACCCTCCGCGCCGAAACTTGGTTGGCGGCGGAGCCAAGACCAGATTCGCCGCTGGGGCCGCGAAAGCGGGCGCTACTAGCGCTCTTCCGGCCCCCATGAATGGGTCCAGGGCGAGGACTTGGGAAGTCCCCGCCCCCTTCGATGGACCCGAGGCGGAGCGCGTGCAGGTGTCGGCGCGCGCCTCTGAGGCGATGCACGGTAGTCGACACCTCACTACCCGTGCGGGAGACGAGGCCCGGACAGACCGGGCCAGCACTAGTGTGGGGCTGCGGAAGAATTTGGATTCCGCGGCGGAACACCGGGGTGGTTTTAGCGGTAAGTCAGCACGCCCTCCGCCTTTCCCAGGCGGAGGTAGTCCATGAGTTCCCCGAAAAAAAAAAGGTTAGGTTAGGTTAGGTTAGGTTAGGTTTTTTAATTCTGACATGGAAATCAAGGACTTTTTCATCTTGGTGTTGCTTTTTCACCTATTTTTATTCTTTTATTGTTTATTATTTTGTGCCGTATTTTATTACTATATATACATTTCTATTTATATATAAGTTCTTATTTCTAGTTATTTCAATGGGACTGTTTACATGATATACTTATATATATGTTACAGAGCCCGTTTTGCTTATTCTATTTATTCTTATTAACTACTTTACTTGCTAAGTGCTTACATTATTTAAGGAACTTATTTCTAATATTTTTATTTCTAATTATTTCATTTACATTTTCTATTCTTATTTTTACATCTATTTCTATTTCTAAATCACTTCTCTCTTTGCCATATATTGGACAGTCTATTATAATATGTTGTATGTCCTCCTCTTTTGTTGGATCGCAGGAACATGCTGGGCTCTCCTTACACTTGAATCTATACAAATATTTGGAGAACCCCCCATGACCTGTCATGACTTGAATCAAAATAGGGTCCAATTCTAACTTCCTAATTACATGGTAGGCGTTGATAGCATCTGGGAAGAAGATTTTAGTTGTGGAGGCCGTTTCTCCATCCACATAGCGCCGATTCCATTCATCAAGCGACTCCAATCGGATTTGTCGCTTGATGTATGAGATCGGACACTTTCATAATCCGGTTTTCTTTTTGTTTTGGTGGCGGCTTCTTTGCTAACGTGTCTGCTCTCTCGTTTCCTCAATCATCTGCGTGGGCTTTAACCCAGAATATATTTAATGTTTACCTTTTATTTATGTTTACGATGTTTCGCACTTCCACCGCTAGAGATGGAGAAACGTCTTGGACAATTGTTTGGAGAGCAGACATCGAGTCGCTATAAATATTGCAAGTCTGTGCTGGGTCTTTGAGTGCGTATACGCTTGCCTCATGTATAGCCAGCAACTCTGCCTGGTAGACGGTGCAAAACTTTCAATTTCAATTTTCGTTACTCGTCGCGGCGTCTTTCCAGATGGATAACGCCGCCGAAACTCCCTCTATTTTACTACCATCTGTGAAGATGTTTAGGTGTTATTGTCACATTGGTTGATTCTTGCACGTCCTCCAGGCATGTAAACTTCAACCCGACCTGATCTGCGGATGTGGGTCTGTGAGTACTTTATTTTGCATTCGACATCTCGATCGCTACTATTCGCTGGGAGAATCCTTTCTTTGTGCATAAAGCAAGCTGCTTCCCGGACCCTTATGTCCAATGGAAACAACAACGAGTAGTAATCCGAGTGTAGTGATGCTGTTTTATAGGTTGACTATTTTTGTAGGAATCCTCGCTGCACCATGTCAGTTGCCTAATTTTATTTTTGTTGGTTTCTGTTACCCACGCACTAGCCGCGTACATTACTATTGGTTCCACTACTGCGATGTATATCGTCCTAACTATTTCAGGGTTTAGGCCCCAGTAGATCTTTGCGGCTCTCGACAGTTGACGATACAGGTTCACCCTGCAACACATTCTTAACATGCGTTGAAGGTAAGCCTGTCGTCAACTGTGAACCAATATTTTAATTTCTCTGGAAATGCCTCCCGCCCATTTCAGAAGTGGTGAGTCATATTTCAGCCTGTTTGTAATGCATCGCTTTTTGTTTTCTGCGGAGCGAACTTAAGCTTGTTTTGACTCCCCACTCCCGGACCTGAGCGAGGGTCCCATTCGCCTGCTCCTGCACCTGCCTGGTTGAGTCCCCGAGAAAATCAGAACAACATCGTCTGCGAGCCTGGCAGTGAATTCCTTTTCGACCAACGATTTTAATAATGGGTCCAACAGAAGGTTCCAAAAATTTGGGCCCCTATCGATCCTGCACACACCCTTTTGTGGTCTTTTGTTGAATGTGCCCCAGCATACCTGACGCTAACCATTCTGTCCTTAAAATAGTTATCTATCAGGCTCAGATTTATCAGGCACCCAGTTTCAACAAGTCTACAACCTGCCGTACAGTTGTCGAAGCTCCCTCTATGTCTAATGATATAAGTAGGATCAGTTTTTTGTGTGTTAACTTCGTTCTTATTAACTGCATCATAGAGGTCCTCGATGTTAACCTAGGCATAAACCCCATATTGTTGTCGGCTTATTGTTGGTACTATGTGCCACTTTATTCTTCAATTACCATTTTTCGAATATTTTTCCCAGTACAGGCAATAGCCAATCGACCTGTATGATTTAGGGTGTGCGTATTTTCCTTCCCAGCTTCCAATCTACCACTGTCGCCTTTTCCACTGGATGGAAAGTATGTAAGATTAAGACATTTGTTTAGTAGTGCCAAGAACAGTGATCTAGGGCGATAGCCACCCACAAATGTCACAGTAAGTCCGTCGTCTCCTGGCGCCTTTTTTGGATTGAAGCTTGACACGGACCACATCAGCTCATTCTCTGTAAAGGGCGGGTCACATGGACTATCATGTGTCCCTTAATTCACTGTATTAGCTATTTCCCTTATTTGTGTGTGTTTCGCGTCGTCGTCTTCAATCCTATCCTCAGGGTAAAAGTCTCCGCAGGATCCTAGCTGATTCTTCGCCTTCCAGTATTTTCCCATCACAGACAAGTGGAGTGTCCTCCGTCTCACCATTGTGCGGCTCATTACCCTATATGCTATCCCATTGTTTCGGTCCTGCCTGCTGCACTCTTTCCAGCTGGTGGTCTGGGCCTTTTACCTCTTGCTGGTACACTTCTTTTGCTGTTTTGTACTGCTCGACCACCCATTCTCGTCGGACTGGCGCAGCGTTAGAAATCTGCGTTTCAACCTGGAACTCCTTTTACGCTGGGTCAGCTCATTTGTCCACCAGGGCAGTCCCATTTGTTTTGTTGTTTACTTTTATACTAATTTCACATGCTTCATAATGAATTTGCTTGTTCTATTTTATTTTCTAGTTCTTGTGTGGTTTCTATTTTATCTATTTCTGCTTTATTTAGTTGTATATTATTCCCAAATCTGGACGAGTTTCCACGAAACTCGTTCAGTTACTCCTGTGTTGTATTTCCTAGTAGTTCGTTTAATGTCGGTACCTATTGACTTTCCTAAAGGAGTCAGTCGTTTTGGGCCACTAGAAATTTTAACGACCCTTAATGGTATTACAGAAAAAAGTTACCAATTTATTATAATAAATGGCCTACATTTTATGAATATCTAAACGGAATCAAGAAATCTAAAAAATGAGTGGTTTGATATTCCGTGTTCTGGTTAATGTAACATGGGAAAAATGCGTGTAATGAATCATTTTGCAGTTTCTATTAAAGGAAAAATGTATTTTTACCAAGATAACTTATTATACATATTATATTTGTACTTATTTGTATATTATATATTTATTACTAAAAGGGATACCACTGAGATTTTTATCCTATTTCTAAAAGTGTTAGCTTATATCATATAACATGGTTCAAAGACACCGTGGAACGAAACGCTATTTTGTCATTGACTTCCGTGCTGGGTAAAAACCGACGGCCATATTATCATAATATTGGGTATTACTTTACGGCATTGACATTCGTCAGGCTGCTGTTTTTTGTACTTACTTACTTATCTGGAAGATCAGCATACACTGAAAACAATTAAATAATATTGTGGATTTCAACGCACTGTGCGAAGACTAGCGAGACAGGAGCAGATGTGCGCCAACTTTTATTTGTGAATTTCTCAAGAGGTGAGTATCTTATCTTATGGAATGCGAAGAATTCAACTGTACAAAACTACAATTGATTTAAAGTTTCAAACTTTTATGTGAAATATATCTTATTTTTATCACTCTCGAAGTTCTAGTCCAAAATATTATACTACGAAACGAAAACTACTAAGTTTCGTTTATAATGTATTACATTTTATTTTACTGAATATTGAGATATGGTACGATTTTTAGAAATAAATAAACGACCCACCCACAGACACTTAACGATCTATGGTTTTAGTACTTAATTATTTTAAGTTTGTAAAAATACTAATAAATATCCTTCATATTACTAACAAATTAATATGTCAATGCAACAAGTGTTGGATTATATTATATAGGTTAATAAATATTCCACATTATGTATTTAATTCGCCAATGACATTCGAAATGAAAACTGACGAGTTTAATTAAAGTATATGTGAGTGTATAATACAAGTTTAATTTTGGAAAATCTATAATTTATGTTGAATTACCTAAAATATGACAAACACAATTCTTATTAGTATGTTAAAAGTGTCAAAGTATTGAAGTGTTATGTTATTGGTAAAATCTAATTTAATTAATAGAAAATAAAATCACACAAAATATACACAAATCTATGTTAAAGTGTCTGTCAGAGTAACTATATCCACAACCGTTACATCCTATCAAAAGCCCATTGCTGAACATAGACCTTCCTCAGATTTCCTCAAGGAGGATACTTGCTATAGTTGCCATGCTTAGTAGACGAGTCGCAACCAGTTTTTTATTGGTAGTTGTTAATAGGAAGACTGCTTAAATTCAGAAGAATACACACATTCCTTCTGAATTTAATATTATAGATATAGATAACATAAAATAAATGGATGTTATTAGGAATACATATTAGTGTTAATATTTAATTAAATACATCTACTATTTATGTTTATTATATTTAAACTCCATCAGGAAGCAAAATTTTGTTTACATTATTTTATGTTATTTTGTTGATTGTAGGTAATGTACATTTCTTAATTTAATATTTTTACTTCTTTATTTTTATTTGCATTCCCAATTTTTTCAGTTACATCTACTTGATGCAGTTTGTTGTAACTGCCTAAGAATATTGCAAGAAAATATTGAAACTGCTCATTCCATTAGAAGATTTGCATTCCATGTGGATCTTCAATTTTAAACTCATTTTAAGAACTCAGCAGAAAGAGATATTATTTTGCAGTGGATACCATCACACCAGGTACTTACTTTACTTTAACAGCAAGTGATCCCTGCCTAAAATAGGGTTGCCCGGAGGAGTTGGCATAATCGCTTTGGCACAGATTGATGTTTGTAGTATCATACACCTCCACTACAAACAATTTGGCTATTCACCACCAGGTTATCTTTAACTTTACAGCCTATCAAAAGTCTACTGCTGAACATAGACCTCCCCACAGATTGCCTTATAGGGAGATATTCCATAACCACAGTTTTTTCTTTAGTTGCAACTTCTTCCTACTTACCCCATATTTGTCTGCCTTTGTACTTAATACACAAGTAATATTTTTTGTAAATGAAATTAGTGTAAATGTAAAATGTCTAGGAACTTGTACTTAGTCAAATAATGTTATAATTCTAAAATAACTACTTCACTTGTTTACCTTTCTGATTTGATGTATTTTTATTTCTTTTTGTTAGTGGAATCTGGTTTACTACAAAAGTATTATGAAGGAAGTACATACTATTTATATATAATTTAAGAGACATTAAGACTGTTTATTAGTAATAAAGATTGAAATAAATAAAATATTAATAAATATCATTATTTAGGTGGAGACACTGTAAAACCATAGTCTGTTCTGTTAGTTGATGAAAAAAACACTTTTCAGGTGGATCATTTAGAATGAGTCTGCAATCTTGTCGTGAGAGCTTCTACAACTGTATGGAGACACAAATGATAACAGGGATATGGAATTACAATTCATGAATATTGAAGACATCGGTAACATTCAACAAACACCCCTTATGCCTGTAACTGTAACTCCTGCCATTTCCAGAGCAGCATCAACAATTACTATAATATGCAGACCTTTTCTATCAATAGGTTTAAATTATTTCTTAAGCAAAAATTGTCTAGTAAGGGTTATTATACTACTAGAGACTGATAACCCCTGGGAATGAGGTGATCCTACCATGCTGTTTCTAAATGTTTTCAAAACAATTGTATAAAAATATATTGTTAAATGTGCTTTTTTTTAAAAAGTCTCGCTGGGTTTCTGATTCTTCCCAGGACAGAGGTTTTTGCGAACCAGTGGTAAAGTAAAAATGACTTTTAATAAGTATTATGTATTGTAATCTATATTGAATAAAATGATTCTATTCTATTCTGTGGCTAGTTATAAGCGTGCCTTCTACTTCCCGACACTGTATTTTTAAGTTATGTAATCATTTATCTAGATTCTTAATACCTAAACAAAAGAACTACTAACCTAAAAGAAGATTGCTGATTGATAACTCATTTTATGTGCCACTGTGCGCTCGTATTTGTGAATACCACTTAAATGAACCTCACAATGATTGGAATAATTTATACACAAGTAGTAATGATGCATATTTATATAGTAATATAAATATGCATCATTACTATAATAATTTTGCCACAGTTGCTACGCTTGTGGACAAAAGCTTTTTGTATTCTATGGGAGATGTTGCTGCTCATCTCCTGGTCTTTATTCTGTTACGACTTTGACACCACGGGACGAAACGCGATGGCAGTTGACGGAAGGCTATACAATATTTTACATTATATATTTAATTTAGGAAGACCTATGTTCAGCAGCGAATTGTTGTAATGATGACGAATAATAATCAATAAAACTTGTAATTATTTACTTACTTGACCTGTTTCTACTATGTGCCTTATAAATAAAGCGCCTAATTTATAAATAAACGCCGAGCAAGTTGAATTGATGCTCTGGTACTTTTCGTATCTCTTTCAATTGACAATTTCCTTTTTTTTTTTTTTATAGAATAAGTGTGACAAACGAGCGCACGGTCCACCTGATGGTAAGTAGATGCTGTGGCTCATGAACTCATTTATCCTCGTTTAAAATCAAAATGCAGATGCATTGTCACCCTGAGGACTAAGATGGAGTGCTTCGTTTCCAGTAAAAGGACTCCGGTTCTCTACCTCACCATACGAAACACAGGAGCATTAAGCTACTATTTTACGCTGGTAGCGTTTTCCGTGAGCGTGTCCTACCCCGGTCGAGCCGTATCCGTACACAACTAGTTTAAAACTTCTTCATCATTACAGCCTATAGCCCTAGGCCTATGTTCAGCAGTGGACAAGTCCACTGCTGAACATAAACCCCAGGAATTATACAAAGCACGGTCCTGAGCCACCTGCATCCATAGACTTTTGAATATCTTACCAGGTCGTCACTCCAACTAGAGGTAGCCGTCCCACACTGAGCTTATCGGTACAGACTGCTACTCGAGAATTTTACATTTGCTTTAATTGCAGTTGGATGTAAACATGCTAATCAATGAACACATATTAAAGAATGTCCTGGCACTGCACCTCGCGGCCTGTGATACTTATAATAGACTGCTTTAAGAATATGATGATTTTACAATAATAAACAATAAAATTCAGTGACAATACAGTGTTTCTTTTATCCTAACACAAATAGTTCAAAACACTTACATGCTATTTATTTTTCGTGGTTAATATCGTAAAATCGGATATGTTACTATCCAGTCATTTTGGTTTTAATGGTGCTTGGAATGTAAACATGTTATTCAATCAATACAAATTAATAACAATGTCCTGACACTGCACCTGGTGGCATGTGTCACTTTAATACTGCTTTAAGAATGTGATGATTTTACAATAACAAATACAGTGACAATACAGAGTTTTTTTTATCCTTACGACCAGTTCAAAACATCTTACGTGCTATTTATTTTCTCAATCGCTGTAGAGGAAAACTCGCTAAACACCCCTTAATAGTTCACTGTTGGACACACATGCCCTAAAACCGTGTTACTGGTTGCAAATGATATTAGATAAATAAGTACATGTGTGCTTGTTTCAATATTCATTAACTTTTTCGGGTGGGTTGCTTAGAATAAATGTGTGTATGTCTTGTAGGCTGAAATCTTGCAGAGCTGCTCGTAAGCAGAGACAAAAAGTATATGGATATTGAAGACAACAGTCTTATATCACATAAAATATCCTTATGATTCCTAACAATTTCATAAATGGACATGTTATTATCAAGTTATTTTGAAAAATCTTTTGGAATGATAATGACTGACAATAATAAATACAATTAAATTATACATGTGTTTTGTAATCCTTACACAACTAGTTTAAAACATCTCACTTTATATTTATCAACATAAATAAACATGATATTACCTAGTCATTTGGCTTTAATGGTGTTTGGGGCATAATAACTAATCAGTTAATATATTTTAAAGCAAAATTTACACTGCCTTTACTAACCAACAAATATATCAAAATAAAGTCTTAACACCGCGCCTGTCTGTCTGTTCCACTATTAATAGACTACTTTTGAAAATTACAGTAATAAATACAGTGGTATTTTACTTTGTGTTTTATCCTTTTACAACCAGATTAAAACATCTTTCTTACTATATAGCATGTAAAGGTAATATTATAAATGAACATATTATCTTTTATTCATTTTGGCTTTAATCATATATATTTAATTACTGTAATGGTGTTTTGTGGTGTATATTCACTAATCAATCAATACATGTAAAAATAGCCTCCACACCATGTTTCTTGGTCAGTGTACTATTTTTGCCGGAACTACTAAAGGATTTTCCATCAGTCTAAAAGTACCTATAAATGTTAAATGTACCTGCAACTTTGTTTTATGCTATTAATTATTTAGCTGTCCTATTCTATTCTATATTCTAACTCACAATACTAATAGAAAACAACTTTTAGTTTCGGCTCAGAAGGGCTAGAACCCAGAGCTGTAAGCCAGATTAAAAAAATAGCGTTTAGTTTCTTTTAGTTATTGTGATATTCATATTTCAATTTCTCTGAATTCCCTTTAGATGCGATAAAACTAATATTAATTTTGCAATCTATAGATTATAAGGAATAAAACGACATACATTTCATTAAGTATCCCTAAAATTTGTAGTGGGCCCATTCTCCATACAAAAAGAAATTGTCTCCTTTATATCAAATAGGACTGTCCTGTGGTCAGAGCTGGTTATTTCTTCAAGCCTCCAGTTGTCTATCCTTCCGAGTAGGCTAGTCGAGCAGGTAGTAATGTCCACACAGCTGGAGACCTCTTCCCACCTCTGTACGTATCAAACG
>JAGSMP010002614.1:0-111110 GCA_029286625.1 Parnassius orleans | reverse complement strand
ATTCATTTTGGCTTTAATCATATATATTTAATTACTGTAATGGTGTTTTGTGGTGTATATTCACTAATCAATCAATACATGTAAAAATAGCCTCCACACCATGTTTCTTGGTCAGTGTACTATTTTTGCCGGAACTACTAAAGGATTTTCCATCAGTCTAAAAGTACCTATAAATGTTAAATGTACCTGCAACTTTGTTTTATGCTATTAATTATTTAGCTGTCCTATTCTATTCTATATTCTAACTCACAATACTAATAGAAAACAACTTTTAGTTTCGGCTCAGAAGGGCTAGAACCCAGAGCTGTAAGCCAGATTAAAAAAATAGCGTTTAGTTTCTTTTAGTTATTGTGATATTCATATTTCAATTTCTCTGAATTCCCTTTAGATGCGATAAAACTAATATTAATTTTGCAATCTATAGATTATAAGGAATAAAACGACATACATTTCATTAAGTATCCCTAAAATTTGTAGTGGGCCCATTCTCCATACAAAAAGAAATTGTCTCCTTTATATCAAATAGGACTGTCCTGTGGTCAGAGCTGGTTATTTCTTCAAGCCTCCAGTTGTCTATCCTTCCGAGTAGGCTAGTCGAGCAGGTAGTAATGTCCACACAGCTGGAGACCTCTTCCCACCTCTGTACGTATCAAACGTGGGTTCAGCTCCTTTTCTTGTATGTATGTCACGCCTGACCTCCATATATGTTGTGTATATAGATGTTAGTGATGTTACGGAATATCTTTGCTAATTATGAACCGATTTTGAAGACTATTTTTTTATTAACTATATTATAAGTACTTCAGGGGCAGTCGCATATAAATTTGGAGAAAAAGTTCCATCTCCAAAGGTGGCAAAATAGGGGATGAAGTAATTTATGCAATCATTTAGACGACATAGAGATTGCGATATTCCTTTGTCTTGGCTGGCTTTCTCAAAAAGAAACATTAATAGAACATGAGGTGATTCTATTAGTGTACGATACTTTTGAAGAAATTATGGAGGAAGTTTTGTTAAGCTTAATAAACAGAATAAATCTGTTGTAATATGTGGAGACTTTAATATCAATCTCCTAGAAGCTTCCTCTACCAATATTAAATTTTGATCATTATTGAAATCATATAGTCTTTTTAATTTGTTTTTAGAGCCAACGCGTATTACTGAATGTAGTGCAACATGTATAGATAACATTTTTACAAATGTTAAGCCGTTGCATAAATGTGTAATTCAAAAATTGAGTTCTGATCACTGTGGACAGTTAGTTCCGTTACCTTATGTTCACAAAAATCAAGTAGATGAGAAAATTGTGTTTGTTCCAGTAAATGCACGTCGCTTGGAGAAGTTTAGAAGTAACAAAGTGAAGAAACTTCTATCACTTTCATACCAAAATAATCCAAATACTTTGTATGAAACATTGTTTAAGCTTATTTGCACTGAATTGGATAATATTTTTACTTCTAAAACGTTCTCCTTGAACAGTCGAAAGGCATTCAATGAATGGGCGACAAAAGGAGTCCATAAGAGCAGACAAAGCTTATATGAACTTTACCATGAAAGGTCATATAACCCTAGCATCGAATTTAGGGAATATGTAAAAAAATATTCAAAAATATTTAAAGAAGTGTGCTCCACAGCCAAGTCTTTGCATTTGAGCAACAAAATTAAGACGGCTTCTAATAAAATTAAAATGACGTGGAGTATAATTAAAAGTGAAACTGGTAAGGTCAACTCTCGCAATTCAAATTACCGGTTAAGTTTTAACAACAAATTAACGGAATCAGATCAGGATATTGCAATGATTTTTGAGAAATATTTTACTGATATTCCGTTCTTAACCTCTAAGTCACTGAATTCTTCTCCTGCTGTCGCCAAATCATTACTTAAGCAAATGTAAATGCGTGTACAAAGAATTTAACATTTTATAAAAAATCATCAAAAGATATTGTAAAACATTTTAAACTATTGATATTAAGAAAACTGCGGATCTGTGGGGGATTTCCGTTAAAGTTATTGTGTCTATAATAGATACAATCGCGCCTCAACAAGCTATTATTTTTAATACTGGTATCGAATATGGTGTGTTTCCTGATTTAATGAAGCATAGTAAAGTAATACCATTATTTAAATCTGATAATACATTAGACCCCGCCAATTTTAGACTTATTTCTGTACTGCCAATACTTAGTAAAATTTTTGAAAAAAATATTCTTGATAAAATGTAATGTTTTTTAAATATAAATAATTTACTTCATAAAATTAATTCGGTTTCACAAGGGGTCGCTCGAAAACTGATGCTGGTGTTGAGCTGATAAAATATATTTTCAATGCATGGGAGAATTCACAAGATGCTTTGTGTATATTCTGTGACCTATCAATATAAAGCCTTCGATTCTGTTTACCATGAAACATTAATCAGGAAACTAAAACACTACGGTGTAAGAAGTAATGCTCTTAACTTAATTGTTTAATATTTAAGTAACAGAACGCAAAAAGTTGTCATTGATAGTATGAGCTCTTCCGGATCGATAGTACAAATGGGCGTGCCTCAAGGCTCAATTCTCAGCCCCTTTCTGTTACTTGTATATATTAATGACTGACCTTATATAGTAGGGGATAACCATAATATAGTATTATTTGCTGATGACACTTCATTAATTTTTAAATTAAAACGACAATTATTAAAATATGACGAAGTAAATAATGCTATAATATCTAAATTAGTAAATTGGTTTAATGTTAATAACTTGCATTTAAATGGCACTCAAACGAAATGTATGAAATTCATGATTCCAAATGTCATACAAGTAAATACTAATGTAATTTTAAATGGGGAGGAAATGAGTCTTGTCGATACCACCATTTTTCTCGGAATAACACTAGACGCAAAGCTTCAATGGAGCCCCCATATATCAAAATTAGCAAGCGACTTAGTTCTGCAGCATATCCTATAAAAAATTAAGAAATCTTACCAGTGTGGAAACAGCTAGACTTGTTTACTTTAGCTACAACTATCCTACTAATATGGCTGCAGCATGACTCTACCACGTATTAAGTTAAGTATTATGTTAAACAGTTAAATTAAACGCGATAAAATCCATAAAATTAGTTTTATTTAACGATCTATATATTAAAATACGTAATCCTTAGCATCAGTTAGACGCCGGCTGTGTGACAAGGCTTTATTAAAGTTGTCGGATTACGCGCAGCTGAAAACACGTCCACTGATTACTAATGCCCTGTGATGGATTTATAAGCCAAACTCATTCGCAGTATGAATGTTTTTTTTTTTCTTTCTAATTAAATATAAAATATTTTTACTTTATTACGTCAAGAAAATAAATATAGAAATTGTTCCGTCCATACTAATATTATCCATACTAATATTATAAATGCGAAAGTGTGTTTGTTTGTTTGTTTGTTTGTTTGTCCTTCTTTCACGTCGCAACAGAGCGTCGGCATGGCATGATTATTTGTATGGGGATAGTTCGGTGGCTGTAGAGTGACATAGGCTACTTTTTTCAGCGGAAAAACATATCATTCCCGTGAGAAAATCGAATATGTTGCAAAATTAAATTCAGCTAGGTGGCGCCACCGTGATTCTACAAGACGGACGATGGTACGATGGACGAACACAGAAGGTCAGAATATCTGGATTATTATGTCTTTTTACCAAAATTAAGATAAAAAATGTATGGATCTGTATTTTTCCACGCAGAACCGGGAAGAGAGCTAGCAAAGGCGTCTTGAACAGACAGAGCGTCAGGCTGCTTTAAGAGCTTCCGAAACACCTTCTCAAAGTCAGGAAAGGCGTCTTGAACAGGCAGAGCGTCAAGCTACTTTAAGAGCTACTGAAACACCTGCTCAAAGTCAGCAAAGGCGTCTTGAACAGGCAGAGCGTCAAGCTACTTTAAGAGCTACTGAAACACTTGATCAAAGTCAGCTAAGGCGTCTTGAACAGGCAGAGCGTCAATCTACTTTAAGAGCTACTGAAACACCTGCTCAAAGTCAGCAAAGGCTATTCGAACAAGCGTTCAGGCCGCCTTAAGAGCTGCGGAAACACCTGATGAAACTCAACACAGACTCATTGAGCAAGCTGAACGTCAATCTACTATAAGGGCATCTGAAACACCAGAACAGACACAGGCGCGAAGAGATGCAAATGCACAGCTCCAAGCTGAACGTCGACAAAATTTTCAAGGAAACAATTGATCGGTTTTTAATGACGCAGTATTCAATTATGATCCGTTGATTGATTATAAAAATCACAGGTTAGTTGTTATCGGACTGATGGACAAGGCGTGTCGATTTTGCAACGCTTTAAAATGGAAAGATGAGACCGCAGGCATGTGCTGTTCCAATGGCAAAGTGTCTCTTCCGTTACTTGGAGAACCAGAAGAACCTTTGAAAACTCTCTTTTTATATGATGCTAATGAGTCACGGCGCTTTTTAAACAGGATCCGGAAATATAACTCATGCTTTCAAATGACGTCCTTCGGAGTTGACCGGGAAATAATAATGCCGGGATTTTCGCCTACATTTACGGTGCAAGGGCAAATTTATCATAGAATAGGTTCACTTTTTCCAGCTGAAAACGAACAGCATAAATTTTACAAGTATATTTTATGGGTGACGAAGAAATTGAGGTAGACCGTCGCTGCCAATTTATCCAGGAGTTGAGAGAGACACAGTGTTCAAAATTCAAAGATTCTTGCATGAACGTAACATTTTAGTCAAAACATTTAAAACTGCTTTAGAAAACCTACCTGAAGAGGATTATAAAGTCGTCATTCACGCAGATCGGACCCCTCGAGGAGAGCATGAAAGGCGCTACAATGCACCTTTGATAAACGAAATAGCAGCCGTAATTAGTGGTGATCAATTTTCTTCACGAGACATTGTCTTGCGAGCACGTGATGATACGTTGCAACGGGTAGCCGATACACACAAGTTTTATGACGCTCTGCAATACCCATTGATTTATTGCAAAGGACAAGAGGGTTATCATTTTCAAATTCCACTCATTAACCCGGTCACAAAGGAAACCCGGTCAAAAAAGTATCATGTATGGATTTTTATGCGTATCATATGATGTTGCGAGAAAATGATTTTAACCTCTTAGCCCGGTGTAGACAATTATTTCATCAATTTTTGGTAGACATGTATGTGAAGGTAGAAAGTGAACGTCTCCGTTATATATCTTTAAATCAAAAAAAGCTGCGCGTTGAGAATTATATACATTTACAAGATGCAGTTTCTAGCGACGCCAATGTAAGCCCCAGAGATTTAGGTAAAATGGTAATTCTGCCCTCATCATTTGTTAACAGTCCCCGCTACTTACATTTTTTTTTTATAGCATAGGGTGACAAACGAGCACACAGTCCACCTGATAGTAAGTGGGTACTGTGGCCCATAGACATCTACATTTATCCTCAATTAAGAATCAAAATGCACATGCGTTGTCACCCCTGAGGACTAAGATGGAATGCCTCTTTTCCAGTAAAAAGGGTCTCCGGTTCTCTACACTCACCATACGAAACACAGCAGCATTGAGCTGCTATTTTACGCTGGTATTCTATGAGAGGGTGGTCCTACCCCGGTCGAGCCGACCCATACGTGCTACACCTATAATATAGTTGCAGCGTGGCTCTACCACGTAAAAAACATGAGTACACACAAGACGCATTCGCCTATGTACGAAGTTACGGAAGACCTGATCTTTTTGTTACTTTTAATTGCAATCCCACATGGAAAGAAATAACCGAGGAGCTAATGCCGGGCCAAAAAAGTACTGACAGACACGATTTAGTTGCTAGAGTATTTAGATTAAAAGTACAAAAATTAATGTATGTAATTAACAAAGGGAAAATTTTCGGAGAGGTGCAGTGCTTCATGTATTCAATTGAATGGCAAAAAAGAGGATTACCGCATGCCCGCATTCTAATATGGCTTAAAGAAAAGTTGCGGCCCAGCCAAATAGACGACATAATAAGCGCCGAGATTCCGGATCCTGAGCAAGATAAAGAATTGTATGATACCATCGCCCGAAATATGATTCACGGTCCATGTGGAGCACGAAATTCAATATCGCCATGTATGAAAGAAGGAAAATGTACAAAGAAATTCCCTAAACAGCTATTAAAAGAAACAGTGCACAATGACAATGGCTACCCTTTATACAGACGCAGAGCTCCCGAAGATGGTGGCAGGAAAGTTACAATCAAATCTCGCTCTGGAGCGTTCGAAACCTTAGATAACAGCTGGATTGTCCCGTATTCGCCCATTCTATGTAAAATGTTTAATGCCCACATTAATGTAGAAGCATGTAGCTCTGTCCGCGCAATCAAGTATATCTGTAAGTACGTAAATAAAGGAAGCGACCAAGCAATATTTAATCTCAGGAGTGAAGGGAGGCAAATCCCGTTAATGAAGTACAGACCTTTCAAGCAGGGCGTTATGTCAGCAGTAACGAGGCAGCGTGGCGTCTCCTTGGCTTCCCTTTACACGAAAGGCACCCAAAATTTACTCACCTTGCTGTGCACTTAGAAAATGGAGAGCGTGTATATTTCACCGAAAGAAATTTCCAAGAAAGAATTGCATCACCGCCAAAAACTACACTAACAGCCTTCTATCAACTTTGTCAAACCGACCCTTCGCAAAACGTTGTTATATTCTGAAGTCCCTGCTATTCTACTTGGAACACATCTAGGAAGGAGTGGAAACGCTGTATTCAAGGCGCGCCTGTTGCAAATTGGCCCGGTGGAAAGTCATCAGATGCCCTTGGTCGTGTATACCGTCCATGTAACTAATTTTGAATGTTTCTGTTTACGATTGCTGCTGCACCATGTTCGGGGTCCTACAGGATATAAAGACTTTAAAACTGTCAACGGTCAGGAATGCAACTTATACAGAAGCATGTGAAGCTCTGCATCTTTAGAAAACGATAATCACTGGGATGAAACCATGAAGGAAGCTGTGCAGTGCCAGTCACCAGCCAAAATTAGGGATCTTTATGCAACTCTCATATCATCTTGCGGGCTATCTAATGCACATAAATTGTGGGACAAATATAAAGAGTACATGGCGGAAGATATTTTGCGAAAGTTACAGCAGACACACGCGAACATGACATACAATGAACACATTTATAATGAAGCACTTGGAAAAATTGAAGATAAAGTAATGGCAATGGTAGGCAAAAAATTAAGCGACTTTGGAATGATACGCCTCAGCGAACAACCGAAAATGAACTAAGTGATGAAATTATACGTGAAACAAACTACGATATACCAGCTTTGCAGCAGCAAGTAGCCGAATTTGTACCCCGCTTGCTTCCCGAACAAAAACGAGTTTTTGACAAAGTATTAGGACAAATTAAACCTGGAAATGGTGCACTTTTCTTTTTAGATGCCCTTGGAGGAACTGGGAAGACATTTTTGTTAAATTTATTATTAGCGCAAGTACAGAAAGATAAAAACATTGCTGTGGCCGTAGCTCCCTCCGGTATAGCCGGTATAGCCGTAACTTTTAGTGTGGGACGAAAGTACAATGTCGCATAAAAAAGCTGTAGAAGCACTAAATCGAACGCTCCAGGATTTGCGCAGCAATACCGATGTAATGGGAGGAATGGTGGTTTTACTGGCTGGTGACTTTCGCCAAACTTTACCTGTCATTCAAAAGGGCACACCTGCAGATGAAATTAAAGCATGCCTCAAGTCGTCTATTTTATGGAATAAGGTGACAAAATTCAGTTTAACTACGAATATGAGAGTGCATTTGTATAATGATATCAATGCTGGAAACTATTCTGACACACTATTAAAAATTGGCGATGGGCGGTTGGAAACGGATGCTGAGGGCTGCGTTAAATTGACGAGAGATTTTTGTAATTTAGTACAGAGTCATTCCGAATTAATTGCGAGCGTTTGTTCAGATTTAACGAACAACATGCATGAAGACAAATGGTTATGTGAAAGGGCGATTCCTGCACCAAAAAATGAGAGCGTTAACAAAATAAATTCAGATATATATACAGGAGAAATAACAGAGTATTTGTCATTAGACACAGTTATGGACACAGAACAGAGCACTTCATATCCCGTAGAGTTTCTAAATTCTCTAGAGTTGTCAGGTGTGCCCTCACATAAGCTTCAATTAAAATTAGGTGTCCCAGTCATGCTAATGCGAAATTTAGATGCTCCTCGGTTATGTAACGGGACAAGGCTGCGTGTGACAAATCTTGGACAGAACATAATCGGTGCTACAATTTTGACAGGCGTAGGAAAAGGTGAAAATGTTATTATACCACGGATCCCTATAATTCCCACAGATCTTCCTTTTCAATTCAAAAGGTTGCAGTTCCTATCAAGCTCAGTTTTGCAATGAAAATTAATAAAGCGCAAGGCAAACGTTACAGGTAGCGGGGTCAACTTAGAAAAACCGTGCTTCTCTCATGGTCAGCTGTATGTAGCATGTTCGTGTGTCAAATGCCCAGAATTCCACATTCTTTCCGAATGGAAAAACATATAACATTGTGTACAGCAGCGTCTTAAAATAGTGTTCAGTTAGTTTTTTTTCCAAAATTCCCACAATTAATTAATTAGAATTCCCACAGATCTTCCCTTTCAATTCAAAATTTCCTATTTAGCTCAGTTTCTTTTCAATTCCAAATGCTGCACCTCTGACGGTCCTATTAAGCTCAGTTTCCTTTCAACTCAAAAGGCTGCATCTCTGACGGATCTTTTATTTGGCTCAGTTTCCTTTCAATTCAGAAAACTGCATCTCTGACAAATCAATTTAGCTCAGTTTCTTTTCAAAACTCTGCATTCCTGACGGATAATTATGCTCAGTTTCCTTTAATTAAAAAAATATCCCATTTTCATTTGGAATAAACAGGCTATTTTCATGCTTTCCTATACGCTGCGTTTCAAAACATTTAAATAGGCTGACGAATCAATTTTGCTCAGTTTTAATGGCTGCATCTCTGACAAATCTATAAAACTCAGTTTTCTTTCAATTCAAAAAGCAATGGATAGTTCATTTCCCAGTGACCATGCGGGCGAAGCCGCGGGTAACAGCTAGTTTTGAAATAAATGTAGAAATCTTACTTGCGTGCACTTTTCAAAACTGCCAAAAGTGTATATCAGTATTTATATTTTGAACTTAAATATTAAATTCTGCTGGTCTTTGAAAAATAGCCCTAAATATCTATAATATATATATAATCTTATTTGTTTACGTTCATAGTGTAAATTTCAAACTATATATATCCATTTACATGTCAAACATACAGACAAACTTTTAATGTAATGAATTACGGTCGAATTCCAACCCATGGGCGACCACTAGCTCATGTTAATGTCTCTTCACAGCTTACATATATTAACTTAATTTCATTTCTTCATTCATTACACCCTATCAAAGTCCACTACTGTACAGGCCTCCCCATAGATTATTTTATAAGGGAAATATTTGCCATAGTGTCCACGCTTAGGAGGCAGGTGGATAACCTCAGTTTTTTTATTTTACAATTGTTAGGTATTAGGAAGATGCTACTGTCCATAACCTGGTTTGTTTCCCTCTGTCGCCACTTATGACACCCTCGGGACGATATGGAGTGATGGATATTCTTACACTGCCACTACACGACCAGTTAATAAGAGCAAGTTAATATAGTTCTAAATGGCGTTAAAATAATGAATAGTAATAATGTATAGGAATATATAATAGTTCGTCAAGTGAACCGTACGCTCGGTTGCCTTGTCTTAAATAAAAAAAATTACATTTATCACATTATAGAACTAACGACGACTTACCAAAAAGTTCTTGCTAACACAAGGAGCGCCGTTAACGTTATAGAAATAACGAGGTGGCAACAAATATGACTTAGTCTTTCAGAAACTGCTGGGGGTGAATATTGTCGTAAATTCACAACTAATATTTATATAGAACTGCGCCTAAGGTGATAAATTCAAACTTGTGATTTATATGGCAAGCTATAGCTAATAAAAGCTTATTTTTAATTCATTCAAATTTGTCTAACAATAATTAAAAAAGAATAAAAGTTTCTTTTTTTACGTATTATTAGACAAATTTATGTCGTAGAAGTGAGTGACATATTTAGCAAGGGACGTCGTCGACAAAAATATATTGACCAAATTTGCGATATATTGAAGATAGGTCAAACTGTAACATGGTCACAGATGCAGCGTGGCTCTACCCCGTATGAGGAGGAGAGAGTTGAGAAAATGTATTTTAACACGTTTTTATTAGCTTCGCGTGTATTTATTTATTTATGTAACGGAAAATTTAAATGTTTTTTCACCAACTTGTAGACGGCCTATCGACTTGAAAATTTGCACTCGTATTAAAATAAAATAATTTGCAGGATCATCAAAGCTCATGATCAATGCGTGTTGTTTATGTTTTTTAAACTCTTATAATTATTATTTATGGAACAATTTCTATATTTATTTTCTTAACGTAATAAAGTAAAAATATTTTATATTCAATTAAAAAGAAAAAAAGAATCATACTACGAATGAATTGGGCTTATTAATCCATCACAAGGCATTAGTAATCAGTGGACGTGTTTTCAGCTGCGCGTAATCCGACAACTTTAATAAAGCCTTGTGACACAGCCGGCGTCTAACTGATGCTAAGCATTATGTATTTTAATATATACATCGTTTAATAAAACGAATTTTATGGATTTTATCGCATTTAATTTAACTTTTTTAAATAATACTTAACTTTATACGTGGTAGAGCCATGCTGCAGCCATATTATGATTGTAGCACGAATGGTGGTGGAATATATATATATATATATATATATATATATATATATATATATATATATATATATATATATATATATATATATATATATATATATATATGAATTAGCAGCTTGACGCTGCTGTGTTTCGTATGGTGAGTGTAGAGAACCGGAGACCCTTTCATTGAAACGAGGTATTCCATCTCAGTCCTCACGTATGACAACGCATCTGCATTTTGATTCGTATTCGAGGATAGATGTAGATGTTTATGGTCATGAGCTTACAGTATCGCTACCAAGCCATTTCTAATTTGTTTTGTGTTGTTAATTGTGTAACATACATGATTGTAAGCTTTTTTTTTTATAGGATAGGTTGACAAACGAGCACACAGTCCACCTGATGGTAAGTGGTTTCTGTGACCCATAGACATCTACATCTATCTTCAATAAAGAATCAAAATGCAGATGCGTTGTCACCCGTGAGGACTAAGATGGAATGCCTCTATTCCAGTAAAAAGGGTCTCCGGTTCTCTACACTCACCATACGAAACACAGCAGTGTTAAGCTGCTATTTTACGCTGGTATTCTGTGAGAGCGTGGTCCTTCCCCGGTCGAGCCGACCCATTCGTACTACAACTATACTACTAATATAGCTGCAGCATGGCTCTACCACGTAAAAGTGTTATTTAAAATAAAAAAGTCCCGCTGGGTTTCTTGCTGGTTCTTCCCAGGACAGAGGTTTTTTTCGAACCAGTGGTAATTAAACAAAAGAGTGACTTTCAATAAGTATTATATATAATCTATATTGAATAAAAAAGTTTCTGTTTCTGTATCTAGAGAACCAAAAATAAGTTAAAAAGTTAAATTAATCGCGAAAAAATCCGTATAATTAGTTACATTCAATGTCAAGTATTCGTGTAAATATAAGAAATCATTATATATATATATAGTTGTTAGTGCGTTTCATTTTTCCACACGTCAAAAAATTTAAGAAGTTAATTCGTAATTTTTTTCTCTTGCTCTTACTACTTTCTCTACACTAGAATTTTCTCCTGTACCGTGGAGGCAGTTTACATACATACATTGCACAAGTACAAACATCCATACCCGGAAAAATTACTTGTAGGCCGTATAAATACCTGTTTCGTACGGGATTCGAATCCGCGGCCCTCAACGCCGTAACTCAATGCCACTGCGATACGAAGCCATCATCATTTAATAAGATATCACTTCAAAGATGATTTTTCAATGCTCAGATAAAAGTTATCTTTAGGATAAAATGTTGTATTTTAATACAAATTAAAAATTACAGTCGGTACGAAAAAAATAGTTTAATTATTTCACTTTTTTATTCGATCAGGTTATATGAAATGAAACTAATTTTTAACAGAAAAACCCAATAACTAATATATGCCCGACCCCGGATTTGAAACCCGTGACATGATCAGCAGTCGCGCTTACAACTAGTAGACCAACGAGGCCTCTGTATAAATGTTAAATGTAATGAATGTGTGAGATGTATTGAAGCATTCTAGTAATTAGTATTGCAATATTATATTTGTGGCGGATTTTTCATTATTTAGTAAGTTATCCGTCAAATAAACTATAACCTGGTTGTAATGATTTCTTATATTTACGCGAACACTACACATGAAATGAAACAAATTTTACGGATTTTATCGCGTTTGATTCCCGACATTTCGGGTACTTTAAAACACTAGGGGACTCGCGGGGGTCTGAATTGTTTGACCTACCGATGTCATAGTTAGCCCGGCTACCTTCAGTTTTTGAATATTAATATTTGGTCCGATCTACGCAGAATGAGCTCACAGTATCTTCAAGTCTCCGTTCTCCGGTCAAGCCGACCCATCCAAGCTACAACCATAATATAGCTACAGCATGGCCCTACCACGTACAAACTCTTGCTTAATTTTACCAGAACTACACGCCCTCACTAAAACGCTGTTTTATCTATAACTTCAACAAGTTTCAAATTACTTAACTCAATCCCTTTGAATCTAAAACTCGTTCTGATAGATAAAATGCAAGATTAACGATCGGGCCTTTTAGGGCTTTGCAGGCAATTAACATTGTAAATATGTCGTTGAGTTCTATTCAAAATAATTAGTTCTTAGTTTAGTGTTAAGGAGTTTATAAATCCTTCTCTGTGGTACTTAAAGTAGCAGCCTTTTTACGTTCCACTGCTGCTGCTGTCTCCTTTCATTTCTGAAAGGATTATGGACTAATTAGTCCACCGTGTTGCTTCAGTGCGTGTTTTTGATAAAACCTAAAGTGACAAACGAACTTTCAGTCCAACTGACACCTGCAGCCAACTTCAAACATAGAAGGCTACAGATGTATTGTCACCTCTGAGGACTAAGATGGAATGTCTCACATCCTGTAACGTTCTTGATCACCATACCCTTAAGACTGGATACACAGTAGTGCAAGCACTGCTATTAAGCGGCAGAAAAGAGGGAACCTACACATACCTACCTAGAAAAACACTGTTCGTAGACTTGACATTTCTCTCACATATATATCTTATTTCTCGGTCTCCTCTCGATGTTTTACATCATCACTGAGCACGTAGTAAATCAGCACTTAAAATTGCAATTAACAATATAATTGGTACCGGCGGGATCGGACCTGGGTTGCATACACGCTGTGTAATGCGTGGCGAGCGCTTGGCCCCCTAAGCTACCATAGCTCTCTATGTGGTAAAAATATTTTTAATATATAGCATTATTAGCCTATATTAAGTTAATTGTTTGACAATACCCTAACCCTTATCTATTCTTTAAAAAAAAGTTACTCATAGAGATGGGTAATATTGGATTTTTACAGCAACGGTTGTTTATTCGATATTTAGATTTTTCATCGATGTCAATATGGGTTTTCAGATTTCGATGTCTACGGACATTCACAGTGCCACTGTCGCCTCTTACGACACCCAGGGACGAAATAGGTTGATGAATTCTCTTACTCCAACATCACACGGTAGGGTTATATGGATATGTATATAGTACCGTATTTTATTTATTTATTTAACAACTTATGTACGCGGTATTTTATTTAAAATAAACAGGCACATATTCCAAAAAATCTACTTTCATTTATTTAAGTTAGTTTAGTTTAGTTTAGTTTAAGTTACTGCTGGACATAGGCCTCCCCCATAGATTGCCTAATAGAGCGGATATGCTGTGTTGCCAAGCTTTCCGCCAGAACGCAGGTAAACGCAGTTTTTTTATTATTTTAAGTTATTATCAGGAAGATATTTCTACCTGTCTCCTGTTTCATTTCTCCCTGTCATCTTTTACGACCCCAAGGGATGATATATGGAGTAGTGGATTTTCTTCAACACCACTACACGGCGCTTTTATTGATCTTCCAAGTAGCTTAGGTTAATCTTTCTCAACTTTGTCATATGAAACGTTCAGTCAGAGCCACATTAACTTAATAACTCAACACGCCTGTTTTAACGAGGACCATAAAGTAAGTCACAGTAAGTTGATTGCGGCATTTGGTGTAGAGAAAAAGTGTATGTAACTTTTGGAAGAAATATTATAATTGTTAGAATATTATAATAGTTATTCAATTATTGATACTAGAATTTTAAAGGTATTCTTAAAATTTTCTTTAAAGTCGAATTAAAATAGAATAATTTTTTATTCAATATAGATTACAAGTATTTTTTTTTTACTTTTACAAGAAGCAAAAAACCCAAGGGGACTTTTTATTACCACGTTTTTATGAAGTTACTTGTTGTCTTGTTTGTCTTCCTGTCTGTTGTTCCGGTGGAATCTTGCAATTCAAATTTAGAGCTTTTCCGGTTAGAAAGAGGCTTGAAATTTTGAACATAGCTCAAAATCAGATGGCAATGTAGGAATATGAAAAGTGAAAAAACCTGGTAAATTAAATTTTATAGTACAAATTGAAAAAAAATAGTCACCTATTTTTCAAAGTAAATTTTACGTAATATAAAACACAAGTTGTACAAAACACTTATAAAACCTATTTAAAAAAACAGCTTAAAAGCGACCACCTCATTCCTAGGGGTTTGATCAAGGTCCCCGTGTACAAATGTAGGGCTTTCTTTCCTTTCTATCCCATTTTTTCTTTTCTTTATTTTATTATTAGTATTAGTAATAGTTTTATTATTAGTAATAGTAGTTAGTATTTTATTATTATTATTATGGCTGAGTAAGAAAATCCATAGCTCCATTTTGACACGTGATTGTCATAAGCGCAGACTTTGGGAAATATGCGTCCAGTAGATGAGGGTATTGCCATTTGGCGGGAACTTGACCGGAGTGGATGCCGCTCCTGTTTTTGGTTCAAATAATGGTTTGAAGTAGATTTTGATAAGTATATAAGTGATGTGATTTTATGTATTGTCTGCGCATGTGAACTATTAGTGAAAACGACGAAAGAAGTGTTTTATGTTGATCTTGAGACGCTATCGCTCTGACTGTCTACTGGTTTATGATGTCTTTAAAATCTTTCTAAAACTTCGCAACGTGATGCATTAACGTATTACTGGGAAGTTTTTAAACAAATTATTTTAAAGGACAATTTCCTGTTACTTGGCAGTGGCAAAAATACAACCGCACGAGGTCATTACCAATGAAAAAGAAATCATTTTATTTATTTCACATAGACTTAGAATATACTAGCGTATAGACCACCTGACAGCCCGAAAACGCGTGACCAATTTTGATTTGTCATTGTGTGTATTAGCTAGTGATGTATATTTTACTTAAAAAGACTATCGAAAATGATTGTTAAGGAAGCGGTAAAAATATTATAAAATATTGTTTAGTGCATGAAGTTGAATAACTTCAATAATTAACTGAATTTTACTATGATAATTCTAAAATAATTAAAAAATATTCATATAACATGTTCCTGGGAATAAGCTGAACCTACCTGCCTTTTGTTGTATTTTAATTCAAATGTATAAAATCCCAGGTGACTTTACCGAAAAACCTAAAAAAACTCCCCAATAATCAGATCAGAATGTTGTATTTTCGAGCTATGATCTTTGGAGAAAAATATTTACTGCCGTGGCCAGTTTCCCGGAATTTATTTTTAATATATTGTTAATATAAATAGGTAGATACTTAACTAAGTATATACCTATTTATATTATATATTTTATAAAATGTTTTGATGGGAAACAAAAGCGGGGACACGAAGTACAACATAATGGCTGCTTTATTTTTCATATAAGTATTACTTGTGATAATTACAAACATTTAATAATTAATAATTAAATAGATTATAGAAGTTTATTTTAACATTCGACTTAAGTATGAATGTAAACTTAATAATTTAAGGAAGGAAACTTGTAGGAATCAGTTAAATAAGATTGCTCTGTTTAAAGGCCAATATGTTTATGAGGCTTCATAATGCTTCATGTTTATATTCTTTCATCTGTCCCTGAAAAGTATA
This sequence comes from Parnassius orleans, assembly GCA_029286625.1. Taxonomy (NCBI): domain Eukaryota; kingdom Metazoa; phylum Arthropoda; class Insecta; order Lepidoptera; family Papilionidae; genus Parnassius; species Parnassius orleans. The sequence goes on along the minus strand of JAGSMP010002614.1, from coordinate 94,880 downwards.
AAGTGATAATAAACTTATTATCATTTTAGCTGCATGAATTTTAAAAACATAATGATCTTAACACAGTAAAGTGCACTAAGTGTCTGAGGATACAGATGCACACTCTATTCTCTCAATCTCGGTATGTTAAGAAAATGGTCACTCATTCATGGACTGACCGCGGCAAGTGCAACTTAATTTCGCAGATCTATTGATCTGCGCAGCTATTACTTAACCACGAGTTCCTCTTCTCTACGAATAACGCTGTAGGGGATCATCATCATTATCATCATTACAGCCCTTCACAAGTCTACTGCTGAACATAGGTCTCCCCCACGGAATGCCACAAAGCACGGTCCCGAGCCACCTGCATCCATTGACTTCCTGCATGTCTTACCAGGTCGTCACTCCATCTAGTGGGGGGACGCCCTACACTTCGCCTGCCGGTACGAGGCTGCCACCGAGAACCTTTCTTCCCCATCGGTTGTCGGTTCTTCGAGCTATATAGCCAGCCATTGCCACTTCAGCTTACTAATCCTTTGGGCTATGTCGGTTACTCTGGTTCTACTGCGGATATCCTCATTTCTAAGTTTATCACGCAGAGAAACCCCGAGCATAGCCCTCCATAGCCTCGCTGAACGACCTTGAGCTTCCTCATACGGCCAGCAGTGAAGGACCACGTCTCAGTTCCGTATGTCATCACTGGCAACACGCACTGGTTGTACAATTTAGTTTTGAGGTTTTGAGGTATGCCTGACGAGAAGATGGGTCGTAATCTCCCGAACGCTGCCCAGCCGAGTTGAATCTGTCGATTGACCTCTCGGTCGAAGTTGGACTTACCTAGTCGGACTATTTGTCCCAGGTAAACATATTCGTCAACAACCGAGCTTAGTGTTCCCAACAACTACCGGCATAGGTGTGACATGGACATTAAACATGATTTTGTTTTGTCCATGTTCATCTTGAGACCTATCCGTTGGGAGACACTATTGAGGTCATTGAGCATAGTGCTTAGGTCCTCCAGCGATTCTGCCATAAGGACTATATCGTCGGCAAATCGAAGGTGAGTGATGTACTCGCCATTGATGTTAATACCGTATCCTTTCCAGTCCAGTAGCTTGAAAACGTCTTCCAATGCAGCGGTGAAGAGTTTCGGGGATATTACGTCACCCTGTCTTACACCTCTCTGCAGTTGGATAGGTTTCGTACTCTGGTTCTGTACTCGGATAGCCATCGTAGCCCTACTGTACAAACACTTCAGCACCTCGATATACCGACAGTCCACTTGGCACCGCTGAAGGGACTGCAGCACCGCCCAAATTTCGACGGAATCAAAGGCTTTCTCATACGCAAGGCAAAGTGGCAGATTGTACTCGTCGGTCTTCTGTACAATTTGCCGAAGGGTATGTATGTGGTCTATGGTGCTAAAGCCTTTTCGGAAACCGGCTTGTTCGGGAGGTTGGAAGTCATCGAGTCTGCATGCGAGACGATTCGCAATGACTCTCTAAAACAGCACGTAGACGCGGCTCAGAAGCGAAATCGGTCTGTAGTTCTTCAAGAGAGCGTTGTCGCCTTTCTTGAAGAAAAGACCACCGCACTTCTGCTCCACGCCTCCGGTGTAATGCCACCATGGAGGACGGAATTAAAGAGCTTCTGAAGGACTTCAAGTACCGGTTTTCCACCCGCTTTCAGAAGCTCCGCTGTAATTCCATCCTCGCCTGGTGCCTTGCCGTTTTTAAGGTGCTGGAGAGCCATTCTAATCTCGCTCAGACTGACGTCCGGGATATCATCGGAATAGTGTCGGATAAGACTTGCTCTTGGATCATTACTCACACTTGCGCGTGGCTCCAACGATGACGTGTACAGCTGCCCATAGAACCTCTCAATCTCACTCAAAATCTCAGGTGTCCGGAAACGATGTTGCCACAATCGGTCTTCAGCTTCGACAGTTGGCTCTTTCTGGCAGACAGATCTCTGGCAAAGACTTTGGAGCCCTGGTTCCGCTCGATCGCTTCTTCAATACGAGCTGTATTGAAGTTGCGCAAGTCCCGCCGCATGCATTTGGAGATCTGTCTGTTCAGTTGCCTGTATGCTGTCAAATCTGCTGAAGACTGCAACTTCATTTCCCGTCTAACAGCCAAGAGATTAAGTGTGAGCGGAGAGTTTTTGTTTTCTTCTGGGGCGGGTCTTGCAGAACTTAGCTCCGACCGCATGGACAGTTTCCACGAGCTTGTCATTCATATCGTCCACTTCATTGCAAAATTCTAGGCACTGAAAACGATTTTGTAACTCGAGCTGAAAGTTTTCGGGACTTTGGATTAGAGCACGAGGGGACGAGCGTTGACTTCATTAGACGTGACCTTTCCAACTTAACGTTTAGGTTCAGTGTGCTCTCACCATTCGGTGATCGCTGCCAGTTTTCACCCTCGCGATCACTGAGACATCACTGAACAGTTGTCGTCTGGTCGTCATAATGAAGTCAATCTCATTTTTTGTCGAAACGTCGGGGCTCGACCAGGTCCACTTTCTGTGGGGCCGCTTTTGGAAGAAAGAGTTCATCATAAAGAGTCCCTCTTTCTCCATAAAGTTGGCCAGCTGCTGGCCCCTTGGGTTCCGTTGCCCTATTCCGAATTTCCCTACTTTCAGCTCACCGCTCTCTCTTGTGCCTAGTTTTGCGTTGAAGTCTCCCATTAACACCGTATAGTGGGTTTTGGAGGAATACATGGCTCTAGAGATATCCTCATACATTTCCTCCACCTCCTCATCGGAGTGTGCCGAGGTTGGTGCGTAAACCTGTATGACCTTCAGCGAATACCGTTTGGTGATTCTGAGTATAAGGTACGCAATCCTCGTCGACACACTCCCGATCTTTACAACGTCGTTAACGAGAGACTTGTGGACGATAAATCCGACACCTCCTTGGGACAGATGGTCGCCCTCCCGGTGATAGAATAAGTTGCCGGATTCGAGGATTACCGTGTCCTCCCCCTCTCTTCGGACCTCGGATAGTCCTATTATATTCCAGCGTAACTTATCTATCTCTTCTTCCAGCTTTAGGATCTTCTCGTCAGTCCTCAGGGTGCGTGCGTTATATGTTGCCAGGTCGAGTCGTCGTAGGTGGCAACCGAACCTCCACCGGAGATTCTTAGCACCCCCTGCCCCGCCGTTACCATGGTCGCCACCGTAGCCAGGAATAGCGGGGCCGCCGGGGACTGGGGGCCGTTTCTTTGTGTTTTCGCTCATGGGGGGTATATTACCATAGTTGCCACGCTTGGCGAGCGGGTTGGCAACCGCAGTTTTTTATTATTTTTGGCTTTTATCAGAAAGATGCTGCTGCCCATCTTCTGTATCAGTTTCCCTTTGTTGCTTCTTACGACACCCACGGGAAGATATGGGGTAATGGTAACCACGCTATTTAAGCCCTCGCGACAATGTCGTCGGCCATCAAGCATGAATCGGGCATTGACCGTTGTGGGTATCAAATACTATGGAATTTATACTATCACGTCTCATGCGCGGTCGTCTAGTAGCGCTTGAGGAGCATTACTAAATATCTATACCTAACTACGCTAAAAGTTTTATCGTTATGATTTGGGAATATAATCCGAAGTTCCGAAGCTCCGCTCAACCCCTTGGGGAAAATAGCATGATGCTATGAATATTGTACTAGTGTGACCGTGAGGTTGTGCGGTTGCTTAAGCTACGTTATACATTTATTTTGGTTGATAAATAGATACTTAGTTGGGTTCATAATGGCTTAAAGAGGATAATCTCAAGATTTTTTTGTCTTTAATGTACTACAGTTTTATAATGTATGACAATCTGTCTCTATATTTATCTTAAGTTTTGAAAGTTATATTTTTGAAGTCTTATTATAACAATATTTTACTTACTGGTACAAATAATGTAGAAATGACTCCTTTTAATAAAATTGTTTTTATTCTACTTTTTCTTTTATACTTCTCAAGAAAATGTTTGCTGCAAATTGTTGAGTTCTTCTTTGCATTCCAACCAACCCGTCCAATGAACCTTAACCACTTTTTCTAATTATAGAATCCGGAGGGAATCTGTGTGAAAAACGGCAAAATAAAATTACATTTTAGAACGCAAACCGAGGATTTATTTTCTTGTTGTGTAGGCAAGTCTATCAATTCATTATAAACATTCAAGATAAATATCGACATTAATTTTGATATAGTTGAGTCAATCCCTAGCGTACATGTAAAATATTTTGTATAAAAATGTATTTACCAAATTCATGCAAATTATCAACAACGTAACTTTTTCCTTTGCAAAATATCAAAATTAACAAAATAATTTAATATATCCTATATTTAAAACAGTATGTAACATAAATTTTAACCAAAAATAAACGCGTCATAACATTGACGATGTCTTGAGAATTTACCTGTGATATGTGAAATTATCAGGATTATTTCTATTATTTACAGCACACTCACTCACGGAACAATTAACCATTTTGGAAAAAAGTTACTTACTAAAAATAACCACTATTATACTTTAAAAAATTACAAAATATCTCGGAGCTATTTCTTGCGTGCCGAATTGTGCCGACCTGTCATTCAAAATCGGTTACAGAGTCATGAGATTTGGTATCCTTTTCTATCTTGCATTTTTGCCATTAGGAATTTTTTTCTCCCTTGCACACTATGTTGGTCTATACGCTAGTATATTCTAAGTCTATGTTATTTCATAACATATTACAGAACTTTATAAAAAGAAGAATTAAAGCAGCCAGTAATACATAAAGTTAATTACATTGTCGTGATTTGCATTTAGAGCTTTTGTGTGATATTAAGTGTGACACATCTATTTAAATAAAACTAGTTTTACGGATTTTATCGCGCATATTAATTTCTTTTATATTCCCGACGTTTCGATCACTTTACAGCACCCATGGTCACGGGGGGGACTGAGGTACTTGACGTCCCAATGTCATAGTTAACGACGGTTACCTCCAGATTAAAAATTATTAATTTTTGTTCAACAAAAATTAATACATTTAAATGTGTAGTGTTCGCGTAAATATAAGAAATCATTGTGACACATATAACTCTTGAATGTTCGTATGAAACTAATATAATGCTCAATTTACAACCACCATCCTCACGTATCATACGTCGTCGTAGTTAATTATGAACATAATAAAAAGACAGTGACAGCAATAATTTATTAATCTTCATAATAAAATTATTTCCATCATTAAAATGATGTATTACGCAGTTGTATGTATGATTGGATGAAAGTGTCTATTACTTAGTTTAGCCGTGCAGTGGTGGTGTAAGAATATCCGCTACCCCATGTCGTCTCGTGGTTGTCGTAAGAGGCGACAGAGGGAAACAAACCAGGAGATGGGCAGTAGCGTCTTCCTAATAACCGACAGAAAATAAAAATTGCGGTTGCCAACCAGCCTGCCACGAATGACAACTATGGCAAATATCCTTCATATGAGGCGGTCCACGGAGAGGCCTATGTTTTCTGTGGTGATGATGATGTTCACTTAATTTGACATATTTCATTGCGTTTCTCTTTTAATTAAGAGTATTGTATATAAACTTCGTAGCTTTCTGGATAAATGATACACACTGGAGTGGGCTGTATAATATATTAGAATATATATAATTAGACGGACCGGGGTAGGACCACGCGCTTACAGAATACCAGCGTAAAATAGCAGCTTATTGCTGCTGTGTTTCGTATGGTGAGTGTAGAGAACTAGAGACATTTTTACTGAAAATGAGGCGTTCCATCTTAGTCCTAAGGGGTGACAACGCACCTGCGTTTGGTTCTTAACTGAGGAAAGATGTCTATGTCTATGGACCAGAGAATCCACTTACCACCAGGTGGATTGTGTACTCGTTTATCACTCTTATTCTATAAAAAAAGTCCACCAACACGGATTTGGATAGCGAAGCGGATATTTCCTTGCTCTAAAACCCTTTTAGAAATGAGGGGAGGCCCGTTTCCCGCACTGGTCGTATATTAGCTATAACTTTACTATAAGAATATAAATTCCGCTGGTTATCCACCCATGAATATTCCTCTTTTCGTATAAATAAATAATTTATACGAAAAGAGGAATATTCAACGGAAGGTAAAGGGTTCCTTTAAAAACTAAGGGAGAGTCATAATTAAAATGTTAACGAAATTGAAGATTCGTGTTTGTTTGGCCCGACGCAATTTAAACACAGTTGTTTATATTTTTAAAAGCTCTTTATCAGAATTTATTAATCATGGTTTTCTAACATTGTTTCAGACTCCAACACGGAACATATAATGGTTTCAAGCTCTTGTACATAAAATACTATTAATGTTCAAAAAAATGGAAATAGAAAAAAAAACGATTATTAAAGTTATATATAATGAAGCACCTCCTTAAAATATTTATATCACCAATACCAATATTTAAGAATTATGATTATAATCAGTGTTTAACTATATTCAATGCGGTAACGATTGAGACAGACTAATGCAGAACAGGTTGAACACTCACGGACGCTGTGGCCCATAGACATCTACATCTAACCTCGATTAAGAATTAAAAATGCAGATGGATGGCCACCCATGAGCACTAACATAGAATGCCACCTTGATCCTCTCGTTTCCGCACAAAATTGGTATAACTTTATTAAATTTTATTTGAATAAATTTAGCTTAAAACCCCGTATGAAAATGTTCAAATATTTTGGAATTAAACAAGTCCAGATAAATCATATGTAAGAGACAGCTTTCGGAGTAACAAATCCTATTAAATACAGCAACGTCATGTTACTTTTTTTCGACCTATCGCCCTAAATCAACACACTGTGACGGTTTTAAGTCGAAGTTTCACGTGCGTTTTAATCTTATTTTTTGCAAGGGGAAACTCATGCTTACCTCTTTTGTTCATAATGTTTTCTAATTATAAAACGTAAAATTACAATATATTTACATCCTTATGCTGGGAACAGGCCTTTATTAATTTCTGAGAGAAATTTTGGAGCAATTAGTCCTAACATTGTAACTCTTAGATCTTCATACAGAGGATATTCCCATAGAATGCGGTGAAAGTCTTTCTCAGTCGGATAGAACTCACACATAATTGATTATCTCACCATAATGTGCTCGTTTGTCACATTGACATCTGAAATTAGACTTTTTTAGTTCCTCGAAGTCACCTTTCACTTCCATTAAAGAATTAAATATTTTCCAGATAATAGCTTCAGTAGTCGTGCTGAGTCATAGTGCATAAAAGTATTAAAACCCCGACTGAAGAAGGGAGAATTAACTTTTTAGTGAAATTTAATTTTTTATCCCATTTGCATGGACAAAGAAATGTCACAAGTACTACTACTAGTAGTACTACTAGTCACTACATATTTAGACAACATCCAAGGATGTTGTCTAAATATGTAGTTACATAATAAGTCAAGTAGTCCTCTTAATTGTAATCTAATTAATAAAAAAGAATTATTAAAATAGGTTCACAATTGACGTATATATCGCGTAAAATACACACTTAAAGAAAAATATTTATAAATAAATCAAATTTAATTATTATTTTAATAATTAAGGTCGGCTAAAAATACAAAAGTAAGTTTAACAATAACTGCATGTTGAAATACTTAATCTCTCTCAGCCGTTGAATTCTGTCGCATTTGTGTGCTTAACTTTTTTTACGTGCTGAAAATGCGCTTTCGATTCAAGGGTTTTATCTTCATAACTTAAAATTTTGTGGGGAATAGAACAGACGTTCCAAATTGCAGTTCTATAAATTGCAATTGCAGAATTTGCATGAGAAAAAGTACACTCAAAGTAAAATAACTTGTGCATTCTAAAATAATTTTACAACAAATTTTAATGAAATATCTTTCTCTTAAGCCTTAACGTCATTTAACTCATAAAATAATATTGTGTGTTTCTTGTAATTTAGCTTACAATTAATCCACAGACGAAGATGAAGATATCATGTTATATTAACATTGGTTGATAACTCGTAAGGTAAAAGCATGCACACTCATATTATTTACAGAATAAGGGTGAAAAAGGAACACACTGTTCACTTAATGGTAAGTGGATATTGTGACTCATAGACGTCCATACCTATCCTCGATTAAGAATCAAAATGTAGATGTGTTCACCCCTCAAGACTAAGATGGAATGCCTTACTTCCAGTAAAATGTGTCTTCGGTTCCCTAAACACACTATACGAAGCACAGCAGTATTATGCTGCTATTTTACGCTAGTAATTTGTGAGAGCGTGGTCCTTCCCCGGTCGAGCCGACTCATCCGTGCTACAACCACAATATAGCTGTAGCATGGTTCTATTTCATATACCTATTTTTATTGTTTGATATATTTATGCTTGATATTAAAATGGGTGAGACTATTCGGTCTGCACTCTTTACGAACTTCCCATTCGATTAATTTAATTTAATTTTGTTTATAAATCTACAGAATATATTACAATGAAAACTTAGGTGTTCATTTTGCAATTAATTGTCGAATGAAATTATTGAAATCGATATCATTAATTTTTCTGAACACATGTGACACGAAAAAAATTCACTACGTACGTACGCACACACAGAGACGACCTTTAATAAACATTAAAACCGAACCACTAAACGTTCCAAAGGACTTCAAAGGACTTTCAAATATGCGGAAATTACATGAGATGTTTATACGAAAACATTTTATTACATTCAAAATTCAGAAAATTTTCCCATGGAAAGATTACATTCTAACAAAGTTGTGTAACTGAATTAATAATAATGTAAATTGCAGATGTTTGTACATTTTATATTTTTGTAACAAAATGGTAGAAACCGATGAAAAATAAGTAATTAAATACATTTCTATCATTTTTAGAAATGTCTGTCTTCCAGTCTGTTTATGAACGTATCACTTTTAAAGTACTAATATTTTTTTTAAAGAATCGTTAAGATAGTCATAATGCGTGTCTTTGTGTAACATTTAGTCTTAGTTTTATAAAAATCGGTTCATTCTATCAAATACCACACATGTTTAGCGAAAAAGACTTGAGTGCTCAAATCTATGTCTTTATGAAATATATGAGCGTAAAATTATTGTATTTTCTCATTTGACAAAGAGAACCTTCAGTATAAGAGCTGGGTCGACCGCAGACCCAACATTCTGCGTCCGTGGCCTTGTTTCTGACTAATTTAAATTACTACGTGCTAAACTAAAATATCTTACTTTAAGGGCTAACATGTGGTGTTTTATGTGGTATTGAGTTTAACAGGTTTCCAATTTGCGAAGTAGACACAATAGTTAAATAAACGATTTTTTATTAAAGATTCACGAGATAGGGAAAGGATAGGAATATAAAACACGAGTTAAAAGAAAAGTATAACGAAGTTACATATAAAAATAGCAGTTTAATGTTGCTCTGTTTCGTATAGTGCGTTTGTAGAACCGGATTTTTCTTTTTACTGCAAACATACATTCTATATCGTTCCTCAGGGGTGCAGTTAAGAAGGTCAAGTAAGGTCAGTTAAGAAACAAAAATGCATCAGCATTTTTATTTCTTAACTGAAGATAGATGTAGATGTATGTAGGGCCACAGTATCCACTTACCATCAGGTGGTCTGTGTGTTCGTTTGCCACCCTTATATTATAAAAGAAATCACGCGAGTTATGGTTTTAGTTCATAGTAATTCACTCTATTTATATTTCTTAACGACTTCCTGAAAAAATAATGAAGGATTTTATTTCCTAACGTTGTTCAGCGTACTTGTTGATATATTGAAGACGAAAAAAATAATTCTCGTAAATGCAGCTAAAGTTAAACGAACAAAAGCGAAATATTCGGACTTGTTAAGAAATGTACTGAACTATTATACTGTATATAATCCTTAAATAAGAATCAAAATGTTAGGCTATAATGAGGGGGGTGGGACCACGCTCTCACAGAATACCAGCGTAAAATAGCAGCTTATTGCTGCTGTGTTTTATATGGTGAGTGTAGAGAACCGGAGACATTTTTAATGGAAACGAGGCATTCCATCTTAGTCCTCAGGGATGACAATTCATCTGCTATTTGATTATTAATCGAGCATAAATGTAGACGTCTATGGGCCACAGCAAGGAAGACTGTGTGCTCGTTTGTCACCTTTATAGTAAAAAAAACATAAACAACAAACACATTTAACATTTTCTGTATATGCTCTCACTAATTATCTTACCAAATTCGGACTCTCCCGTTCCAAAATTAAACACTCAAAGCCTTTTATAAAATACCTAAAAAGGTATTATCATTTCTCGTTTTGCTTTAAGTTGGTTTTAACTCTCTCGGAGCCGGGTTAAAACTTCAAACAGTTTTTAATCTAAAAGAGCAACGAAAAAGCTATAGAATAATTAACCGCCAACGTTAATGGATTATGTTTACTTTTTAAATTCACCTACACAGCGTTGTTTTTTAAAGAGTTCTACAAAAAGTTTCTTGAACCTAAATTTTATTTAGATGTTTTTTTTTTGTTTTAATCTACTAATGTTTCAAGAATTTCTTTTACTGCACCACCATTTACCATCAGGTGGGTGATGTAGTTTATAATTAAACATTAATTTTCTGATTTCAAATTTCACAGTTTGTTAATTTTAAGCTAAAATCCTCAATAACAGGTTTCAAATTATATTTTAACAACTACTACACTTATATTAAAGTTGAAAAAAATTACTTTGCCAATATCCGCTCAATAAAATAAAATGAAGTGTCTTACCTAGTTTGAAGAGCACGGTAAGACACATCATTTTATTTTATTGAACGGATATTGGCAAAGTAAATTTTTCCAACTTTAATATAATGGATTTCCTTTATATTAAAGTTGGAAAAATAATACTACACTTATAAATATGTAATGTTGGTAGACTCAATAGTTTCGGAAGTAATCCTGTTGTGTGTTGTTTTTAAATACGTTCATACGTGTTATAAACTACTTGAAAGCTAAATATTCGAAACTAACATACAGACGCCTCATTAACACAGTGCATAAATAATTAGAGTAAGTGTTCATTGATTATTATGAATCAAAGTGCAGATGCTTAGTCACCCTTGACTAATACGGAATGCCCCGTTACCAGTAAAAAACATCTACGATTTACGTCACTCACTGTATAAAACACAACGAAATGATTCTGCTATATCACGCTGGTATTCTGTGAGGTCGTGTTCCTTCCCCGGTCGAGCCGACTCATTCGTGCTTCAACTATGATATAGCTTCAGCGTGGCTCTACCAGGTACGAATTACAAATATGGCGAACGTATTTAGAATGTAATTTATAACAAAAAAAGGGATTTTATTCCAAACCACATTACTTCATAAAATAATATTCAGTTATATGTTTATAATACGAACGGCTTCGCTCGGACACTTAAATGAACAAGGCAATAATAAAAAGTCAAATTTCATGACCTTTTTATTCTTAATTTTTCTTTATATATAGTCGGCCTATTTAATAAAAAATATAATTGAAACAAGTTCATAATTGACGAAAACAATGCGTAAGTTAAATTCCAAAATATACAGTTTGAGTCCCATCCTTTTTTGAAACCGGCTAAAAAAATTTACCTAGTGAAGCTAGATCTGTGGCAGGCAAGGAAATTCTTAATTAAAGCGATCGTTGTGGAAATTTGTTCAATTTTGGCTTACATTAAAAGTTTTATATGATATTATATACAAAGTATTTAGGTGGTAGAGCGATACTGCAGCTATATTATGGTTGTAGCACGAATGGATTGACTCGACCGCGGAAGTTTCACGCTTTCACAACATACCAGTGTAAAATAGCACCTCAATGCTGCTGTGTTTCGTATGGTGAGTGTAGAGAACCGGAGACCCTTTTTACTGGAATCGAGTCATTCTATCTTAGTCCTCAGGGGTGAAAACGCATCTACATTTCGATACTTAATCGAGGATAGGTGTAGACGTCTATGGGCCACAGCATTTACTTACTACTAAGTGGACTGTGCACTCGTTTGTCACCCTTATTCTATAAAAAAATATATAATAGGTATACGTAACGTTATCCCCAGAGTAGGATTTTCTCCTATATCGTGGAGGCGGTTATATAAATTGCACAAGAATACACACACTCGGAACAATTATTTTTAGGCTGTAAAAAAACCTTTGTTGCGTGGTAGATTCGTACTAGTAACCCTGCTGCGTCACAACCTCACCATTAGTCACTGCACTATTGAGGAAAATATATAATATTCTTTATTCAATATATATTACTAAAATATATAATTATTAAAATTCGCTACTAGTGCTACTAGTTTAAGTTCGTCACAAATCTGGATTGTACGAGATTTTCCAATTAATAACATCTACTTTGAAACACAAAGGCCGAGAAGTGTTGGTGTAAGAATATCAACTATCTCATTACATCGACCACAAGTTAGTGGGTTAGGGAAGGAGGCGACAGAGTGTAAAGAAAATGAAATGGGCAGCAGCATCTTCCTGATGACAACTCAATAAAAAACTGCGGTTGCCAACCCTTAAAACCTTTAACTAAACCTTAAAACAGAGACAGGGCTCTGTTTTAAGGTCTTAATTATCACCATCTTTAAGGGCTATCAACAGTCCACTGCTGAACATAGATTCCCTCATAGGGGGATATTTGTCATAATTGTCACGCTTCGCTGCTTCCCATATCCTATTTCATTTTTCTCTATCACCTCTTTCGACACCCACAGGACTATACGTGGTAGTGTATATTCTTAAAACTCTTATTTTATCACAGTGTTTAAGTTTTACAGCCTGTAGATTATAATAGTTAATTAAATTTATAGCCCAGCACTAGGAAGTGTGTGAGTGAGCCGTATAAGCTATAGGGCTAAGCACTCTCTGTAAAAAAAAACAGTACGCAAGCAACCCGGGTTCGATCCAATTAAATTGTTAATTGCATTTGAATTTCTGATTTACTACGTGTACTACCACAAGTATGAAGGAAAACATCGTGAAGGAACCTGCATATCTGCAAATTGAAAACAAAATTTTGAAGATATGCGTAGTCTGCCGACATTAGGCTGTGTTTCCACCAAAGAAGTGCGAGGATGCGTAGCGAGGTATGTGTTTGATAAGAACCAATAGAATCACTTCATTTACCTAGCCTCGCTCAGCGCAGTTCTGGTGGAAACGGCTCAGCGGAGCGAGGTTTTATATATACAAAACAAGGGAAGGTTGTGTGCGAGGGATGTGTTGCGAGAAATGTGTGGAAGGACGCAAGAAGCAGCGGGCAGTGGCGTGCGCCTTCACCACACCTCACCCGCTCGCATAAACAGCCCGCTACACATCCTCGCACCGCTCATCTGCGCACCGTTTCACAGCGTCACTACGCATCCTCGCACCACTCAGCGGCCTAGCACATCTCTGGTGGAACGCCACAGCCTCGCTACGCATCCTCGCACCGCCCAGCTACCTCGTATATCTCTGGTGGAAACGCTGCCTTAGGGTAGTGTGGCGACATTTCCTTGCCCTTTGACCCTGTTAAAATGAGATGAGCCTAATATACAGACTTTAGTTTTCTTTTACTTTAAAAAAAGACTACATCTCTACCGTAAGACTTAAAAATTTCAAGTTAACAAAATATATAGTTAATATTTTGTAAGATCATATTTTCATCTTATCTATACGTGGTATAGAATGCTTCAGCTATATTGTGGTTTTAGCACGAGCGGGTCCGCTCGACCGGGGAAGGACTATGCGCACACAGAATACCAGCGTCAAGATATACATACATACATACATAAACACTCACGCCTGTCACCCAGAGGGGTAGGCAGAGACTACGGACTTCCATTTGGCACTATCCTGGCACACCTCTTTCGCCTCTTTTACATCCATATATCTACGCATACACGCTCGTCGGTTAAGGGTACTCCTAATCTGGCCTTTTTTCAATTTAACGCCAATTTGGTCGATAAACCTTCGTCTAGGGCGTCCCTCCCCAACTCTGCCGTTCACTTCTGCAACATAAATTTGCTTTGTAACTCTTTCCCCGTTCATTCTTTTTACATGACCAAACTACCGAAGCATTCCTTTCTTAATCCTGGTCACAACGTCATCTTGCAAACCACACTTTTCTCTTATAAGAATATTTCTAACCCTGTAATTCAGATTCAGCCCTAGCATTTCTACAGCATTAATTCTACTCTCATGCTTTTTCTGCCAGACCTAACTTTCACTACCATACATTAAAGAAGGGACTAACACAGCATTACGAATTGCCAAACGTGCCTTTTTTGACACACTGTGACTCTTCACAATAGCGTGTTCTATTCACTCTATTTCCTGCGTTCACTCGTCGTTCTATATCCTTATCATATCTACCATTCCTGCTAAATAAACATCCCAAATATACAAACTCATACACTTGCTCAATCAACTCCTCTTCTATTCTTATTTCACATAACGCTTTACTTTCTTCTCTTTCAAAAACCATCACTTTCGTCTTACTTGCGTTCACTTTCATACCCCTTCCTTTTAATGACCAGTTCATTAAAGTAACGATCATTTGCAACTCGGCCGCCGACGATGCAAATATGACTTGATCATCGGCGTACAAAAGGCATTTGACGGTTAACTCACCCATTCTCAACCCACAAACAACTGTCCATAAATAGGTTAAACAGCCACGGGGAAGCTACACACCCTTCTGACACCTTTTGGATGCCAAACCAGTCCGGTAGACGTTAATCCTGACACAAGCACTAGAGTCCCTATAAGAGACCTCAATGCCTGTATCAAACCAGCGCTCAACCCAAATGAGTTCAGTGTTTGCCATAACACATTCTGACCACTCTGTCATAAGCCTTTTTTTGGCCAAAAAACTTCTCAGCAATCATGCGCATGGAAAAGACTTGATCTGTACACCCCATCCCCTTTCTAAATCCAGCTTGCACATCCCAAATTTTTCCATCAGTTTCTTCCATAACTCTTTCAATTAACGCCAACATAAATTAACCAGGTGTACACGGGCCTGCCACCTCCTCTCCAGCCCTTAGCATTTCGATGATACTCTACCATATCCGGCTGCCTTACCTGCTTTCATGCTTTTCATTGCTTTCATTATTTCATCTACACTTATCTCCCTACCTCTCCACTTCTTTCGGAGTTTCTATTTCATAATTCAGACGACTCTTCACTCATAAACACGCTTTCAATGTATTCCTTCCATCTTTTTAAATACGAAACTCCATCATTCAGCATACAGCCATTCTCGTCTCGTATAGAATTCATTCTAGACTGTCTTGAATTTCCCCTGGCAATTCTTGCGAGTTTCCAGAACATTTTAATATTTGCCTGGAAGTTATCAGATATCCTTCTTTCATTCTTATCCTTTCTTTCTTGCTTTTTCCTTTCAACAACTTCTTTTACTCTCTTATTTATACGTCTAAAGTCTGCCTTTTTTCTTTCAATCTCATCATTCATACCGCCAGAATTACCAGCTTTGGTTGCTAGTAAATATAGCCATGCTCTCTTCTTTGCTTCAACTTCAATCCGTACCTCATCATCCCACCACAACGTATTATTTTTCCTTTCATTCGTTCTCTTACTTACACCACATACTTCGGTGGCTGCATCCACCAAAACTTTCTTAACATTATTTCATACAGTCTTTAAATCTAAATCACTCGTACATAATTCATTCAAACCACTTATATTTTCCCTCAGTCTCCATTTATACTTCTCTTTCACATCTTCATCTTGTAACTTCTCTATTCTTATACGCTGTAACGCAGTGGTAGACACATATGTCCGATGCCGCCAACGCCTGAATAGACCATTAATTCGGCATAAGACCAAGTAATGATCCGTCCCTACGTCGGACTCCCGTTAAAACCTTGTATCTACCACTGCGCTCCTCATTCTTTAATCCACTATTATGAAATCTATCATGCTTCTAACATCACCTCTTTCCCATGTATACATGTGAATCCTCTTATGGCAAAAGAAAGTGTTCGTCACAAAAAGATTATTTTCCACACATACGGTGAGTAGGTCTTCACCATTCTCATTTATATTTTCATCGTCAAACGTTTCTAATATCCTTTCATAACAAGACCTCTTCACCCCAAACCTTCCATTAAAATCTCCTAACATAATAATATTCTCATTTCCATTACATTTCATGAACACTATCCTTACCATGTCCCAAAACTGCTCTCGGATATAAGTGGGCGTACACCCCTAGCACAAACAACTTCTTTAAGCCCAAAGGCCCCTGAAAGGATGATACCGACTCCCTGGCATAACCGCTCGGTCTCGTCTACACCAGACTAGTAAGCGGTATACATGCTATGTGCAGTGGCATCCTTTCCCTTTCGTTTCGTCTCATTTACACATAACACATCTATTCCTCTATCATTCATCATTTCGCATACTTCATCCATCTTATCATTCATTGCTCCACATACTTTCAGCGTAGTCAGACGGGCCTCCGCAACAATCCACTTTTCGCCCTCCGGAGACAGAACGTGACGGGCGAACCTCGTCGCGCTTATCAATTCATTGAGCTAGGTTAGTTACTCTGGTATATCAGCGAATATCTTTGTTACATACAAACTTCACCAAGCGAGTGATTCTAGCCTATTTTAAGCTCGCTGAGCTACGTTGAGCTTGCTCATATAATCGGCAGTGAAAGATCACATGGCGGCGCCATACCTAAAATAAAGAAAGCGGTGCTAGGTTAGATACTGCTGTCTTCCTTTTTCATTTTAATCCTCGATCGTTTAGTCTGCACTGCCGAAGTCTTCCGTCTATATGAGTGCCGATATATATTTCTTATAATATATTCAGTATGTTTAATAAATATATTTAGTTAGCCATTTAGTGACAACGTAATAAAATCCATTACCCCATAAGTAGTTAACGTGGGTGACGTAAGAGGCGACAGAGGATAGCTGAAACAGAAGATGGGCAGCAGCATCTTCTTAACAGCAATATATACTAATGAAAAACTATGGCTGAAAACCCACCTGCCTTTAAGTGACGTAGTAGACCAACTTTAGCTATTAATTGTCAAAAAGTAAGCTTGCCCAAAAGGCATTATATAAATGATATTGAAATTTAATCTAAGCTATTGTCTTTACTGCCATTTATTGCTTAGATTCAGCTACAACCAGTCCAGAGATAAAACTTCTAGTTGTGTCCGATTTCCACCGATGACCTTAATGTTCAAGGTACGACAGTAAATCGCTATTATGGGACGTTTTGAAAGATATATGTGCGCTATATCCTGCACTCAGGAGATTAGGTGCTTTGGATATTTCATGGCATTTTGTACTAGTAAATATTTATAGAAATTTTCTTCTTTTCTTAAGCCATACCCATCTATTACAGCTTATAAATTACCTCATAGAAAGGTTGTGTATTTAGCAGGGGATGAAGATATGATAAGGATATAGAAACAGTGAACGCAGGTAATAGAGTAAATGGGGCTCTACACTCTATGTGGAAAGTCAGAAATGTCTAAAAAGGCACGTATGGCAATTCACAACATATTAGTCCCTACTATGGTATGAATGGTAGTGAAGGTTGGTCTGGCAGAAAAAGCATGAGAGTAGAATAAATGCTGTAGAACTGCGGTCATTAAGGAGTATGTTAAGGGCTGAATCTGAATGACAGAGTGAGAATTGTGTGATATAAGAGAAAGTGTGGTTTGCAAGATGATGTTGTGACCAGGATAAGAAAGGAATGCTTCAGTGGTTTGGTCATGTAGAAAGAATAGAGGAAAGAGTGACAATGCAAATTTATGTGGCAAGGTGAACAGCAGAGTCGGGAAGGAAGGACGCTCTGGGCGGTTTATCGACCAAATTGGCGATATATACTGAAAATGGGCCAAATTAAGAGTATAACCGACGAGCGTGTATGCAATAGGTATATGGATGTGGAGGCAGAGAGGTGTGTCAGGATCGTGCCAAATGAAGTCCATAGTCTCTGCCTACCCCTCTGGGTGACGAGTAGTGTTTATATTAAAGTTGAAGATAGCATTGGTTCTATGACATTGGGACGTCAAACACTTTAGTCCTCGTGATTATGGGTGCTGTAAAGTGCAGAAACGTCAGGAATTAAAAAGTTTAAATTAAACGCAATGAAATACGAAACAAAGTCTAAATTTTTATATTATATTTCTGCCAATAATTACGTGCTTCTTCTGCCACCCAACTTTCACTACCATACATTAAAGTAGGAACTAACACAGCATTGTGAATTGCCAAACGTGCCTATTGGACACATTCTGACTTTCCACAACAGAGTGTAGCCCATTGCTATTTCCTGCGTTCACTCGTCGTTCTATATCCTTATCATACCTACCATCCTGCTAAATACACATCCCAAATACACAAACTCATCTACTTGCTCGACCAATTTCCCTTCTATTCTTATTTCACATATTGTTTTACTTTCTTCTCTTTCAAAGACCATAACTTTCGTCTTACTTGCGTTCACTTTCATTCCTTTTATTTTAATGAAATGTTCATTAATGTAACCATCATTTGCAACTCGGCCGCCGACGACGCGAGTAGGACGATCATCGGCGTACAAAAGGCATTTGACGGTTAACTCACCCATTCTTAACCCGCATTCTTCATCTTTCAGATTTTCCAAACAACTGTCCATAAATAGGTTGAACAGCCACGGGAAGCCACACAGCCTGTCTGACCCCTTTATGGATGCCAAACCAGTCGAGTAGACCCCGTTGATCCTGACACAAGCACTGGAGTCCTATACAGAGACTTCAATGCCTGTATCAACCCAGCCTCAACCCAAATGAGTTCAGTGTTTGCCATAATACATCCCTGTCCACTCTATCATAGCCTTTTCCAAGTCCACGAACGCACAAAAACCTTTTGGTATTTGGCCAAAAACTTCTCCGCGATCATGCGCATGGAAAGACCTGATCCGTACATCCATTCCCTTTCTAAATCCCTTGCACATCCCAAATTTTTCCATCAGTATCTTTCATAACTCTTTCAATTAGTACCTTAGCATGCAGTTTTCCCACAATGCTAAGAAGACTGATACCACGGTAGTTTTACAGTCCTGCTGCGATCCTTTTCCTTTATATAGTGGGACTATCACGGCTTTACACAGTCTCCCGTACCGCTTAAGTTCCCAAACAATTAAACAAGGAGAACAGCAGGTCTGCCACCCTCTCTCTCCAGCCCTCATTTCGAGTGATACTCTATCATATCCGGCTGCCTTACCTGCTTTCATACTTTTCATTGCTTTCATTATTTCATCTATACTTATCTCTCTATCTTTCCTCTTCTTTCGGAATTTCATTTCATTTAATTCAAACATCTCATCACTCATAAACACGCTTTCAAAGTATTCCTTCCATCTCCTTAAACTCGATACTTCGTCATTCAGAATACAGCCATTCTGGTCTCGTATAGCATCCATTCTAGGCTGTTTTGAATGTCCTGGCAGTTCTTACGAGTTTCAGAACATTTTAATATTTGCCTGGAAGTTATCCGATATTCTTCTATCATTTTCTCCGTTCTTTCTTGCTTTTTCCTTTCAACTTCTTTTTAATCTCTTATTTAGATATCTAAAGACTGCCTTTTTCTTTCAATATCATCATTCAAACTGCTAGAATAACTAGCCTTGGTTGCTAGTAAATCTAGCCATGCTCTCTTCTTTGCTTCTACTTCCATCCGTACCTCATCATCCCACCATAAAGTGTTATTTTTCTTTTCATTCGTTCTCTTACTTACCACATACTTCGGTAGCTGCATCCACCAAACCTTTCTTGACATTATACCACACAGTCTCCAAGTCTAAATCATTCATACAATTCATCCATACCACTTATATTTTCTCTCAGTCGTACTTCTCTTTTGCACCTTCATCTTGTAACCTCTCTGTTCTTATACGCTGTAACGCAGTGATAGACACAATGTCCGATGCCGCCAACGTCTGAATAGACCATTAATTCGGCATAAGGCCAAGTAATGATCCGTCCCTACGCTGGACCCCCGGTAAACCCTTGTATCTACAACTGCGCTCCTCATTCTTTCATCCAAAATTATGAAATCTATCATGCTTCTATCATCACCTCTTTCCATGTACACATGTAAATCTTCTTATGACGAAAGTGTTCGTCACAAAAGATTCTTTTCCACATACGGTGAGGGCTTTCACCATTCTCATTTATACTTTCATCATAAACGTTCCCAATATCCTTTCATAACCAAGCCTCTTCCATAACCCTTCCATTAAAATCTCCTAATATAACAATATTTTCATACCCTTGCATTTCATTAGCACCATCTTTACCATCTCCCAAAACTGCTCTCGGATATAAGTGGGCGAACATGTCTGGGGCGTAGACCCTAGAACAAACAACTTCTTTAAGCCCACTTTCATTCGTATCCATAGCAGTCTCAGGCTTACATTCATACTCTTTCACACACTGACCCATTCTTTCTGAAAGGATGATACCGACTCCCTGGCATGCCCGCTCGGTCTCGTCTACCCCAGACCAGTGCGGTATACATGCCATGTGTAGTGGCATCCTTTCCTTCCTTCGTCTCATTTACACATAACACATCTATTCCTCTATCATCATATCGCATACTTCATCCATCTTATCATTCATTGCTCCACATAAATTCAGCGTAGCCAGACGGGCTTCCGCAATCCACTTTTCGCCTCCAGGAGACAGAACGTGACGGGTGGCGAACCTCGTCGCCAGTTTTCCTCCCGGAGATTCTTCGCACCCTGCCCCATTAAAGGGCGCCGGGAACTCGGCTATTTCTCTTAATTTGTGCCTCATGGTGCGAAAGTAAATTGGTATTTTTTACGCCGTTACCACACGGCGAGGAGCCAATCTGTACTTTCGGCTGTCGCTTGTTTGGCACCATCCGGGGACACGTGTAGGGGTGGGCCTAAGGTTAGGTGGTCGAAGCCTACGGACGCGGCGACTCATCCCCTTTCACAATTATACAGAAATTTTCAATAATTTTGAACACAATTATCATAGATACCTAAGATATTAAGTACACTGTAGCAATTTTTGATATAAGGTTGGGAGGATAGAAGTACTTGTTAAATTTAAGTAAAAAAATGAATAATATAAAGAGTTAAATGTAACATAGCTTATTATATATTGGAGTCTGTACATGTTATACTGCTGGGCATAGACTTCTGTCTCATTTCTCTGAGGGGTATGAAAGAATGAGTTGGGCAAGTTGCGTATTGGCAGACTACACGTTTTCAAAAATATTTTTATTCCTTAGACACGCAGATTTCCTTACAATGTTCCGGAACATGATAAATTAGCACTTAACATTGGAATTAACATTCATTCATTCATTTCAGTGGTATAGGCAGAGATCAGAGTTGCTCAAAAATATAAACATATTACTAATTCTAATAAAAATATTATCTGAATTAATGTTTGAGAATGGCGATTGTTATGCGATTTAAATTTTACACGATAATTACCTTCATTTTTTGACCTCGCTGGGAATCATATGTTCATCATTTAGTTTATGTAACAATCGTGATTGAGTATGCTTGCAGTCTGTTTAGTACACATCATCTTGCCATTTTGATACATTCCCATCAGTTATTATGTGTTTTGACAGAAAATTATTCCTCATACCTTTTATAAGATGGCTGATCAAATATCACACTAAGTTTATTTGAACTGTATCATCTGAAATAAAAACACAAAAGATTGTTTGTCATTGACATTCAGACTAGACCTCGATTTTGTAATTATTAAGACTAGAGGTGTGCGATTGTGCATAAAATAATGTTGACAATTAATTATTTAAAATAATAGAATTTCTCATTTACTTTAGCCATTAACTTAAAATTTTCATTTATAACAAGAATTTATTATTATGTTTCATTCATCATTCATTAATTGCAGACTATCATAAGTCTACTGGTAAACATAGGCCTCCTCCATAGGTTATCATATAATGTATACATTTTCTATAGTTGTCACACTTGGCAGACAGGTTGGCAACCACAGTTTATTATAAATGCCAGGACCTAAGTAGTTTTATTCAATGTATAGTATTCCCGTAAATATAATATTTATCTTTAAGTTTTATCATATTTTTTGATTAATCAAAACAAAAAGGTTTCCATAACAATTACAATAGCACATTTTTATTTTGATTTATAAAAATTTTATAATATGAATTCTGAGTATACTGAGCAATTATGTTTATTAAAGTGTATATAGCAATATTATAAATGGACATATTATTCCTTACATCATCTTGCTTTAATCATATTTCTTTAATTACGGTAATGTTCTTTGGGATCTATATTCACTAATCAATCAATACATGTAATAAATAATTAAAATGAATGAATAAATCGTTAAAATAAAAAAATAGTAAAGGTGTTTGGGATCTATATTCACTAATCAATCAATACATGTAATAAATAATTAAAAATGAATTAATAAAACATTAAAAATTAATAATTTGTAAAAATGCACGATACTTACAATCAAAAAGTGAGGTTAACATAAAATATATACCAAAATACACCCACGAATATAATCACTCCCCCTTTCACTAATAGTGACACTTGAATTCAAATAAGTCTTTCTATTTTATCACTTTATTATAAGAAATATATTTTTTAAAGTCACTACTGAATTTTGGTAAGATGGTGATGGAGATGGTAATTGGTAAGCATCATGGCCAATCATGGCTCGAGTGTAATGGTGTGCGGAATCGATTATCAAAAATCGATGGATCGATTATCAAGATGATCGTTTTCAATCGATTATTGGGGAAAACCATATAACATGTGGAGGAGATAATTTTATTTTAATCTTGTTACTAGTACCTACTTAATAATAATAATAATAAAGCCCTTTATTCCGATCTAATAACATTTAACATTAAAAAAAAATCTACTAACTACAAATGTCTCTTGGTTCGCGTGCCTATTGGCAAGCCTCCTCAACGATTTCCATTGTTGTCTATCTTGAGCAACCCTTCTCCAGTTTGGTCCTGCTGTAAGTTTTATTTCATCTTCCCACCTTGTGTGCCTTCCTCGTCTTCTTTGCTGTCCCTTGGGTACCATTCCGTTACTCTCCTGCTCCACTTTCCCACTTTGTCACGCATCATATGTCCTGACCATCTCCACTTCTGTTGATCGATTCGTTTTAGTATGTCGGTAAGTTGTGTTAAATTCCTTAGGTCAATATTTCTGATCTTATCCTGTCTTTTATAGAGTCATACTCCTCTCCATTGCTCTCTGTGCTACTGCAAGTTTTCTCTTAATGCTTTTTGAGATTCTAAGTTTCGCATCCGTATGTTAGACAAGGTAAAATCACAAGTATTAAATGTTTTTCTTTTTATTGACATACTTAAGTTCCGGTGCTTGTAACTGTTAGACGCTTTTGTGCAACACTCAGTAATTTAAAATAACACTGTTGAAAATCACTCCGGCAAACCAGTGCGAACTCAAAGTTTTTGTGTATTTGTGCTTCAAAATATATAAAACACAAGAAGAAACATTGGACAAAGTGCAAAATACTATAGAAACAAGAGTGAGGTTAACTTTAAAATCATAGATAAAGTGAATATATTGGAAACTGTAATAGACAACGAAGTAGAACAGTTAGTACCAACATAACAGCAAAGACACAAGCAAAAGACAAAAGTATATAATCACTAAGTTTAACGTTGCGTTCAAAACTAATATACATTCTGTTCTATTTATTGCAAAAATTTACGTTCCGTTTCACCAAGATGTCTGCTCAACTATCATCAGAGATGTCACTGTTGCTAGAAAAATGAAAGAACAACTTAATCTACAAACAATTACGATAACAGAAAACATTACAACAACAGTACTAAAAAAGTTGATGAAAAAAATTAAACCGATCATTGAAGAAACGAAAATTGAAAAGCGAAATTGAAACTTAATAGAAAAATAGAAAACCTGGAAATAAATGGAAAAGGAACAATTTAATAATTCACGGGCTCCCAGAACAAAACACGAGACTCGAAGACCTAAAAG
Source organism: Parnassius orleans (assembly GCA_029286625.1). NCBI lineage: Eukaryota > Metazoa > Arthropoda > Insecta > Lepidoptera > Papilionidae > Parnassius > Parnassius orleans. The sequence continues at coordinate 70,869 of JAGSMP010002614.1, read as the reverse complement.
TGCTCGTAACTACTACCATGAAGGAAATAGATGTCGTACTAAAAGATGAAGAAATAAATAGAATTCAAAGACTGGGAAACGGTAGATGTTGGTAAAATCAGGCCACCCTTGCTACAACAACCCTTCAAAGAAGATTCAAATTCTCAAAATAAGAAGAACATGAAATCCAATACCTACATTGCAGGGATCTGTTAAAAGAGCTCTGCTTAAAAAGAAGGAAAAAATATAGATGGAAAGAAAATGAAAAAGAGATCTGAAACCCTAGCCCAAAACCTAGTAACGAGAAAATAAAAATAATGATTCTAAAGTTAGGCAGGATGCCTTTCAGTACTTACGTGAGATCACACTCACTTTCAGACAAACACTTATACACAAACGATACAGGCACCACAAGCCGGACAACCACAACACAATAAACAACAACAAGCTAACAGTCTCCCATCACGGTTGGTCCCCGCGAGTGCTAGACCACTACCCTCCACTAAAAAGTGTGAGGTACTTCATATTGCAACACTAAATACGAGAACCCTTAGAACTCACGAAAGTTTGCTAGAATTAGAAAAATCATTAGAAAACATAAAATACGACATACTAGGTATAAGTGAAATGCGAAAACTGGGAGAAAAATAGAAGACCGGCAGCCATACTGTACCATAAAGGAGAAACTGCTGGTTGTAGAGGAGTTGGTTTTAATAAAACAGTCACTGAGGGTGTGTACAAGAATTGATAGGAATATCTGATAGATTAGCAATACTAAATGTAAAACTACCAGGATATAAGAAACCTTGGTCTATCATACAGGCATATGCACCACTGAAAACTCAGAACTATCAGTGCTCGAAGCTTTCTATATAAGATATCTTTAGCTATAAAAACAACACCGACAAACATATAATCTTAATGGGGTTTCAATACAAATTGGAGCTAGACAAAACAATAGTGAGTACGTACTTGGCAAGTTCGGACATGGAAAAAGTCGCAACGGGCAGAAACTAGTTGAATTTTTAATGGAGCATAACCTATCAGCATTAAATACTAACTTTAATAAGAACAAAAATAATAAATGGACATGGATTTCTCCGGATGGTTCTTACAAAAATGAAATTGATTATATAGTAAGCAACTACCCAAGAGCCTTCACCGACACTACTGTTATAAGCAATTTGAACTTTAATACAAACCATCGTATGGTACGCTGCTCTCTTAAAAAATTCCAAACAAAAATATCTCGCAATCATATTAAAAATAATATGATTAAATTGCCAAGTCAACCTTGCTTGATAAAAGTGCAACCCGTTCAAAGAAACAAACAAACATATAACAAGCGATAAAATAGAAACAACACTGAAATATGATATACTAGAAAAAAGAATTACAAAGCATATATCTCGAAAATAACACACAAAACCTAATAAGTATCAACTAAGTGAGCATACCTTGCCCACTAATAGGAGAAAGAAAGGAGCATATCTATCCAAGCAAAAAAAAAAAAATATAAACTAGTTGCAGATTTAAGCAAAAAGAATAAAGTATACACCAAGATCGCAAGGTCAAGAGGTTGAAAACTGTTTACAGCCAAAACAAGGGGTGAAAAAGCTCTGAAAGAACTGCGAGAGGTAGGCAAAATGGATACCCAAACTAAAGGATAGGTCGAATACTACCACGACACGACAGAAAATCAAATCTAGCCACAAGTTTCTACCGTCAACTGTATGCCAACCAGCACCAAAGAACAACAGGTCACCACAGCAGAGTGCTCACTCAACAATCTGATCAAGGAAAATCAGAGCCTGTGCCGGATATCCTATTGTGTGAAGTCGAAAAGGCAATTAAGAGCAAAAGATGGAGAAGTCCACGGGACCAGATAAAATACCAACGAACTTATGAGGGAAATATAGAAGAACTGACTCAATTCTTACAAAGATTTTTAATGAAATCTTAACAAGTACCACCCAAAACAATGGACTAAATCTCACGTAATCCTATTATACAAAAAGGCGATAAGGAAAACATAGAAAACTATAGACCGATAAGCCTTATGTCAAACGTATACAAAGTTTTTGCAAAAGTAATGCTAGACAGAATTAGCAAACTGTTGATGAATAACAGCCAGTCGAACAAGCAGGTTTTAGGAAAGGATTTTCAACAATTGACCATATCCATACGATCAAACAGGTACTAGAAAAATACAACGAATACAATAAAAACATTTATGTAGCTTTTATAGACTATGCCAAGGCCTTTGATAGCTTAAACCATGAATACATTTGGGAAAGTCTAAATCAACAAGGAATACCAAGCGTGTATACTAAAATCATAAAGAACATCTACGCAGACAGTAAGGCCAGAATTCAGTTGGAAACTTTGGGAGATGAATTTAGCATACAAAGAGGCGTGAGGCAGAGACCCTTTATCCCAAAATTGTTCTCTGCTGTGTTAGAAAATATCTTCCGCTTATACTGGGATAAGTATGGCATCAATATAAACGGTCAAAACTACCATTTAAGATTTGCCGACGACCTGGTATTAATTGAAGAACGTCGAAAATCTCGAATATATGATAAATAATTTAAATGAAGAAAGCATAAAAGTTGGAATAAAAATGAACACTAACAAAACCAAATTAATGACAAACAGCACACAATTTAACATCACAATAAACGGCGATTCTCTAGAATATGTGAAAGATTACATATACCTGGGTCAAGTAATTTCCATAGAAGATCAAATGACGAAAGAAATTAACCTCAGGATCGCAACAGGTTGGAAAAAATACTGGTCATTAAAAGAGATCGTGAAGTCCAAAGACTTAAGTAGTACCTACTTATTCTTTTTAAAATATTTCATAGTCTAACAGCTTATTAAATTTAATAAAAAATATTCTATTCTATTCAATTCCGTATAATAATCTAAATATATAGTACAAGTTTATCGTAAAACTATTCGCTGTTTAGCCTCAGTTTAAAGTTTTTAAGATTAAAGCCAGCAGGTGTCCGCCAGCGTTTAATCAAATGCAGGTGACGAAGTTTTTACGAACCTACCGGCATTCAGCTCGGGAACTACAACTTTATAATTATTATGAACCTTTGTTCGAACCGCTTGTAATTTTACTTTGAGAGGAATAACATATTCTTTTATAGAATGAGGTTGACAAACGGGCACATAGTCCACTTGATGGTAAGTGGTTACTGTGGCCCATATACAGCTTTATTTATTCTCGATTAAGAACCAAAATGCAGATGCGTTGTCACCTCTGAGGACTAAGAGATGGAATGCCTCGTTTCCAGTAAAAGGGTATACGGTTCTCTACACTCACCATACGAAAACACAGCAGAACTAAACGGCTATTTTACGCCGGTAGTGAGAGCGTGGTCCTCTTGGTCCTTGTGGTCTGAAATTTATGAAACTAGTGGATACTGCGGTTGAAATTAAATGGTAATAACGTTACTCTTGGTTAATTTGCACAGACCCTTATGAGATATCGGAGGAATGTTTTGATATCGTCACGCCTATAGTCCTCGAGGGGTTCAGCAGAGACCAAAGAGCAGCAAGTTACTCGGACCACCTTTAGCCAAAAAAATAGGTATGGATCGAAAATGGTGGAAGACCTACACAATCACAAACCCAATATCCCATTAGTTGCCTTTCACTACATGCTAGGCAAGTAACACTGTTGGCTTAATCTTTTTTTTTATAAATCCCACATAAATATGGGTACTATAGGTCCTAAAACAACATGGGTCTCATCATGAATCTATACGATCGAACCACACCAGCTCTTGCTATTGGCTCTTTAAGAATCATACTTTATTGAAAATAAATAATAATTGTGGTTTATTTGCAGTATTTATATTTGCAATTATTGTTTTAATTGCCATCTGATGCTTATGTAGGAATATCCACTCTGTTTCTTACCGTGGGTGTCGTAAGAGGCGGCTATAGGAAATAATAATAATGTCCTCCAGACCGTATTTCGGTCACGGTGTCCAGTCTTAGCCAAATCTGCAGGACAGAATTATAGTGCCCGAATGAATGCGCTAACACAAGTGCACTATCTATTCCTCTAGAGTAAATATATTATTATAGTCCCATAGTTCGATGGTATGGTTATCCGAAACGACCGAAAAGACATCAGGCGCAGTATTAACGAATTTACATGCTTTCCGAGGCACAGGAGTATACGTATCTTTAGCAGTGGTTTTGTGATTGGCAGTAATGATAATATTGTTGAAAGATGTTCATTATAATATTAGCCTCGCCATTTTGGATTTTTAATTTAAAATAATGTGCTGGAATGTGACCGATGTGTGCTATCATGTGCCGCATTCAAAAAGGTTCTTCTTTTTTGTAGTTGGCAGTCTTCCAAATTTTATAAGATTACAAATTTTGTACCTTCGTAGTGTGCCATAAGAAAAATAGAAAAATAGGAAGAAAACGTTTATTCGAACCTACAAAACAATACGCACAGCATCAAAATCAGTGTGATGGTGCAGTGGAATAACAACGGTGCCCTCAATTTAAAATTACAACCAGTAGCCAAATATAAGTTTTCCTATGAAACATAATATTTAAAGAAGGAACACTAAAAAATTAAAATAAAAACAAAACAAAATAATAATCACGTATTTGTTAATCGTGCAGAAAAAGAATAACTCACCCATCTTGGGGAGTATTTTTTCTTTGTTACTTCGTACAAAATTTATGAGTATTATGTCTCTACATATTTATACTCTGTAATAGTATTCTTTTTGTCATTTTGGAATATATGAAAAATTATGTCACATTTCTTTTAATTCTAATACATCATACTTTCTATATTTATTTATTTATTTATTCAGACGTTACAAAGATCCGTTAGTATAAAGAATATATGTTATGGACCTTGTGATTAATCAGGGCACTATTTATAATGTCCGGGCAATATGAATAATGACAAGACAAATCAGACTACGTAATTAAAACTGATTTAAACTTAAGTATTTATCACATTGTCTAGTCATAATCTAACCTAACCTATTTTTATTACTCTGCCCAATAAGGGACGATAAATACTAGTAAATTAAATTTTTAATAGTTTTTATCATATTGCCTACTCATATAAGGCATTTTTCAAACTGTCTGGACATTATGAATAACGCCGTATTAATCACTTGGTCCACAACATGTATAATGCTGATGTTCAGCAACGGACCATAACAACGAACAATAAGATCATTTCATATGAGTGCGTGAACTGATAACAATACCACAAATACATGTAATGCGAGGAACAATGAGTCGAGTAGCGCAATGCGCGGTTGTCATACGTTTATTTGTCACACAGAGTAAATTAATTTCAGCGGCAGTATGGCAAATTGAAACGAAAAAGCATTGTTGATTTGAATTATTTTGTGTAAACGTTTTCGTTAAAGCCTGTCAAAGTCCATAGATGAATATATGCCTCCCATAAATTGCCTAATTAGGGGTTATTTCCATATTGACACAATTATACGTAGTAGAGCCATGCTGCAACTAGATTATGTTTGTAGCGACTAGATCAGCTAGAAGAAGAAATACGAGGTTTACAAGGTATTCCATCTCAGTCTTCAGGTGTGATGCGTGAAAACGCATGTGCATTTTAAGTATCTACATCCAAAGAAATATAATCACTACGTTTATCTAAATCGATGTCATTAAGTGTAGAGAAAGAAAATACGAATGAATTTACATTCGCGTCACAGTGACACTGTGTCTTTTCAGGCAAATTTTAAAAGCCCTTATCGAAGCTACTATAGCAAAGTTTATTTCGGTTATATATAGGGACATTCTTAAAAGAAGTCACGGGTGAGTAGCGTACACCATTAATTTTGTATAATAAAAGTGCCGTAAATACGGATCATCGATAAATGGCGCGTGACCGACTGTCGACAATGTTTACTGGAATAAGGTTTATATTTTTTCCATTTGTTGGAGCGAAAATAATATAATTTGTTCGAATTTTGAAATAGTTTTCATTAATTGTAAAATAATACATTGTAAAAAATATTCAAAAATATTTAAAGAGTGTGCTCCACAGCCAAGTCTTTGCATTTGTGCAACAAAATTAAGACGGCTTCTAATAATTAAAATGACATGGAGTTATTATTATGAAACTGGTAAGATCAACTCTCATAATTCAAACCACCAGTTAAGTTTTGAAAACAAATTAACTGAATCAGATCAGGACGTTGCAATGGTTTTGAGAAATATTTTACTGATATTCCGATCTTAACCACTAAGTCACTGAATTGTTCTGCTGCCGTCGCCGAATCATTACTTAAACAAAATGTAAATGCGTGTACAAAGAATTTTACATTTTATAAAGTATCATCAAAGTTATTGTAAAGTATTTTAAAACTATTGATATTAAAAAAAACTGGAGATCTGTGGGGATTTCCGTTAAAGTTATTGCGTCTATAATAGATATAATCGCGTCTCAACTAGCTATTATTTTATACTAGTATCGAATCTGGTGTTTCCTGATTTAATGAAGCATAGTAAAGTAGTACCTTTATTTAAATCTGATAGTACATTAGAACCCCCAATTTCGACCAATTTCTGTACTGCCTTACTTAAATTTTGAAAATATTATTCTTGATCAAATGTAAAAAAAATATGAATAATTTACTTCATAAAAATAATTTGGTTTTGTTAAGGTTGCTCGAGCTGATGCCGGTGTTGAGCTGATTAAATATCTTTGTGGGAGAATTCACATGATGCTTTGGGTATATTTTGTACCCGTCAAGGCCTTCGATTGTGTTCACCATGAAACATTCATCAGGATACTTCAACACTACGGTGTAAGAAGTAATGCTCTTAAATTAATTATTTCATATTTAAGTAACAGAATGCAAAAAGTTATCATTAACAGGATGAGGACTTCCGGGTCGATGGTACAAATGGGCGTGCCTTAAGGCTCAATTATCGGCCCCTTTCTGTTTCTTGTATACATTATTGACTTACCTTAAATGGTAGGAGATAACTATGATATAGCATTATTTGCTGATGACACTTCAAATTAAAACGACAGTTATTAAAATATGACGAAGTAAATAATGCTATATCTAAATTAGTAAATAGGTTAATGTTAATAAACTGCATTTAAATGGCACTAAATGTCAAATGTCAAATAATTAAATAATAATGTTATTTTAAATGGGAAGAAACTGAGTCTGGTCGATACCACCATTTATCTTGGAATCATACTAAACGCCAAGCTTCAATGGAGCCCCCATATATCAAAACTAGCAAGCAGACTTAGTTTTGCAGCATATGCTGTAAAAGATTAGAAATCTTGCCAGTGTTAAAACAACTAGACTAGTTTAATTTAGCTATTTTCATAGCATAATGTCGTATGGTATTTTGCTATGGGGATACATGGTTCATACTGAAATTATAGTTGTTTTACAGAGAGAGCCATAAGAGCAATTTATGATTTAAATCATAAAGAGTCGTTGCAGCAAAAATTGGAAATTTGCATTTTAATTTTGGCCTCTCAATACATTTATGAAAATGTAATGTACGTACACAAAAATAAAAATAGTTTAAAAAATAACTGATATTCATTAAATACTAGGAACAGAACAAGCTAGTAGTACCAGTTACTCGACTCCACCAAGTCAGTAATTCATTCTTGGGGCGATGTATACGCTTTACAACAAAATCCCAGAAAATATACAAAATTTGAGCTGCTCAAAGTTCGAAAACTTTATTAAACTAAGTTTGTATAAAAGGGTTATTATAATACTCGTATTAAGGTATTTATGGATGATAATAACCCTAGAATGGTGATCGCTACAAATCTATTTATAATTTGTTTTGTGTTGATAATTGTGCAACATACATGATTGTAAGCTGTTATTTAAAAAAGTCCCTGGGTTCTTGCTGTTTCTTCCAGGACAGATGTATTTTTCAGCCAGTTGTAATTTAAACAAAGAGGTGACTTTCAATAAATTATTTATAATTCTATTTCTATTTCTATGATATTTATCACATTATTTTAGTATATGAAATTCCTGTGTGTGTTGAAGTGTTTATCTGTTTGTCTGTAGTAATTGTAATTGTAAGTAAACCAACATTAGGTGTGCTGCTAGGAGTAGGTAAGAGAATGGTATTAGCCCAAACGGATTCCTAGGCAGTAAAGAGAGCCGCCGCCAGTACCCCGACCCTGAAGGTGTCAGGAGGGTCAGGGGTGCGTGCAACACCTTCAGGAGTTCGTCATTGTGGGGTGTACTTCTCCCCAACCGATCTCTCGCCGAGTTTCACAACTCTCTTGCAGAGCTGAGAGCAGTCGTCGTCGGAAGCTATCCCCCCGTACTTGTCCTCGGGACTTCAATGCCAAGAACTTGGCGGGGTTCTCGTCGTACAGATGTGCGGTGGGATGGTGGAAGACTGGGCTCTGGAGACAGGCCTGGTCGTCCTAAATCAGGGTTCTGTCCCCACGTGTGTGCGGATGCAGGGGCGAGTCGGTGGTGGACATTTCGTTCCTAGGCCCGCTCTGTCGCCGCGTGCCATTGACTGGCGTGTCATGGAGGGTGGAGACCTACTCCGACCACCGGTACATCGGTTTGACGTCTCCACAGCCTCAGGCGCGCCAGTCCTACAGGCCCCGAGTGGTCCGCGTTGGGCTGAAGCAGCTGGACCGGGGCTCCTCCTGGAAGCCTCGATCGTGCAGGCCTGGGTGTCATCACCGGACAGGCCTGCCGACGTCAATGATGAGCAGGGTGGTTCCAGGAGGCCATGTCCGAGATATGTGACGTGGCAATGCCCGCGTCCGGCCAGGAAGTGCCCGGCGTCAGGTGTATTGGTGGTCGCGTGAGCTGACGTCTCTGCGCGGGCGTGTGTCGCCGCGCGGCACCTGTACGCCAGGCATCGCAGGCTCCGCATTCGTCCACCGAATGCGGCAGCCGATGAGGCGAGGCTGTACGAGGATACAGAGCGGCGAGACCACCGCCCTCGGGCTGTCCTGGGCCCGGGATCCGGGCCCGTGATGCTGGAGCTCTCGATAGAGATCCGTGGGGCGCCCTTACAAGATGGTGCGGATAAACTCCGCACCTGGGCTATGACGCAGAGTCTCGGCCTCAGCTCGTGGAGGATGTGGTGAGCGCTCTGTTCCCTGCGCGAACATCCGCCCCGCCTATGGCTCCGCCACCTGCGGTGCCGGAAGCGGACCACCAGGACGACGACGACGACATCCCGGAAGGGACCGGGGTGAACCTGAGAGTGGCGGTACGTGGGCTCAAGGCCAGGAATACCGCCCCAGGACCCGATGGCTTGCCTGGCAAAGCCTGGGTCCTGGCCTCGAACTCTCAGGCCCCGACTGGAGCTCCTAAGCGCATGCTTGAGAGGCCAATTCCCGCTTCGTTGGAAGACGGGGCTGGTCCTCATTCGGAAGCAGGGCGCCCTGCGGACTCTCCGTCCGCACCGGCCCGTGGTGCTGCTCGACGAGGTGGGCAAGCTCTTTGAAAAGTAGTACCAAACCGCCTCGCCGAGCACCTTGAGGACAGGCCGGATCTTGCGGAACACCAGTTTGGTTTCCGCAAGAGGCGCTCTGATGGACGCCATCATGCGCGTGAGAGCCCCACGACGGGGATGCAGTGGCCAGGGGTTGTATTGGCGGTGTCTCGACATCGCCAAGCCTTCAACTCATGCCCTGGAGCTGCATTAGGGGCACTCCGGTATCACCGGGTGCCGACCTATCTCCGTCGTATAGTCGGGGACTATCTGACGGACAGGGCCGTCATCTACCCCGGTCGAAACGGTGAGTGGAACCGGCGAGATGTCGTGCGGTGTCCCGGGTTCGGTTCTGGGGCCGCCCCTGTGGAACATCGGTTACGACTGGGTGCTGCGCGCGACCTCCCACCGGCGTCAGCGTAGTTTGCTACGCTGACGATACTGGCTGCAGGGGGTCGTACGAGGCGGCGGCGAAACTATGACACGCGGGGCTGCGATAGTCGTTGAGAGGATCCGGCAACTGGGTCTCGGGTGGCTCTGCACAAGTCCGAGGCCATGCACTTCCATGGTCCTCCAGGCCACCACTGGGATCCTCAGTGATGGTAGGAGGGTATCCGTCGGCGTCGAGTCGACGTTGAAGCACCTAGGACTCGTCCTCGACGGCCGATGGAACTTCGTTGAGCACTTCCGACGTTTGGCTCCCAAACTGGAACGGACCGGGGCTGCCTTCAGGCGGCTCCTGCCGAACCAGGGGCCAAACGCCTCCTGGAGGCTCTACGCGGGATCGTGGGGTCCATGGCCCTTTACGGGGCCCCGGTGTGGCGCGTGGTTTGGCGCGGCTTGCCGTCCACCACCTAAACGCGCCCCAAAGGGTGGTTGCCGTAAAGATGGTTCGCGGCCCGCACGATCTCCCGCGGGCGGCGAGCCTCCTTGCTGGATTGCCGCCATGGGATCTGGAGGCGATTGTCCTCGCGCGCCTGCACGAATGGCGCGCGGAGGCACTATGAAACCCGCTGCCGCGGCAAGTTGTCGCGCAGCGGACAGACTTCCGGCATGATCTCATGGCGACATGGAGAGCGACTGTCGCAACCCCGTGCTGGGCACGCCACTATAGCGGCGATAAGACCCTCTTTGAGGTGGCAGAGACGCCACGGTGTCCTCACCTTCCGCCTGACGCAAGTCCTCACCGGACACGGTGTGTTCGGGAGGTTCCTGCCGAATCGGGCGGGAGGAAACGCCAGGTGCTCCACTGAGGATCGACCGGAGGACACGGTGGAGCACACCGTGGAGGTGTGCCCTGCTGGGCGGAGCACCGCCGTGTACTCGTAGCGGCGATGAGCGGCGACCTCGCGTCCGGCCTGGTCGAAGCCATGGTCGGGCGAGACGGAATGGATGCCGTCACCACCTCTGCGCGGCAGTGATGCTATGAAGGAGGTGGCGGAGCGGGAAGAAAAACAGCAACTTTCCTTCCCGGCCGCCAGGAGACGCCCGGGCGTCGGGGCTACGTCGTGGCCCTGACCACCGTAGGCGCGGACCTGTGGACGGCGAGCAATGGGTAGCTCGCCGTCCGTCCGTCTAACGACGACAGGCCGTGTCGACGGCGCGTTTTGTTCCACGCGCGCCTCAAAGAGCTGTCAGCAGCGTGAAGGGGCCCGCAAGGGCCGACGCCTGCCGGGGCTGCGGGCTGTTCGAAAGAGATACCGCGGCTCCGGAACGGCAGGGCACTGAAGGAACACGGATGGTTTTAGTCAGTAAAGTCTGACCTCCTTCCGCTCCACCCACAGCGAAGGCGTCATTAGATGATTTTCCATCCGCAAAAAAAAAAAAAAAAGGCAGTAAAGGAGAGCTACCATAGAAATGTCAGTGACATTACATTTTTAAGTTCAATTATCCTAGAATAATAGAAACCCAGAATTTTACCCATCTCAAAATATAATACGTAAACTAAACTGCGGTAATATCATTAAAAATATTATTAATATTATTATTAAATAATAAACATACGAAATTCGCAACATTAAAAAATATTAAATTTCAATTATCCTGCGTTAAAAAAATCCTTGAATTCTACCCATCTCAAAATGTTATAAATAAATAGATTCAATGTAAAACAGTGTAATTAATACGTATACTAAATTGTGGTAATATCATTAAAGAAACTATTAATATTATCATTAATTATTAAACATAGGTAATTGGCAATATTTGAAATGTAATATTTTTTGTACTATATAATTATTATTATAAGTATGTATGATATATTAAATATTATATTATCGATATAATTAATCGTATTTATCACACGCACACACGCATGCACACACGATCGCACTCACGCATCGCACGCACTGCACGCACGCACGCACGCACGCACACCACTGCACACACGCACGCTGTGCACACACACACACACACGCACATATGATATCCGTTCTCGACAATGGAAAAATTACGTGTCATGTCACCTATAACAGAAATACATTCTCCACAGAAGACATTTATTGTTACGATTTTCTTAAGGTGTTGATTTTGACAGACCTCAATGAACATAGTTATTGAAGAATAAATAAGCTCTGGTGTATTCTTTAAAACACAAAGATTCAATTAGTATTGACCACCATGTTTTATTATGAATTGTGACCACACAATGAGCCTGTAAGTGGTTTCCGTAATGTAAAGAGAGATAAGATAAATTGCTACTCGTATTTTCAACAAGAAAATCGTTTAGCACTTCTAATTGTACATAACCGTTAATTTAACAAAAATATAAACTTAAAGATCGTTTAATTATTAACTGTTTTTTTTAAATGCTGCTGCCTATCTGCTGTTTCTATTTTCCTGTCGCCTCTTACGAAACCCACGCGATGATATGTAGTAGTGCATTCTCTTAGGTCACCACTACACGACTGAACATAAAAAAATATAATTTTATAAAATTTTAAGCAATAAATATAAGTTGATATGTATTACTCATATCTCTTTTGGTATTTCTTTGTCAGTTTTATTAATGTTTAATAGGCTTTGTAACTTAGTTTTAAATCTAACCAAGAACATAATGTTACTACAGATACAAAACTTACAAAAACTTTTATACTGGATGAAAATGAATTTTAAGCCTCGTAAAATATTCTGAATGAAGCATGGGTGACAGCAAATTAATGTTGCAGTAGCAAGCGACGGATTCGGCAAGGTTCGCCTTACAGGGAAGTTTATCCACCAAATAGGCGATATATTGAAGATGGGTCAAACTAAAAGCAACTATAACCAACGTGCATGTATGCGTAGATTTATAGATGTTAAGGAACTGAGAGAGGTGTAAAGATCGTACAGAAACAGAAACTGAAACTTTTTATTCAATATAGATTATAAATAATACTTATTGAAAATCACTCTTTTGTTTAATTACCACTGGTTCGAAAAAAAAAACCTCTGTCTTGGAAAGAACCAGCAAGAAACCTAGCGGACTTTTTTTAAATAACAGCTTACAATTATTTATGCTGCACAATTAACCACAAAACAAATTAGAAATAGCTTAGTAGCGATCAGCTCATTCCCAAGGGTTATTATCATCCATAAATTCCTTAACATTATAATAACTTTATATACAAACTTTGTTTAATAAAGTATTTGAACTTTGAGCAAGTCAAATTTTGTATATTTTCTGGGACTTTGTTGTAAGCGTATACATCGCCCAAAAATGAATTACTGACTCGGTGGAGTCGAGTAACTGGTGCTACTACTTTGTCTGTTCCTAGTATTTACAGAATGAATATCACATATTCTTGTAAAACTACTTTTATTTTTGTACGTACATTATTATTTTTCATAAATGTGAGAGGCCAAAGTTAATATATTAATTTCCTTAAATTTTTGTCGGAGCGACTCTTTAGGGTTTAAGTCATAGATTGCTCTTATAGCCCTCTTCTCTAAAACAAATATAATTTCAGTGTCAATCGCGTGTCCCCATAGCAAAATACCATACGACATTATGCTATGGAAATAGCTAAAGTAAACAAGTCTAGCTGTTTTTATACTGGTAAGATTTCTGATATTTTTTACAGGATATGCTGCAGAACTAAGTCGCTTGCTAATATTGATATATGGGGGCTCCATTGAAGCTTTGCGTCTAGTGTTATTCCAAGAAAAATGGTGGTATCGACAAGACTCGTTCCTCCCATTTAAAATTACATTAGTATTTAATTGTTTGACATTTGGAGTCATGAATTTCATACATTTCGTTTGAGTTTCATTTAAATACAAATTATTTAATTTACTAATTTAGATATTATAACAATATTTACTTCGTCATATTTTAGTAATTGTCGTTTTAATTTGAAAATTAATGAAGTGTCATCAGCAAATAATACTATATTATGGTTTATCCTACTATGTAAGGTAGGTCATTAATATATACAAAAAAACAGCAGGGGCTGAGAATTGAGCCTTGAGGCACGCCCATTTGTACTATCGACCCGGAAGAGCTCATACTATTAATGACAACTTTTGCGTTCTATTACTTTAATAAACAATTAAGTTAAGAGCATTACTTCTTACACGTAGTGTTTTAGTTTCCTGATTAATGTTTCATGGTGAACAGAATCAAGCTTTATATCGATAGGTCACAGAATATACCCAAAGCATCCTGTGAATTCTCCCATGCATTGAAAATATATTTTATCAGCTCAACACCAGCATCAGTTTTCAAGCGACCCTTGTGACGAATTGATTTTCAGGAAGTAAATTATTTACATTAAAAAAATTAACATTTGATCAAGAAATTTTTCAAAATTTTACTAAGTATTAGCAGTACAGAAATAGGTCTAAAATTGGCGGAGTCTAATGTACTATCACATTTAAATAAAGGTATTACTTTACTATGCTTCATTAAATCAGAAACACACCATATTCGATAGTATTAAAAAATAATAGCTAGTTGAGGCGCGATTGTATCTATTATAGACACAATAACTGTAACGGAAATCCCTCACAGATCCGCTGTTTTCTTAATATCAATAGTTTTAAATATTTTACAATATCTTTTGATGATTTTTATAAAATGTAAATTCTTTGTACGCATTTACAATTGTTTAAGTAATGATTCGGCGACGGCAGGAAAATTCAGTGACTTAGTGTTTAAGATCGGAATATCAGTAAAATATTTCTCAAAACCATTGCAACATCCTGATCTGATCCGTTAATTTGTTGTTAACTTAACCGGTAGTTTGAATTGCGAGAGTTGGCCTTACCAGTTTCACTTTTAATTATACTCCACGTCATTTTAATTTTATTAGAAGCCGTCTTAATTTTGTTGCTCAAATGTAAATTGGCTGTGGAGCACACTTCTTTAAATATTTTAATATTATTTTATATATTCCCTAAATTTGATGCTAGGGTAATATGACCTTTCATGGTAATGTTCATATAACCTTGTCTGCTCTTATGGACTCCTTTGTCGCCCATTCATTAAATGCATTTCGACTGTTCAAGCAGAACGTTTTAGAAGTAAAAAATTATCAATTCAATTGCAAATAAAAGCTTAAACAATATTCCACAAAATATTTGGATTATTTTGGTATGAAAGTGATAAGTTTCTTCACTATGTTACTTCTAAACTTCTCCAAGTGACGTGCATTTACTGGAACAAACACAATTTTCTCATCTACTTGCTTTTGTGAACATAAAGTAACGAAAATAACTGTCCACAGTAATCAGAACTCAATTTTTGAATTATACATTTATGCAACGGCTTAACATTTGTAAAAATCTTATCTATACATGTTGCACTACATTCAGTAATACGCGTTGGCTCTAAAAATAAATTAAAGGGACTATATGATTTAAACAATGATCTAAATTTGATATTGGCGCAGGAAGCTTCTAGGAGATTGATATTAAAGTATCCACATATTACAGATTTATTCTGTTTATTAAGCTTAACAAAAACTTCCTCCATAATTTCTTCAAAAGTATCGTACACTAATAGAATCACCTCATGTTCTATTAATGTTTCTTTTTGAGAAAGCTAGCTAAGACAAAGGAATATCGCAATCCCTATGACGTCTAAATGATTACATAAATTACTTCATCCCCTATTTTGCCACCTGTTTGAAGTCGGCTAAAAAGAAAGGAAGTCATTTTAATTTTGTTTATTTTATAGAATAGGGTGACAAATGAGCACAAAGTCCACCTGATGGTAAGTGGATGCTGTGGCCCATAGACGTTTATCCATGATTAAAAAATTAAATGCATATGCGTTGTCACCCCTGAGGACTAAGATGGAATGCCTCGTTTCCAGTAAAAAAGGTCTCCTGTACTCTAAGCTCACCATACGAAACACAGCAGCATTGAGCTGCTATTTTACGCTGGTGTTCTGGTCCTTCCTGGTGAGAGCGTGGTCCTTCCCCGATCAAGCTGACCCATACCTGCTACAACCATAATATTGCTGCAGTGTGGCTCTACCACGTGTAAAAGGAATGTAACGTTTGAAATAGGGAAATTTACTTACTTTCTGACCTTAACTGATATTTTAGTACTTTTGTAACACTTTGATATAATATTTAATGTATTATCAAAACTAGTTAAAAGTAATATTTTTTTTTTCGTATTATTAAAACTAATTTAAATTGTTGGGTCGGCTTGACCGGAGAATGACCATGTTCTCGCAGATTATCAGAGTAAAATAGCATCTTAATGTTGCTGTGTTCCACACTCACGGAGAACCGGGTACCCTTTAACCTTCGTCCTCAGGGGTGACAACGCATCTTTAATTAGATTCTTAATCGAGGATAAATGTAGCTGTCTCAGGACGACAGCATCCACTTAACATCTCGTGAACTGTGTGATTGCTTGTCGACACTACTGCTATAAAAAAATTAATACGTTTAGGATTATTATGAAAAAAATTGAAGAATATCATAATACCTATCATTAACGTTGAAAATTAGGGGCAGGTTGAGCAAAACCGAATAATTGAAGTCATTGCATAATAAGTTCATTTAACTGATTATACTTTTATAACAGAAGCAAAGTGAAAGTCAATATATTGTTAGGTAAGTGTACATAGATTGTATTTTATTAAAATAAGCAATCAATAACCATTCATTTCCGAGATGCTCAAAGTTACAATAATTAATGAAATTATTCTCGAGTTAATGAATAATTAGCAGTTCACAAATCTTCATTTCAGTTACTTTATCACGTTAACTAAGCCGATCAATGATTAGGGTAGTGTAATTAAATTACTAAGATCTCGACTTCCCAAGTGAATTATATTTATCCATGTGATCTTTTTAGGTTTCGACCGAAGTAATTATTCGCGCTCTACGTACAGTCATAAGAGTATACGTACGTTTATATGATGAATCATCAATATTATAAGCCTGTAATAAAGTCCACTGCTGGATGGAGGCCATCTTACATTGGCAGCTCTTTGGTTTGACAACTTTGTTTTTTATTATTAATTTACCATTTACTAATTGACTACAAAAGCATATTAGGTAAAATAGCATATATAAACCACAAAGGTTTGTAAATAATGCTATCATCTACATCGATATTTCCTTAGGATTTGAATTTGATAAAGAAAAAATATTACATAGTGTTGCAAATAGTTTTAATCGGGCTAAATTTATAATATTGATAACTTAGGTAACCAATTATATAACTGGATGCTTGGTAAGTTCATTTCTAAGTGTCAAGAACAGTGTATTAGGAGAAAGTAAGGTTTTAATTTTGTCTTAATATTTTCTCGTATAATGTTATTACGTAAATTAGAGGGTATGTTTTTTCGTTAATTGGGGAATTAAATAAGTAGCTGTGCCTTAGGTGTTATTAGCGCGAGTAGTATAAAACCCATGTTGTGCGACTGCTCGCGTGTATACGGGAAGTTTAATTAATTGGTGATAATATTTTCAGGATATGACCAGTTTACAAGGGTCCATCCCTTATAAACTGGTAAGGGTCTATCCCTTGTAAGCTGGTTCGTTACAGTGGCGTCGTTAGACTTGATTTATATTTAGATTCTTTAGAAATCCTTTACAAATTTTTATCCTGTATCGTGGTGGCTATTACAAACATCCAGTTATTTAAAGGCCATGCAAATACTTGTTCCGTGCTGGATTCGAACCCGAGGGCTTATACGCCGCAACTCATTGCTAAACCACTGCGTTTAGTTTTTCATTTTGACGTGAGTATTTCTGAATCGGTGATTCGGCTCAGAGGAAGCAATGAGTTTTTTTTTTCTAGCATTTCTCGAATCCGATCTTTTTCAACCAACCAACGATTTGTAGTAGACCGATGAAGGACCACACTCTCACAGAATACCAGCGATAAATAGCTGCTGTATTTCGTATGGTGAGCGTAGAGTACCGTAGACCACTTTTTACTGGAAACGAGAATTCTATCCTAATCCTCAGGGGTGACAACGCATTTGAATTTTGATTCTTAATTGAGATATGATATGAGCCACATCATCCATTTATCATCAGGTGGACTGTGTGCTCATTTGTCACATTTATTCTATGAAAAAATATTCCAAAATAAGTATATTACAAAATGAAAAGACTCAATCTACTCTGGATGATTTACCGAAAGCTATTGACACAACGTACGGTGATCTGGCTTGTATTTTAGACTGGTGTAAATCTTATGGATTGTCCATTAATCCCACTAAAACTCAAGCAATAATTATTGGTAGTTCGAGATTTGTTGCCAGGGTTGACTTTTCTCTCATACCACCTATTTATTCTCCTCAATGGCATTCACATCCCTTATTAGATTAGTGATAAATTAAGAATTTAGGAATATATATCGACTTCTGTCTAACATGGTCACCAAATTAATGAAGTCAGTAGGAAAATGATTTGCAGCGCTAAGCTCTACTTCTGCCTATTATTGACTATGCTAATGTTTGCTATCTGGACGTTACCGAAGCGCAGTTAAATAAACTTGAGCGTATTCAAAATTTATGCTTACGATTCATATTTGGACTCCGTAAATATGATGGCAATTCAGAATTTCGTAAACGTCTCAAGTGGCTGCCGATTCGCCTTCGCAGGAATACTCACATCCTTTTTGCTTTATACAACATACTGTTCAATCCCTCTACTCCACGTTACCTGAAAGACCGCTTTAAATTCGTTTCCTCCTCTCACGATCGTCATCTACGTTCCACTAACAATTTTTTGCTTCATATTCCAGCACATTCATCCTTCTTCTTCAATAAATCTTTTTCGCTTACAGCTGTACGCTTGTGGAACTCCTTGCCTTTATATATTCGACGTGCTCAGTCCCTTTTTCCCTTCAAAAATCTACTCAAAACTTATTACTTGGAACTCTAATATTTCCCATCATAATTCCCGTCCTTAATTGTATCTATCCTACCTATCCTCAACCGTCATCATCTTGTGTGTATTTGGATACTTATAATTTTTTTTTTACGTGATTTTCATATATATGTACACCTTCCCTATTTGCAATTCGCTGTAAACAACAGTTCTTTACTAAATAAGGGTTGTCTTGAAGAAATAGTAATATTAAATAGTTCGCCTTCCTTCAGGAACCCGTGCATTCTGGTCTATCTCCAAGGCTGTGCAATCACTACCACCTCTGCACAGGGAGGATGACTCACTGGCCCACGCCGCAAAAGAGAAACCCGACCTTTTAGGCTCCCTT
Organism: Parnassius orleans; assembly: GCA_029286625.1. Classification (NCBI taxonomy): domain Eukaryota; kingdom Metazoa; phylum Arthropoda; class Insecta; order Lepidoptera; family Papilionidae; genus Parnassius; species Parnassius orleans. The sequence goes on along the minus strand of JAGSMP010002614.1, from coordinate 51,726 downwards.
TTTGCGTCCAACTCGACTCTTGATGACGGGAGAACACACCGCCGACCATCCCGCGGTGTGAGTGCTCCATGATGGATGTGCGGTTCTCACAGCGCTTGGTTCGCAAAGCACTCCTCTCCCTGGACATCCACAAGTCGAGTGGGACGGACGGAATCCCCCCAATTGTGCTGAGGACGTATGCTCCGGAGTTGGCACCGGTTCTAACGCGTCCTTTCCGGTACTACTACTCCCTAGGCGTAGTCCCGAAATCATGGAAGACAGCTTTTGTCCACCCGATCCCTAAAAAAGTCGACCGATCAGACCCGTCCAACTACAAGCCTATCGCCATCACCACCTTGTTCTCCAAACTATTGGAATCCATTATAAACTGCCAGCTCATGCGATACCTTGAGGATCACCAGCTGATTAGTGACCGCCAATACGGTTTTCGTCGGGGTCGATCAGCTGGTGATCTTCTAGTCTACCTGACTCATAGATGGGTGGAGGCAGTAGAATCCAAGGAGGAGGCATTGGCCGTTAGTTTGAACATTGCGAAGGCCTTCGATCGGGTTTGGCACAAATCACTTTTTGAAGCTCCTTCTATGGGCTTCCCGAGAAATTGTGCAATTGTATCACCAGCTTTCTTGCAGATCGGAGCATCAAGGTCGTTGTAGACGGTGCATGCTCCTGCCTAACCTAAACGCTGGTGTTCCAGGTTGCGTGCTATCACCTGTTTCTTCTGCATATCAATGATATATTGCAAACTGGTAACATTCATTGCTATGCGGATGACAGCACAGGTGATACTCTATATACCGGCCGTGTTTCGGTCAATATTTCTCGGGAAATGTCGCCGAGTACCAGAACAAACTTGTGTCTGAAGTCGAGTCTTTGCTGAACAAAGTCTTGGATTGGGGGATTAAACTGGACTAAATCTAGTCCAGTTTAATCCTGAGAAGGCACAAGTTTGCGCGTTTACCGCTTAAAAGAACCCCTTTGTCGTAACTTCTCAATTTCAAGGCACTCCCCTTGTTGCCTCAGCCAGTATCGGAATCCTCGGCGTCAACATATCGAGTGACGTGCAGTTTCGTGGTCACTTGAAAGAGAAGGCCAAATTGTAGTTGTATTTCATGCCGGCACAACGCCTGCAAATTTACAAGACGCAAGTTCGGCCTCACATGGAATACTGTTCCCATCTCTGGGCTGGAGCTCCCCAGTGCCAGCTCCTTCCACTTGACCGCATCCAGCGCAGAGCGGCTCGAATCTTCGACGACCGAGTCCTTTCCGATCGGATCGATTCATTGGCGCTGCGAAGAGATGTTGCATCCCTTTGGATTTTCTTTCGCATTTACCACGGGGAGTGCTCTGAGGAATTGTTCGGATTAATCCCAGCCGCCAAATTTTACGAACGCACATCGCGGCAGAACTCCCGATATCATCCACACCATCTGGATGATTGGCGGTCCACCACTGTGCGATTTAGTAGATGTTTTCTTCCTTGCACAACTTCCTTGTGGAATCGATTACCATCAGCGATTTTTCCGGACCGATACGACCTAGGGACCTTCAAGAAAAGAGCCTAAACCTTTTTAAAAGGCCGGCAACGCATCTGCAATTCCCTTGGTTCCCTTGGTGTTGCAGTTGTTCATGGGCAGTGGTAGTCACTTACCATCAGATGAGCCGCATGCTCGTTTGCCTCCTCTCCTATAAAAAAAAATCGCTTCCAGAGCGATAAGGCCGCCTATTGTACTTTGTATATATTTATTTCATTTTGTCTCGTTCTGATGTGTATTGGTGTACAATAAAGGATACATTGATTGATTGATTGACAAGACCATTTTTGTTTTCCTCGATTAAGGCTTACGACATTCTTAGTTTAGAGAGCTCAGTGATTATTTTATAAGTCGTTGTGCAAATTTTTCAATCGTCACATAAAAGTTATTCATAAAAAATAAAACCTGACTGAATATAAAAGTGATGCAATTGAACTACTTTATTCTCAAATCTAATTCTGTAATTTGTTTATGTTGTATTTATCCTATGAATAAAATTTATCCGAGGATTGAAAAATCGGCTCTTAGTACAATAATGTCCTCCAGAGCAATTTCGGTCTGGGCGGCCGGTCTCAACGGAGACTGGCCGCCATCTGCGCAGTAAATTGCGCAGATGGATTATATTGCTCAAAATGTATACGTAAGCACAGGTTCACTCTCTATTCTCACTCTCATTCTCCGATAGGACGGTTATTCAATACGACCGGATCATCACATCAGGTGCAGGACCAACGGCTTGACTGAGAATTTCTTGACAGAAAAACCCAATAACTGATATTGGCCCGACCCGGAATTCGAAACCGGGGCCTCTTGATCTACAATCACGGTGACGACCACTAGACCAACGAGTACAATATTAAGTAGTCAAATAAAGGACAATAAAAGGTCAAGGTAATCTTCTGCTCAGACACAATTTTCTAATTCAAAGAGAATTAGGTATTATTGTAAAGGACGATTATCAAAACGATTATCAAAAGCGTAATAACGCGCTTACAGCATCTTAAGCGAACAAGAAAACAAGAATTGAATAGAATTCTTTAGAATTTATATATCTCAATATTAGCTTAATAATATACGAAAAAAGAATTTAGAAATAAGGGGCGACTATTGGAAATTCGAGCCGTGGTAGCTCAGGAGCTAAGCGCTCGCTGTAAATTTCACAGTACCCGAGCAACCTGGATTTGATCTCCGCCGACACCAATGAAATTGCTAATTGCAATTTTAAGTGCTGACGTATACCACGTACTCAGCGTTAAAGTAAAACATGATGAGAAAACATGCGTGTCTGAAAAATTAAAAAAAAATCGAAATCATGTGATGTCCGCCAACACGCATTGAGTCAGCGAGGTGGACATAGTTAGTCCTTGCCCTAAAACCCTCTCAGAAATGAGACGTAGCTTGTGTCTAGTAGAGGGATGTATATAGGCTGTAACTGCTATCGGAAATTCTAGAATAATCTGCCGAAATTCTCACCAATTTCTGACGTAAAATATGAGTACTCCACAGGCGAGGGGCAACGTTTAGTCCTAATCTGGTACTGCGGTCGTCTATTCGCCTCCCTACGATTAAGGCAAATCTTTTCTACAACGGGAGAGGCCAAGAGGTGGACTTTTATAGGCCGTTGAGGAACAAGAAGAAATAACAATGATCTATTCCAAATTGAAAAGACTACTCTCTGATTAACTCAATAATAAACAATTTTTTGATTATAAGTAAGAAATTTTGTAACACCTGTAGCCTGTATACCTACCTGTCTTTCCTTGTCTAGTAGCGAGCTGACAAAGGTTGGATTCAATAGATAGACGATATCATATTTTTATAGCAGTATTGGTGACAAACAGGCACACAGTCCAATTTATTGTAAGTGGATATTGTGGACCATTTTGTGTAGGTTTCCAAACTACATAATATATTGATTAAGAATCATAAATTTTGATTTTGAAGCGGTGCCTAGTAATCATGAAGAGGTTTACGTTTCTTGTCACTCACTATGAGAAAAAGCAGAATTATGCTGCTATATCAAACTGTTCTGTGCGAGCGTGGTCCGGGACTATTTGTGCCGCAGAAATAATTTAGCTGCAGCGTGGCTTTACCACGTAAATCGTCATCGCCATAGCCATCGTGAGTCATCATCATACTAATCTATCTAACTTCCAAATACATGATAAGCATATCAGCAAAAATTTTAAATATTTTTATAGGATAAGGGTGGCACACAGTCCACCTGATGGTAAGTGGTCGCTGTGGCCCACAGACAGCTACATCTATCTTCGATTACGAATCAAAATGCAGATGCGTTGTCACCCGTGAGGACTAAGATGGAATACCTCTTTCCCAGTAAAAGGGTCAAACTGTCGACATTTTGCTCAATACATACAACATCCATAATGTCATAGTGACATAGAAACAGTGAAGTGGCGGTGTAAAGCTATCTACTATCCCATACGGTACCATGGTGTCGCAAAAGACGAAAAGACAGGAAATGGCAGCAGCGTCTTCCCAATAACAAGAAAATTGAAAACTGTGGTTGCCAACCCACGTGCCAAGCATGGCTACTATGGTAAATATGTTCAGAAATAAACTTCTGTTAGGTTAGTAGAGTGAATGAATAAGACTATCATTTTTTTTATAGGATAGTGTGACAAACGAGCACACAGTCCAACTGATGGTAAGTCGTTGCTGTGACCCATAGACATCTACATCTATCCTTGATTACGAATAAAATGCAGATGCGTTGTCACCCGTGAGGAATGCCTCTTTTCCAGTAAAAAGGGTCTCCGGTTCTCCACACTCACCATACGAAACACAGCAGTGTTAAGCTGCTATTTTACGCTGGTATTCTGCGAGAGCGTGGTCCTTCCCCGGTTGAGCCGACCCATTCGTACTACAACTATACTACTAATATAGCTGCAGCATGGCTCTACCACGTGGAAAAGCTGGTGGTACATGCTGCAGCGTGGTAGATAGCATGGTACGATTATGAAATTTTCGGCAATAAGTTACGTTATTTTTGTATGCATAGAACTAAATAGCGTGATAAAATGATACATTTATCTAGACCGCGTAAAGTTGTAGTTTAAATGAATAAAAACAAACGTGTGTCGGTCTATTTTTTACGTCTGTTTGCATTCCGTGTAACCGCTCGGTCTTTCCAGTGTAGCTTTGAGTGGTGCAATTTAAATGTACTTGTCACTTCCTTTTTGATTCGCTTAGTGGGCTTTTGAGCTTTGCTTAATGTACTTCGATTTCCATATTCACGTGCATTAAAAAATACAGCACTTCTTACACCGTATTGAGTAATGAATTCTATGTTGAAACCGTCTACTTGATCATTATTAACTTCTGCATGAGGTCCGAGATTGAAAGACTAAATTTCAACATAATGTTGATGAAATACATATAGTATATAATATAGAAAATAAACTAGGAAGAAAGATTCCTTTCCTACCTAGGAGTCCGTTTGTGTATGTACTACCCCCTTACCTATTTCTGCACTGCACAGCTGTGTTCTGGTCTGAAGGGTATTGAGAGCCAGTATAATTTCAGGCTGTCAGGCATTCTATATTAGTCCTCAGAGGTGACAACACATTTAGAGCCTTTTTGTTTAAAGTTGGTTTGAAAGTGTCCATGGACTGCAGTATCCACTTGCCATCAGGTTGGCTGTTAGTTCGTTTGTCACTTCAGTTTTATAAATAAATATTTAAATACATTCGTTCATTCTCGAACATTTTACACATGTTTTCACTCTTATTCTATAAAAAAAAGTGGCATTGATTCCGGTTTCATTAAAGTCAATTCTATTAAATTTTTTAACAAAAAATATCAAAATTAATCTCTTCTTTATCAAAGTCTTGATCTGCATCGTATGTTTAAGAGTAAATTAGAAGCGTATGTACGTCCTAATCCTAGGAATAGGTCTTCTCTCAGTTCTGAGAGTGTTTTAGGGCAAGAATTTTTCCGCCGCGCTACAACAGTGCATGTTGTTGGACTTCACATGTCTTCGAAAATATATAGTTTTAAACATGCAGGTTTCCTTACAAAGTTTTACTTCATAGCCAAATACTTAGCAAATCTGCACGTAAAACTGCAAATAATTATTTCATTGGTGCCGGCGGGGATTGCTCGTGTATTATATTATATACGGCGAGCCTTAAGCCCCTGAGCTACATCAGCTATTTTTATCGTATAAAAGCATATTAAGGGTGCGTTTGCAAATCGGGCGAAATTATGCTGTTTTTCGGTACATTTTGTGACAAAACAAAACCAAATCAACATAGCTAGCATTTTTACGTGGTAGAGCCATGCTGCAGCTATATTAATAGTATAGTTGTAGCACGAATGGGTCGGCTCGACTGGGAAGGACCACGCTCTCACAGAATACCAGCGTAAAATAGCAGCTTAATGCTGCTGTGTTTCGTATGGTGTGAGACCGGAGACCCTTTTTACTGGAAAAGAGGCATTCTATCTAGTCTCACGGCTGACAACGCATCTGCATTTAAATTCGCAAACGAAGATAGATGTGGATGTCTGGGCCACAGCAACCACTTACCATCAGGTGGACTGTGTGCTCGTTTGTCACCCTTATTCTATAAAAAAAAAAAAATTGCTACCACGTATAGAATGGTTCTTCATCTTCAAATTGTGGTGACTTTTTGTTGAAAATAATAGTTTTTTATATTGTAAATACGATCTTTCCTAGCCATTTTCTACAAAATTAACGATACCGGCTCATGTTTAGGTACATTTTTGTTCTATTATCAACATATATTAAGATTTCTAAAAACACTATAAGTAGGCAGACATATTCAATAAAAAAAGTGGTGTTTACTTTTTATCAAAATGTCACAAATAGTTGTAAAAAAAATAAAAGCTGATGCTTATTTTTTCACATATTTTGCTAATACGGATGAATCATAATGGATTGCAATAAGGGTTATTTTATTTTTGGTGCCTGTTTTGATTTATTGTACAAAAATTTCGATGAAACCTCAGTCCACGCTCGGTCGCCGTCATGAGTGGATACTGTATCGCCTGCCTGATTGCAGCAGCCGAAAAAGATTCGAATTTACGCTGTACATACACAAAACATTCTAATTTGATACATAGTTACTTGACAAAGCAAAATAATATTATCCATACTAATATTATAAACGCGAAAGTGTGTTTGTTTGTTTGTTTGTCCTTCTTTCACGTCACAATAGAGCGTCGGCATGGCATGATTATTTGTATGGGGATAGTTCGGTGGCTGTAGAGTGACATAGGCTACTTTTTTCAGCGGAAAAACATATCATTCCCGTGAGAAAATCGAATATGTTGAAAAATTAAATTCAGCTAGGTGGCGCCACGGTGATTCTACAAGACGGACGACGGTACGATGGACGAACACAGAAGGTCAGAATATCTGGATTATTATGTCTTTTACCAAAATTAAGATAAAAATGTATGGATCTGTATTTTCCACGAACCGGGAAGAGAGCTAGCAAAGGCGTCTTGAACAGACAGAGCGTCAGGCTGCTTTAAGAGCTTCCGAAACACCTTCTCAAAGTCAGGAAAGGCGTCTTGAACAGGCAGAGCGTCAAGCTACTTTAAGAGCTACTGAAACACCTGCTCAAAGTCAGCAAAGGCGTCTTGAACAGGCAGAGCGTCAAGCTACTTTAAGAGCTACTGAAACACTTGATCAAAGTCAGCTAAGGCGTCTTGAACAGGCAGAGCGTCAATCTACTTTAGAGCTACTGAAACACCTGCTCAAAGTCAGCAAAGGCTATTCGAACAATCGTTCAGGCCGCCTTAAGAGCTGCGGAAACACCTGATGAAACTCAACACAGACTCATTGAGCAAGCTGAACGTCAATCTACTGGGCATCTGAAACACCAGAACAGACACAGGCGCGAAGAGATGCAAATGCACAGCTCAAGCTGAACATCGACAAAATTTTCAAGGAAACAATTGGTCGGTTTTTAATGACATTCAATTATGATCCGTTGATTGATTATAAAAATCACAGGTTAGTTGTTATCGGACTGATGGACAAGGCGTGTCGATTTTGCAACGCTTTAAAATGGAAAGATGAGACCGCAGTCATGTGCTGTTCCAATGGCAAAGTGTCTCTTCCGTTACTTGGGAACCAGAAGAACCTTTGAAAACTCTCTTTTATATGATGCTAATGAGTCACGGCGCTTTTAAACAGGATCCGGAAATATAACTCATGCTTTCAAATGACGTCCTTCGAGTTGAGAAATAATAATGCGGATTTTCGCCTACATTTACGGTGCAAGGGTAAATTTATCATAAAATAGGTTCACTTTTTCCAGCTGAAAACGAACAGCATAAATTTTACAAGTATATTTTATGGGTGACGAAGAAATTGAGGTAGACCGTCGCTGCCAATTTATCCAGGGAGTTGAGAGAGACACAGTGTTCAAAATTCAAAGATTCTTGCATGAACGTAACATTTTAGTCAAAACATTTAAAACTGCTTTAAAACCTACCTGAAGAGGATTATAAAGTCGTCATTCACGCAGATCGGACCCTCGAGGAGCATGAAAGGCGCTACAATGCACCTGATAAACGAAATAGCAGCCGTAATTAGTGGTGATCAATTCTTCACGAGACATTGTCTTGCGAGCACGTGATGATACGTTGCAACGGGTAGCCGATACACAGTTTTATGACGCTCTGCAATACCCATTGATTTATTGCAAAGGACAAGAGGGTTATCATTTCAAATTCCACTCATTAACCGGTCACAAAGGACCCGGTCAAAAAGTATCATGTATGGATTTTATGCGTATCATATGATGTTGCGAAAATGATTTTAACCTCTAGGTTAAATCATTTCTGGCACTAAAGCCCACTAGCAGTGAGATGGTGGCTGTGGACTTTGGGCTGGTCTTATTAGTTATGATAAGACTTTAGCCCGGACTTGGTGAAGTGACTTGAGGTATACTTCGGTGACTGCTACTGGAACTCCTAGTCGAGTAGAACTAGATGTGCCAGATTTGGCTCGTTTTGTTGGTTATGATGAGACTTTACCTCCGGACTTGATGGAGAGAGACCTGATGGTACTTCGGTGACCATTACTGGAACTCCTGGACGAGTAGAACTAGTGTGCCAAGTTTGGGCTCGTTTTGTTAGTTATGATGAGACTTTACCTCCGGACTTGATGGAAAGACCTGATGGTGTACTTCGGTGACCATTACTGAACTCCTGGACGAGTAGAACTAGGTGTGTCTGTCACTCTATCAAGTCTGGGGTAAGCTCTTATCATAACTAACAAACGAGCCAAACTCGGCACACATAGTTCTATTCGTCCAGGAGTTCAGCAGTAAGCACCTAAGTACACCATCAAGTCCATCAAGCCTGGTGGTTGGTATCATAACAACTGAAAACGAGCCTGGCACACTGTTCTACGTCCAAATTCCGCAGTAGTCACGGTACCCATCAAGTCTCCATCAAGCCTGGACGTTAGGTCATAATAACTAACAAAACGAGCCCAAACTCGGCACACCTAGTTCTACTCGTCCAGAATTCCAGCATTAGTCACCGAAGTACACCATCAGGTCACTCTATCAAGTCCGGAGTAAGCTCTTATCATGACTAACAAAACGAAACTCAGCACCCTAGTTCTACTCGTCCAGAATTCCAGCAGTAGTCACCAAGTACACCATCAGGTCACTCTATCAAGTCCGGAGGTAAGCTCTCATCATGATTAACAAAACGAGCCCAAACTCGGCACACCTAGTACTACTCGTCAAGGAGTTCCAGTAGCTGTCACCGAAGTATACCTTCAAGTCACTTCACCAAGTCCGAAGCTAAAGTCTTATCATAACTAACAAAACCATCCCAAAGTCTTCTAGTGCCTAGCAGTCTCTGGAGCAGCTATTCGTATTTCGTATGTAATATATTTTTATAGGTGTAAGAAATGAGAAAAAAAATCAATCTTTCAAATTATCAAAATGTTTTTACTTGATTACGATTCCCACACCCGCAGCTAACCGTGCGTACACTTGTGTGTGTGACCTGTGTCAATGTAATAGTTCGATTCTATACCTATCAATTTTGCAAACGCGTTCTTAAGCGTAGCTTTATACGAGAAAAAGTCAAGTTAGAGTAACAGCTAATATATGTCCCACTGCTAAAAAAGCTTCATTTACAAGAAAGTTTTAACGTGAGAAAGAGTTTATTGCACTACTCCAATCCAGTGCAGACGTTCGGCTGCGACAAAACAGGATCGCGGGTTCGAATCCCGCACAAAACAAGTGTTTACATGACCTACAAATAATATTTGCTGGTTGAAGTTATCCTTGTGCAATTTATATGTTACGCCACCATGTTACATGTTCTCCTATTATAATCCTAGTGTGAAAGTAACGTAATGTTTTCTTATGCGAAAATTACACATTTAAATGAAACTAAGCTTTACGGATTTTATCGCGTATATTAACTTATTTTTAATTCCCGACGTTCCGAGTAATTTCCAGCACCCATGGTTAGGGTGTACTGGATGTTACTCGAAACGTCAGGGAATAAACAAATATATGACGTCTGGCTTTCAGATTCATTTTATAATCTTTAATAAAATGAAAATTTTTTACTTTTTGCTACTTGTGTAATCTCTCATCTTTTATTTTATTAAATTAACTGTATTAAATTCATATTCACTGGTCAAACAGATAAAAAAATAATCCATGTTTCTTTTATATACTAACAATAGATTTTAATGACTGATGTGGACAGTAGTTTTGATAAATGCATTTACATAATAAACGTGCAGTGGCGCTGTAAGAATACTAATAATATCCACTACCCCATATTGTCCCGAGCGTGTCGTAAGAGGCGACAGAGGAAAACTGAACCAGGAGATGGGCAGCAGCATCTTCTTGACAAAAAATATTTTTTTCTATCATATCAGCCAGTACTTGACCACAATCCCACCTGGTGGTAAGTGGTGATGAAACCCTGGATGGTAAATCGCACTGTCTTACCGTAACAAAAGAATATTCACTCTTACCTTAAAACCGCTCATGAAGAGATTGTATTCGGACGGAAAGACAGACCTCCTTAAAACAATAAAATAATAAAAAACTGCGGTTGCCTGCCAAGCGTGGCAACTATGGCAAAATCCCTCCGATGAGGCAATCTAATACGGAGGCCTATGTTCAGCAGTGGACACTTATAGGCTACAATTGATGTATAGATAGAATACTCCAATATGCAGAAATGTTTAAGTTGTAAGATTGCTCAAGGTATTTTATCATATCCTATTGCGTCCCATGGGTATCGGACATTAGGAAATTGGATACTTAATCATCACCTGTAATAAGTCAGACCCTTTTTACTGGAAACGAAGCATTCCATCTTAGTCCACAGGGTTGATAACACAACTGCAGTTTGATACCAAATCGAGAATAGACGTAGGCCACAGCATACAGCATGCACTTACCATCAGGTGCGCTGTGTTTTCATTTATCTTATTTGAATAAAAACATTACTTGACTTTACAAAAATATTATAGTTTAGAATACCGAGAACTTTAAACAATCAATTCATTGACCACTTAATCAAATACTCCTAAGTTATACTGAACTTTAGACATTGAAGATTGAAAATTAATCGAACTCTCCGGCCTGGATGTTAAACAAACTTCAACTGATTGACAGCCATCGATAGCATAAATTAGTTAGTGATTTCTTAGAAAATTTGAATTATATAATGAACATTCCATTAAAGTTTCAAAAAAATATATCATAGATTTATGTATTAATTTATATAAACGTGAACTAAGCTATAGCCTAAATACTAGTCCCACTAAAGAACATAGGCCTCCTCTCATTTCTGAGAGCGTTATGAAGGAATTAGATCGCCGCGTAACTCCAGTGGATGTTAGCACCTCCTCTTTTTTAAATTCGGCTAAAATTATATACGTTATATATACGTGGTAGAGCCACGCTGTAGCTATATTATTACTGGAATACGAATGGGCCGGCTCAACCGGGTAGGACTGCGCTCTCACAGAATCCCAGCATAAAATAGCAGCTTAATGCTGCTGTGTTTCGTATGGTGGGTGAGTGTAGAGAAACGGACACCCTTTTTAATGAAAACGAGGCCTTCCATCCGAGTACTTAAGGGTAACAACGCACCTGTATTTTGATTCTTAATCGTGGATAGGTGTAGGTATCTATCTGCCACAGCATTCATTTATCATCAGGTGGACTGTGTACTCGCTTGTCACTCTTAAGTCTATACAAAAAACATATAACTCCTTGTGTATCACAGTAAACGGTACAAAGTAAGGTTTAATAATGAACTAAAACCTAAGTAATATTGTGTTGAAAAAGTAGTTACAGCCTAGCCTATAGACGTCTTACTGCCAGCTTCCTACTCTACCAGTCGCAGACCCCTATTCGTTTCTGAGAATACTTCAGGAAAGGACGTGTACAGTCTACGCGACGCTGTTCTAATGCGTTTTCGTGGATTTAAATGTTTTTGAATTTTTTTAGATTTCCTCATGATAGTTTCCTTCACCGGCGAGCACGTCATAAATCAGCACTCAAAATTGTAATTAACAATTTTATTGGTGCTGGCGTGGATTGTATCCGGGTTACTCCCGTGTTTACTACGGCTCTTATGGTGTTAAAGGTTCTACCTTAATTTGTCTACAAATTTGTGCATTATGTATCTAGATACTTAGGTCTACTGCCCATTTCCTATAAAAGAGAACATAATGATATATATTTATTCTTACGGTTCAATCTTTACGGAATACTATAGTAAGTATCTCGATGTCTCAAGTAGTCTAGATTCTTGACCCATTCCTGTTCTAAGTCTATATTAATGACTTACCTTATCTTGTAGGGGCAATCACGATATAGTATTATTTGCTGATGATACCTCTTTAATTTTCAAACTTAAATGACAGTTAATTAATTTTGACAATGTAAATAATGCTCTATTGAAATTAGTGCATTGGTTTAACGCCAACAATTTGCTCTTAAACGACAATAAGACAAAATTTATTAAATTTACAATACCTAATGTTACACATTCAAATACCAATGTGCTCTTAAATGGGGAGGAGTTGAGTCTTGTGGATACCACTGTTTTTCTTGGTACTACTATTGACGCGAAGCTTCAATGGGGCCCCTATATATCTAAATTAGCAAGCAGACTTAGTTCTGCAGCATATGCTGTAAGAAAGATTAGAAGTCTCACCAATGTTGAGACAGCTAGATTAGTTTATTTTAGTTACTTTCATAGCGTGATGTCTTATGGAATTTTGCTATGGGGTAATGCGACTGACATCGAAGCTATATTTGTTTTACAAAAGGAGCCGAACGGGCGATTTATAACTTAAATTGTAATGAGTCCCTTAGACAAAATTTTAAAAAAATAAACATATTAACTTTGGCATCGCAATATATTTATGAAAATGTAATGATATGCGTTGAAAAGAATAAAGATGTTCATACTTTAAACCCTAGGAACAAACATAAGCTTGTAATACCAGTTACTAGAGTCCACAGAATTAGTAATGTATTTATGGGGCAATGTATACGCTTTTGCAACAAAATCACAGAAAATTTATAAAATTTGTCAATAAATACGTTTAAATGTTTTATTAAAGAAAAATTGTACAAAAAGGGTTACTATAATATCAAAGAATACATAAGTGGAAAAAACCCCTGGGAATGAAGTGATCGCCACCATGCTGGTTCTATTAAAAATCATTTAAAATTTGTACAAACAAAAACAAAATGATTATAAAGTGAAATATATTTAAAAAACAAGTCCCGCTGGGTTTCTTGCTGTTTCTTCCCAGGACAGAGGTTTTTCCGAACCAGTGGTAAATAAAAAAATTACTTTCAATAAGTATTATTTAATAATCTATATTGTATAAACATTATTCTATTCTATTCTATTAATAAAGGGCACCCCAATTGAAATTTTAAATAAAATATTAAATTGTCAGAAATCGTCTTCTTACAAATTTATTGTAGTATGATTTATACGTGGTAGAGCCACGCTGAAGCTATATTATGGTAGTAGCATGAATGAGCCGGCTTGATCGGGGAAGGACCGCGCTCTCACAGAATACCAGCGTAAAATAGCAGCTTTATGCTGCTGTGTATCATATGGTGAGTGTAGAGAACCGGAGACCCTATTTACTGAAAACGAGACATTCCATCTTAGTCCTCTGGGGTGACAACGTATCTGCGTTATTATTCTTAATCGAGGATAAATGTAGATAGATGTCTATGGGCCACATCAATCACTTATCATCAGGTGGACTTTGTGCTCGTTTGGCACCCTTATTCTATTTAAAAAAATAGATAATATATAATAGAAGTAATAGATAATAGTACAACAATAAGAAACAGGAAATTTAACGCGATTGATTTATCACTACAGTAAATTTGTTCCCGTGAACATTATATTTATTAAAGCAGGATATTTGTCTTGAAAGATTACGGTGAACATTGGTGAACCCAACGGTAGAACGTGTAAGGTTTATTCAATTTATTGTCCACGTACAGGATTATATTGTGTTTATTGCGTTGATACATTCATAAAATAATGATTTCTTATATTTGCGCCTTTTAATAGACTATTTTTGACACGTAAATCTCTTATGAATGGTAGTGTATAGTTATATAAAATTAATTACTAGTAAGGCATGCTCTACATATATGTCCAGCTCCTAGAACTTACATATGATGTTACATTTACATAACATAATATAAACACGCTCTCACGCCTGTCATCCAGAGGCGTAGGCAGACTACGGACTTCCATTTGGCACGATCCTGACACATCTCTCTTGCCTCCCTTATAATCTCTATACTCATCTCATCAGTTTAGGGTATTCTTAATTTCGCCCATTTTCAATATATCGCCAAATTGGTCGATATACTTCTGTTTAGAGCGTCCTTTGCCGACTCTGCCGTTTACTTCTGCAACATAAATTTGCTTTGGCAATATTTCCTCATTCATTATGACCAAACCACCGAAGCATTAATTTCTAAATCCTGGTCACAACATCATCTTGCAAACCATATTTTTCTCATGACACAATTTCTCACTCCACTCCTTAATGACCGCATTTCTACAGCATTTATTCTACTCTCGTGCTTCTTCTGACACACCCAACTTTCACTACCGTACATTAAGGTAGGAACTAACACAGTAGTATGAATCAACATACGTGCCTTTTTTGACACATTCTGCCTTCCCACAATAGAGTGAAGAACCCTATTTACTCTATGCCCTGCGTTCACTCGTCGCTCTATGTCCTTGTTATATCTACCATCCCTGCTAAAGGCTGTTACTTTTACTTCCTTTGTTTAAATAACAGCAGACACCACATATACCAATAACTGCACTAGAGAGCGAATTCAACAAAATTAATATACGCTTTTAAACGATAAATATTGAATGTACATAGTCTGCAAGTGCAAACATGAAGGTCAAATCCATGTTTGTGCTTACATTCGCGGTTCTGTAAATACAATCCAAAATGGTCAATGAATTGCTTTAGTTTTATAAAATTAAACCCAATTTTAACTCTTCAATTTAGAGCTAAAAGATTTAACATATTTTTAGTAACAAATTATTTAAAATTTTGATGAAAAATTTAACACTCTCAAAACTTTTTAGTCTTTTCTTATACGATTAAAAGTTTACAAATCAGTAACCAGAGCCGTATAGCGAGCAGCCCGTGTTCGATCGCCGCCAGCACTAATGAAATTGTTAATTGGAATTCTAAGTGCTGATTTACCACGTGCTCGGCGGTGAATGAAAACATCGTGAGGAAACCTGCATGTCTGAGAAATAAGAAGAAAATATTTCGAAAATATTTGAAGTTCGCCAACACACATTGGGGCAGCGTGGCGGACAGCCCTAAAACAGTCAGAAATGAGAGGAGTCCTGTGCCCAGTAGTGGGACGTATTTAGGCTGTAATTTTAACTTTAATCATTACTCAGTCGTAAGTGAAGTAGATGCGGTGACATCGATCACCAAAGGCACCCCTACAACGCATCTACATTACTTCTACTTTCGATTAAGATTCGAAGTGTAGATGTTTTGTCACATCTAGATGGTAGGTCAATGGTAAATATGGTATGCCTATATACCATAAACATAGCATACGGTAATAATAGAAATGGTCTATTCTCTGCAATCACCATATGAAACACAGCAGCAATTTGCTGCTAGCTTATTATATGAGCTTAGTCGGTATTATATGGAAGCGTGGTTGAGCCGACCCATTTGTGCTAAAGCTATAATACAGCTTTAATTTAACCCTACCACGTTACTTTCTGTTCTCTATATTTTTTTGTATAATATACATCTACCCCTTCATTTTCTTTATCAGACTCTAAAAGTCCACTGCTGGACATGGGTCTCTTCTTTTCTGTTGTAACGACTAATACAACAGAAAAGAACTCACTGAATTGCCTTAATTGTCACGCTTGGTAGGCAGGTCGAATAGTCAACTCAATCAATATATTCTGGTATAACTTATTTTTTATTCCCAACGTTTCGGGTGCCATGGTCACGGGAGACTGAGGTATTTGACGTATTGATGTCACAGCTAACTCGGGTTTTCTTCAGCTTTTCAATATTATTTTTGGTCCGATTTACGCAGAACGAGCTTAAGGTACGAGATCTTGAAGTCTTGCAGGAGTATGTTTGAGTTTGGATAAATTTTATTTTAATAAAGGGATCCCAAGAAGGTGGTAGCACCCAGGACTCGGCCATCTTGTCTATTGAAATTTGGATGTTTCCTAATTTCAATAGCCTTGCGAATCACCCTTGGTAGGAATAGGTGTTCTTTTGCGAGGATTTTTTGTAAATCAAATCTGATGTAATGGCGGGGACGATCTTGAACTTACTTACTCTTATTTAAGTATCGTAAGGAAGTTCAAGGTTCAAGGTTAGGTCACGTAAACATTTTTCTACTAAGCTAATTAAGCGATTTTTTTCGAAATAAAAATGTTATTTCAAAAACTTCGTTCATGATAATATTACCAAAATCGTCATTTAAGTTTAGAATATATTATTAAGAAATGAAATATCTGTTAACGAGAGTATAAGTAATTTAATGTAAATAACGATACTCTCAGACTCATAACACAATTTATATTTATTCAACGAAATATTGAAAACAGCAAACATAATAACTGAGTAAATGGCGCAAGTATGAGTCTCTGAGAGATGACTACATATTTGTGTCACTTGCTGTAGAGACTGTCTGTCGTTAGCATCCACGTGCGGTGAAGTTCCTAAAGGAACTTTATTCGCAACTTATCGCTTAAAGGCTAATTATAGCCGTTCAGCGAGGAAACGCAGCCAGCGTTCTTGGCACTCTATCTATATATAAATTAATTTTTTAGGTTTAGTTTTTTATTATGATAATACATATTGTATATTTTAATGTGTTGTAAATAAATGATTTTACCATTTTTTATTTTTTAAATTCACAACACATTTTTTACTAGGTGGAAGGATTCCTTTACTACCTAAAATTCCGTCTGGGTAGGCTCCACAACCTTAACTATCTCTACCATCAAACAGCAGTGTATAGAGAACCAGTATAATTACGAGCTGTCAGGCTTCTTAGGGGACAACACATTTGTTTTTTTATAGAATACGGGTTGCTAACGAACACACAGTCCACCTGATGTTAAGTGGATGCTGTGACCCATAGACATCTACATCTATTCTTGATTAACAATCAAAATGTAGATGCGTTGTGACCCCTGAGGACTAAGATGGAATGTCTCGTTTCCAGTAAAAAGGGTCTCCGGTTCTCTACACTCATCGTACGAAACACAGCAGCATTAAGCTGCTAATTTACGGCTGTATTTTGTGAGATCGTTGTGCTACCCCGTTCGAGCTGACCCATTCGTGTCGTGCTAAAACCATAAAATAGCTGCAGCTTGGCTGTAACAGTAACTACTTATCATCAGGTGGCCTACAAATTAGTTTTTGTCACTTCAATGTAATATGAAAAAGCAGCCCCTGTTCACAAATATTCAAGTTATAATTTATTTATTTTCCCAATGATATAATAATTTGTTAGTGACCCGTAAATACTTGCAAGAGCATCCAAAAGCATATTATAATTTTTCTTTGGCTATTATAAAAATTATATTTATATAATTGAACTTTGGTAAAAATATTGTGCAGTTGGGATTGTTCCTTCCCTATCATCCCATATCAGTCAGCTTCTGGGCTTCGGCTTCTTAGAACCGCTCTGCTCCTATTATGACCATTCTGCGTCAATGGTAATTAATTTAAGATTAAAATTAAGCATAGATGTCTTCATCATCATCATCATCATTACAGCCCTTCACAAGTCCACTGCTGAACATAGGCCTCCCCCAAGGAATGCCACAAAGCACGGTCCTGAGCCACCTGCATCCATCGACTTCCTGCACGTCTTACCAGGTCGTCACTCCATCTAGTGGGGGGACGCCCTACACTTCGTCCGCCGGTACGAGGCCGCCACTCGAGAACCTTTTTTCATAGATGTCTTATGTACCTTTTATTTAGAACAGATTAACTTACTTGATAGAGACATGCCGCAGTACGTAGCACGCTGCAGCGTAGTGTGGCTGTACCACGAATAAGTCGGATAGACTGGCTCGAATTAATCTAAAACCTACTACGCTACTGTGTTGCTGGCCTTTCAGGTTCTATTCATGAAGGATAAGATTCTATTCTTGAAGGTTCTCGAATCGTATCCGTTACCGTTACCGTTACAGCCTAATAAAGTCCACTGCTGAACATAGGCCTCCCCCATAGGTTGCCTCAAAGATATTTGTCATAGTTGCCACGCTTGGCAAGCAGGTTGGCAACAGCAGTTTTTATTTTTATTTTTAGTCGTTATTAGGAAAACGCTGCTGCCCATCTCCTGATTTGTTTCCCTCTGCCACCTTACGACACCCACGGGATGATATGGGGTAGTGAATATTCTTACACCGCCACTACACAGTATCAAGTCTTATCGGTCTGGAAAATAAATGGCAACAATAATTTCCACAATGTGGATTTCAAATTACAAATTAAGTATTCCAGTGTGAAATAGCATTATAACGCTAGGTTTCGTATACTGAGCGATGAGAACCGGATACTCTTTTTATTAATAACGACGAGGCATCACATCTTAGTCTTCAGGGGTGACAACTCATCTGTAACTGGTCATACTTGTGAACAGGTCCTGCTTTTTAGTATTTGTTAACAAGTAAGAGTTTTTGAAGTTATACTTCTTTTGGGGCGTTTCGGAAAAATTATGAGAGTGAATTTTTACGATGCGCGCGCACACCGACCCCTAAAAACGACACCATGAAGTTGTTACGATGCGCGTGCACACTGACACCTAAAAGCGACAACTTCAGTGGGTAATTTTCTTTCAAGTTTTCGTGGGGACTGATAACTATATTTAAGCTAATTATTCAAATATAAATGAATCTACAACACGTGTTTTTTTTATATTATTGTAGAGTATGTAAGCCATATTGTAAGCTTATGAAAAAACTAAGATTTGACAGTTGTGTTGTCATGCAATAAAAGGTATAAGATGAAGGGAAGGTTGTCATGGTGATCGGCTGTCACACGGGTTTGATAAATTTTCTCAGGAAAATTTTAATTAACGGCGTTAGTTTCATTTGAATAGCTATTTCTTTCTTATTTTTTAACCAATTATTGTACGTAAGTGTTTGTTTTTATTCTTAGATAGCTTATCTACTGGGGATGGAAGAGATTGAACAGGATTCAGATCCTCCGGATGATGGCGGAAAACCCGACTTTTTTCTTAATTTTAGTTCTACTGATACATTTTATCAGATCGATAATGTTAATCCTATGAAATGCAAAGCTTATAATATATCGTCCTTAAATTTAGAACCCAACAAAAAAGTGTCTTCTTTTCCTTCAGCAGCCATACAGAATATATTTGATCATAATTTATCTGAAGAAAAGAAACGCTACAATAGTAATGAAAGTGCACCTCGGGAACAACAATTAAGCTAATGGAAGTAGCTCAATTTCTTTACCAAAATGATATTTAGGGAATTTTAAATAATGATGTTAAGAGCATAGGACGCAATCAAATTTTTATTGAATTTTCTTCCCCCCAACTAGCTAACGATTTTATTATAAATCCATTACTTGCTAAAGCAAATTTTGTAGCCGTAATTCCTACCTATGCTATTACGAGAATGGGTATCATTAGAGGTATTCCAGTGGATATAGGTATGGATGAATTAGTTTCTGCATTAGAAGTTCCTTCTTCTACGGAAATAATTCGCGCTCGTCGTCTAATCCGTAAAGTTATTAAAGCAGACAACTCTGTTGAGTGGATCCCAACACAAACGATCGTTATAACGTTCTCGGGTAAATTACTGCCTTCACATGTTTTTGCCTATTTCACTTCATATCCTGTAGAACCTTACCTCTTACCTACAGCACAATGTTATAGCTGCTGTCGTTTTGGACATGTTAAGTCTATCTAATGCAGATCTAAGCCTCGTTGTTGTAAATGTGGACAAGCTCATAATGAAGAAACATGCGAAGTTACCTCGGTCACATGCCTTTCATTGTACTGGTAATCATGTGGCTATTAGTTCATCCTGTCCAGAATTTAATTTACAAAAATCTATTAAAGTAATTATGTTACAAGAACATATCTCTTTTGATGAAGCATCTATAAGAGTTCGCCCATCAAAACGAGCTTATTCAGATATTGTAAGCAAAACTCCTTTAAATCCAACTCCTCATACTAGTAATAAGTTTCTTTATAAATAGAAAATAACGTTCTCCAGCATCCGATCATGGGTATGATCGTACAGCCCATGAATCCATTATCCAAACCCCAAGAAGTTCTCTTCCTAATGGAAGTGCTTACCCTAAAGATAATGTTAGCCATACTTCTCCAAACGAAAATTTAATAGATTTACTTATATCCACACTTATGTGTATCATTTCAAAATTTGACGATCACTGTTTACCTTCTAATTTAACACAGTCTCTTGAGAAACTATCGATACTCTTAAATAATATAAATAATCATGGCTACGATTCTACAATGGAACTGTCGCAGTATGAAGCATAAAAAGGCGATTTAATCTACCTTATCAACAAAAATACAATCCGTTTCTTGTTGCATTATCAGAAGTTTGGCTTCACCCGAAATCTCGCTTCCGAATTCCTGGTTTTACCTGCCTTCGCGAAGACAGGAAAGATGGTTACGCCGGTGCTGTAATCCTAGTTAATAGGTTACATTCATTTATCAAGGTTTCGCTTCCTGAACATTGTAAGGAATTAAACGTTGTAGTTTGCAAATGTAATGATATCACATACCTGTCTTTCTATATTCCTCACCTACATCCATCACTGATCACTGAATTAAACTTAATAATTTCATTTATTACTCCTCCTTTTATATCACTAGGGGATTTTAATGCCCACCATGTCTCATGGGGCTCATACAAAAATGATAGTTTTGGCTATCTCTTAATGGAGTTGTTTGATGAATTTAATTATTGCATTTTAAATGACGGATCACTAACAAGGAGAGTATATCCATCTCAAAATCCTAAAAGTATTGTTGACCTAACTTTATGTTCCCCAAATCGTACATCCCGTATTAATTGGAAAGTTTTATCTCACTCATATGGTAGTGATCACTACCCAATATTATTTTCATTAGCCAACTGCTCAATACCAATTAGAGTTTTTTCTCCGTTGTTAAAATATAATATAAACGAGCGGACTGGGCTAAATTCTCATCGTTGTCAGATTTGGTACTCTCTAAATTTTATAATAGAGACAAACTACAAAAACTTTGTTAAGTAACTTTTACTCACCACAGACTCATGTTTCACACGAAAAATTTCGCCAAAATAAGTTCTCCCCCATGGTGGGAAGAGGAATGCACAGTGTTAAAAAACGAAAACAAGCTGAACGTCTATACTCTTCCAATATGTCTATTGAAAACTTTTGAAATTATAAAAAAAATAGCAGCTCAAACATTAAAACTGTTAGCAGATAAAAAAAGATGGGCTGGCTTAGGTTTTGTGAAAATCTTTCACCCCGCTCTCTTGCTTCTATATTATGGAAGAATATAAAGAAATTCCGCGGATCATATAACGATGATAATTATTCACATAGACTTAGAATATACTGGCGTATAGACGACCTGACAGCCCGAAAATGCGTGACTAATTTTGATTTGTTATTGTGTGCGTTAGCTAGTGATGTACATTTTACTTACAAGTACTATCGAAAAATGATTGTTAAGGAAACGGTAAAAATATTTAAAAAAAATAGTTTAGTGCACGAAATTGAATAACTTCAAAAATA
The DNA here is from genome assembly GCA_029286625.1 of Parnassius orleans. Taxonomy (NCBI): domain Eukaryota; kingdom Metazoa; phylum Arthropoda; class Insecta; order Lepidoptera; family Papilionidae; genus Parnassius; species Parnassius orleans. The sequence continues at coordinate 29,829 of JAGSMP010002614.1, read as the reverse complement.
AACTGAATTTTTACCATGATAGTTATTAAATAATCAAAAAATATTCATATAACATGTTCCTGGGAATAAGCTCAACATACCTGCCTTTTGTTGGATTTCAATTCAAATGTAAAAAATCCCAGAAAACTCTACCGACAGATTTAAAAAAAAACTCCCCAAGAATCAGATCGGAAAGTTGTATTTTCGAATTATGATCTTTGAAGAAAAATATTTACTGACATGGACAGTTTTCCCGGAATTTCTTTTTTAACATATTGTTAATATAAATAGGTAGATACTTAACTAAGTTTATATCTATTTATATTTTATATATTTTATAAAATGTTTGATGGGTAAATAAAAAACAGGGACACGGAGTACATAATGTCCGCTTTATTTTTCATATAAGTATTACTTTTGATAATTACAAACATTTAATAATTAATAATTAAATATATTATAGTAGTTTATTTTAACATTCGACTTAAATATGAATGTAAACTTAATAATTTAAGTAAGGAAACTTGTAGGAATCAGTTAAAATCAGATTACTCTGTTTAAAGGCCAATATGTTTATGAGGCTTCATCATGCTTCATGTTTACATTCTTTCATCTGTCCCTGAAAAGTATAAAGTAATAATAAACTTATTGTAATTTTAGCTGCATGAATTTTAAAAACATAATGATCTTAGAAGTAAAGTGCACCAAGTGTCTGAGGATACAGATGCACTCTCTTTCTCTCAATCTCGGTATGTTAAGAAAATCACTCATTCATGGACTGACCGCGGCAAGTGCAACTCAATCTCGCAGATCTATTGGTCCGCGCAGCTATTACTTAACCACGAGTTTCTCTTCTCTACGACTAACGCTGTAGGCGATGAACCACGCTGTTTTAGCCTTCGGCACAATGTCGTCAGCCATGAAGCATGAATCGGGCATCGAGCGTTGTGAGTATCAAATAGTATGGAATTTATACTATTCTGGCACATTGAACCGCGCGTTTCATGCGTGGGCATCTAGTGACTCTTCAAGAGCATTGCTAAATATATTATATCTAACTACGCTAAAAGTTTTATCATTGTGACTTGGGAATAAAATCCGAAGCTTCGCGCAACCCCTTGGAGAAAATAGCGTGATGCTATGAATATTGCACTATTGTGATCGTAAGGTGGTAAGGCTATACATTTTTTTGGTTGATAAATAGATACTTAGTTGGGTTCATCATGATCATCATCATCATCATTACAGCCCTTCATAAGTTCTCTGCTGAACATAGGCCTCCCCCAAGGAATGCCACAAAGCTTAGTTTGGTTCATAATGACTTAAATAGGATAATCTCAAAAATTTTTATCTTTAATCTACTACAGTTTTATATAAATATATAAAAATCTGTCTGTATTTTTATATAAAGTTTTGAAAGTTAAATTTTTGAAGTCTTATTCTAACAATATTATAATTACAGGTACAAATAATGTACAAATGGCTCCTTTTAATAAAATTGTTTTTATTCTACTTTTTCTTTTATACTTCTCAAGTAAATGTTTGCTGCAAATTGTTGAGTTTTTATTTTGATTCCAACCAACCCGTCCAATTAACTGTTTGACAAACGGCAAAATAAAATTACATTAATAGAACGCAAACCGAGGATTTATTTTCTTGTTGTGTGGGCAAGTCTATCGATTCAATATAAACATTCAAGATAAATATCGACATTAATTTTGATATAGTTGAGTCAATCCCTAGCGTACATGTAAAATATTTTGTATAAAAATGTATTTAACAAATTCATGCAAATTATCAACAACGTGACTTTTTTCTTTGCAAAATATTAAAATTAACAAAGTAATTAAAAACATTCTATATTTTAAACTGAAGAATTTGAATTGGTTGTTTAACACCTTAAAGATTCGTCACCAGGAATAGATGGAATCCCATACTCATTTATTTCTAACGCAGGGTCAAAATCTAAGCAAATTTTTCTAGGCTTAATTAATGACATATTTATTACAGGAATAGTCCCAAATGATTGGAAAATACAAATTATTATCCCCATTTTAAAACCATACAAAAATCCTAGTGATGGTAGTAGTTACCGCCCTATAGCGCTGTCATGAACTCTGTGCAAAATAATGGAGCATTTAATTAAAAATCGTCTAGAATGGTTTGTTGAAAATAAAGGTCTCCTAGCCAAAACACAGTTTGGATTGCGAAAGGGGCTGAGCACGCTAGATAGCTTGTCTGTTTTTACCTCTGATATACGCTCGATTTTTCCACAGAAGAATCGGTTGTTGCTGTTTTTCGCGATGGATCATCAGCATAATATGATAACGTTGTTCTCTCTTTACTCAAAGAAAAGATGTTTCTTTTGGATATTCCCTATAGAATTATTCGCATTATTTTTAATTTACTTTCAGTAAGGTCAATTTCTATAAGAATTCAAGGAAAATTGCTCCCACCTAGACAGATCTGGCGAGGCCTCCCACAAGGACATACAGAATGTAGTAAGCCCTATTTTATTAAAGATATACACCTATAATCTCGAACATTCTGTAAACTCCTTTTGTAAAGTCTTACAATATGCTTATGATCTAACTCTTTACGAGGGCGACACTGAAAGTTTTTAGAACTGGCCACTTGTAAACGATATAATAAAAAAATAAGTTCAAATTTTGCAAATGGCACTCTTTGCCAATATTTGATTTGGCGGCAAATTGAAAATTGTCTGTGTCAAGTCAGCATGAATTTTTACAATGATTTTTTATTACTTTCGATGTCATTTAAGTCAACAAGAAAGTTATGATAGACTTCGATTGGCCTTTCACGATGAAGCCCCATCTCGTGCCACTGTTTACAACTGGTTTAATGAGTTTAAACGTGGTCCCACTAATCTCACCAATGATCTGCGTGAGGGACGGCCTTCTACGGCGACGACTGAAGATAACATCAGTGTTGTGCGGCATATGATAGAAACTGACAATAGAGTGACTTATCAGCAGATTTGGACAAGCTTAGGCATCGGTATGAGTCAAGTGCACAAAATCCTCCCTGAACATTTAGCGTTCTGGAAGCTTTGTGCCCGGTGGATACCTCATAATTTGACAGAGGCCCAAAATCTCCGTCGTGTTGATTGGTGTCGTAAAAGGGTTCAAAGATTTAACGTAGGTGACTCAAATGCTGTGTTCAACATACTTTTGGGTGACAAAAGCTGGATTTATTGTTATGATCCTGAAACTAAGAGAGAGTCTGCTGTCTGGGTGTTTCCTTCCGAGAAGTTGCCAACTAAAGTGAAGAGAGGTCGAAGCGTGGGAAAAAAGATGGTGGCCTCGTTCTTCGGAAGGACAGGTCATTACGCAACAATTGTTTTAGAGGATCGAAAAACAGTTACTGCAGAGTGTTACACTAACAATTGTCTGCCACTTGTCTTGGAAAAAGTTCGAGAGAAACGATCTCGCAGAAGGATCCTCCTTCACCACGACAACGCCTCGTCGCACACCGCCAAGCAAACAATCGACTACTTGGCGACGTCAGACGTGGAATTACTGGGTCACCCGCCCTATAGCCCCGACCTCGCACCTTGTGATTTTTATTGATTTCCGAAAATAAAAGAAAAACTTTGAGGAAAACGTTTTATGGACGCCGAGGAAGCAGTGGCTGCGTTTCAAAATGCCGTTGAAGAGACCCCTAAAGACGAGTGGGCAAAGTGCTTTTCTCGGGGGTTCCATCGGATGCAGCGATGTATTGATGTAAATGGACACTATATTGAAAAGATAAAACTAATAACTTGCTAGTTTGTTCAGTTTTTGATTTTCTAAGAACTTTCAGTGTCACCCTCGTATTAACTTCTAAGAACTTTACAGACTTGAGTTATCGTCTTAACTCTGCATTGTTATACTTAAATAATTGGCTTAGTGATAACGGTCTATCCTTATCACCTAGAAAGAGTAGAATAGTAATATTCTCTAGAAAAGTATTTTTCCCAATATTTCAATCTCAGTACAAAATCAAATAATTCCGACAAGTGATAATGTTAAATCCCTAGGTGACAGGTATTCCTCATTTAACGTTTATTGCCCAAAAATGCGGAAAGAATGTAAATATCCTTCGTTCACTGACAGGTGTTTGGTGGGGATCTCATCCATATTGTTTAAAACTTTTATATAACGCCCTAATCCGTAGTCATTTTGACTATGATACATTTCTCTTGGAACTTTGTAATAAACAAGCTGTTAAGTTTTTAGATAAAATCCAACTCAAGTGCTTACGAATTATCTTGGGGGCCATGAAATCATCTCCGTCAAATGCTCTACAAGATGAATGTAGCGAACCTCCTCTTAATCTACGTAGACAGTATCTTGCCGATCACTTTATATAGAGAATATTTCAGCTATCTTCACATCCACTTCTTTCTAAACTGCATACTTTAAGCTCTTGTTTTAAGAATAACAACAAATGACCTCATAAAGACGTTCCTGTATCCTTAAAAGCTACCAAAAATACTTACCTTTAAATTTCCCATATTACAAAGCATGATTAATCCTCTGTTCGAATATCCGTTTGAAGCTCTATGTTATCATCCTCCAGTTATTTTAAATTTTGGTGTGACTAAAAATTCTCCTGCAGCCCAACAAAAATTTCTAAGTATATTACGCGAAAAATGGGAAGGGTAGTTGACCCTTTTTACTGATGCCTCTAAGCTTTCTGATAGTGATAGTGATGAATAGTTTTGTAGGTTCAGCTGTGTGGATACCGAAATATAAAATTATTTTAAATTTTCATAGTACAATTTTCTTCCTAATTACATCCCTCCTCCTATAAATCTTAAGTCTTTGTTAAATTTAGTTTACACTCCATTTGAACAAATTTATTAGACTTCATATCCATTAATAACATTAAACTATAGTACTTTTGTCACTTACCTATATCCATTTTATTATATTAGCAACAATTTTGTAAAACTATTATATGTTAATTCATTCGAAAATAACTACCAATGTAACTTCGTAACATAAAGCTAAGTAAGCGTATCTACAGGAACGGAAACTTGTCGAATACTCTGTGTGACTTTTATGAAATACTAGACGCTGGCAGAATCCATTGGAAGTTGCCAAACTAGGAAAAAAAAACCAAAGTATAAATTACATTTGTGTTTTACGAGTAGTTGTGAAATTTCCATAAATACACAATATTTGGCGACGAGGACCTTATTCACACATTATTGAGTGCAATAAAGTTAAATAGTTACAAATAAATAATTTCAAATAAAGGAAATCTGTCGTTCGGCAACAACCACACATTTGATCACCACATGCAAGAGTGGGATATTTTTAAGAGTCGATTTGTCCAGTTCTGTATGGCAAATGATTATCATGACGACACTGACAAAGCAGGAGTTATGAGAAGAGCTTTTTTGCTCACATCATTAGCAGAAGATACATATCGCCTAGTAGGCGATTTAGTTTTCTTAGTTCCGTTAAAACTAGAAAACTTAGCTTATAAGACTCTTATTGAAAAGATTGACAACCAGTTTTCCTCAAAGAAATGTATTTTTGCGGAAAGATATGTATTTTATAAAGCAGAACAAAGACCAGGCGAAGACTTAACTGAATGGGCGACCCAGGTTCATCATCTCGCACAGTTGTGTGGTTTTAAAATAGAACTCGAGACGGCATTAAGAGACAAGTTTGTGCTAGGATTAGCGAATGCCGAGGAAAAGAAAAGTTTTAGTGAAAACATCGACAGCTTGGTGTGCTCGAGTTGCAGTTCAAAGGTCATTGCAAGATGAGGGACTAGCCATATCATCAGCGGCAGCGCAACCCGTTTTCGCTTTACGAGCCCAAGAAAATTCTGTTCGTCAAACTACATGAAAATTCTGTTCGTCAAAATACCAAGATTAAGAAAGGAATACTTCGGTGTTTTGGTCATGTAGAAAGAGTGAACGAGGAAAGAGTGACAAAGAAAATTCTTCTTGCAGAAGTGAATGGCAGAGTCAGGAAGACACGCCTAAGACGAAAGTTTGTCAACCAAATTGGCGATATATTGAATATGGGCCAGATTAGGAGTACCCTTAACCGACAAGCATGTATGCGGTATATGGATGTAAAGGAGGCAAGATATGTGTGTCAGAATCGTACCAAATGGAAGTCCGTAGTCTCTGCCTACCCCTCTAGGCGTGAGTATTTATATTATATTATTGTATGTTATGTTACTACAACTATAAAAACGTTATCAGAGTATCAGAGACACTTAAAAACCACAATGCGTAGTTAACACAACTTGCACTTACAAACTAAATCCCATGTCGGCGTGGTTCTGGTCTTTTATATTCTTTAACTCAGAATTTTATGCAAGAGTAAATCGCTAAAGAAGTGGAAAAGTTTTTGCACACGTTCATATGATTTTCCATGTGATTCATTCATTCGACTTGCTGTTTAACTTCCCATTGTATGTCATCAGGTTTTCATCATGTAATTAAGTTGTCAAAACTAACTGGATATCATAATTGCTACTCAAGATATGCGATTAATATTTTACCGGGAAATATTTCACCAACGTAAAAAACGTACTAACACAGAGATCTTTTAAAAATAGTACAGTAGAACTCTATTGACATTGCATTGTGGAAACAATATTGAAATTTTGATTTTCAAATATCAGTTCCATTCCAACATACGAATGGGAAGTTAAAACAGCAAGTCGAATGAATGAATCACATGGAAAAATCATATGAACGTGTGCAAAAGAAACTTTTTTCCACTTCAAGCACGATTTACCTTCTTGCAAAAATTTGAGTTAAAGAATATAAAAGACCAGAACCACGCCGACATGGGATTTAGTTTGTGTGCAAGTTGTGTTAACTACGCATTGTGGTTTTAAATGTCTCTGATACTCTGATAACGTTTTTTATAGTTGTAGTAACATAACATACAATAATATAATATAAATACTCACGCCTAGAGGGGTAGGCAGAGACTACGGACTTCCATTTGGTACGATTCTGACACACATATCTTGCCTCCTTTACATCCATATACCGCACACATGCTTGTCGGTTAAGGGTACTCCTAATCTGGCCCATATTCAATATATCGCCAATTTGGTTGACAAACTTTCGTCTTAGGCGTGTCTCCGACTCTGCCATTCACTTCTGCAAGAAGAATTTTCTTGTCACTCTTCCTCGTTCACTTTTCTATGACCAAAACACCGAAGTATTCTTTCTTAATCTTGGTCACTACATCATTCTTGCAAGATCAATGTTACGACAATATCGTCAAGATGAAGTTGTTGTAACATAGGTTCAAATGCCAATCGGAATCAACATTAGTAACAGTTAATATTAAACTTTTAATAAAAAGTAAATATCGCCTTCTAAGAACTAAAAATAATATATATATATTTATTACACGTGGTAGTCACGCTGCAGCTATATTATGGTTGCTGCACGAATAGGTATTCTCGACCGGGTTCCACGCTCTTACAGGACACCAGCGTAAAATAATAGATTAATGCTGCTGTTTTTTTCGTCGTGTTCTTAATAGCGGATAAATTTAGATGTCTATGGGCCACAGCATCCACTTACCATCATGTGGACTGTGTGCTCGTTTTTCATGTGGTCGTTTGTATAAATAATATAATAATTTTCATAATAGCTTGAAGTCTGTTCTAAGTAATAGTGTAAGAAGCAAAGAAGCTAATAAGTAGAAATTATTATTTATCTTTTGAGTAGACCAAGGAATATCAGAAGCTAAGAATAAAATAGAATAGGACAGGATAGGACAGGACAGGACAGGAGAGGACAGGAGAGTGCAGTACATCACAGGAAGGACTAAATTGCATGAGACGGATGTGAAGAAATGAACAGGACGAAGAGGACTGAACGGCACGGAACAGGACGGAATTGACGGAAAAGACGGACGGGACATGACGGGACATGACGGAACGAGACAGGACGGATGGGGCGCGAAGTGGATTGGGACGGGGCTCCAACGCTGTATTACAGGCTGATGAAGAGGAATCATAACAGAAATATATAGAGAACGGAGACCCTTTTTACTGGAAATGAGGCATTCCATCTTAGTCTTGCAACTGAGTGCACTTTATTTATTACCCACAGCAGCTTTAAAATAGCTGTACGCTATCGAAAATATGCTTAAAATATAACGAAATTTTTTACTTATTTAATTTAAAAAGGGGAAGAGCCATGCTGCAGATATATTATTATGGTTGTAGCACGGATGGGTTGGCTCGACCAGGGTAGGACTTCGCTCTCACACAATACCAGCGTAAAATAGCAGATTAATGCTGCTGTGTTTCGTATAATGAGGCATTTAATCTTAGTCCTCAGGGGTGACAACGCATCTGCATTTTTATTCTTAATCGAGGATAATTATAGATGTCTATGGGCCACAGCATCCACTTTCCATCAGGTGGACTGTGTGTGCTCGTTTGTCACCCTTATTCTATAAAAAAAAAAGTTACAAAATATATTTTAAAACAAGCTTGTATAAGTGTTGCTAGGGCCAGCATCTTGGTTCATTATCAGATCAGCTCTATGGTGTTGTATTTTTGATTTTGATTATTTTATTATCATTGAAGTTACATAAGTATGCCAAATTTCAGCTCAATCGGATGTCAGCAAGTGCTTCGAAAATTTATTACAATTTGGAACCACCAAAAATACGAAGAAAGCAAATTTAATTTTTAATCAAATTTAAATTAAACAAGCTTGTAAAAAAAGTTATAAAAACTAAATTATTGGTGAAATTAAGGCTACAAAATAAACACAAAAATGGTTGTGTCATTTTAAAATCGCATATAAAAAAAAATAATGCTTCCAGCTTCAAAGTTTTAATTAACTTTTGTTTTCATAAGTTAAATGAGAAATTTTTGCAACAAACATGTTTTAGAAATAAATCAAAAGGTTTTAATTCGCTATCCTCTTAAGCATTGAACTCTATTTTGTTCCAGGATGTTTTTTTTATAAAATAAGGGTGACAAACGAGCACACAGTCCACCTGATTCTTATTGGCCATAGACATCTACATTTGCTGTGGCCCATAGATATCATCTACATTTACGATTAATCAAGAATCACACGTCTTCAGTGCCAGAATAAACGTGCACTCCAGTGCCGGCCTTCCGCATCCAGCGCAGAGCGGTTCGAATCATCAGCGACCGAGCTCTTTCTGATAGGCTTGACTGGCACTGCGAAGAGATGTTGAATCTCTTTGCGTATTTTCTCGCATCTACCACGGGGAGTGCTCTGAAGAATTGTTCGGACTAATTCGGACTAATTATAATCAAAAGAGTTCAATTTCACCATCGCACATCGCGACAAAACTCGCGATGCCACCCATACCATAAAAATCACTGGCGGTCCACCACTGTGCGATTTACAAGAAATTTTCTTTCGGTACGATTAAGAGACAAGTTTGTGCTAGGATTAGCGAATGCCGAGGAAAAAGAAAAGTTTTAGTGAAAACATCGACAGCTTGGTGTGCTCGAGTTGCAGTTCAAAGGTCATTGCAAGATGAGGGACTAGCCATATCATCAGCGGCAGCGCAACCCGTTTTCGCTTTACGAGCCCAAGAAAATTCTGTTCGTCAAACTACATGAAAATTCTGTTCGTCAAAATACCAAGATTAAGAAAGGAATACTTCGGTGTTTTGGTCATGTAGAAAGAGTGAACGAGGAAAGAGTGACAAAGAAAATTCTTCTTGCAGAAGTGAATGGCAGAGTCAGGAAGACACGCCTAAGACGAAAGTTTGTCAACCAAATTGGCGATATATTGAATATGGGCCAGATTAGGAGTACCCTTAACCGACAAGCATGTATGCGGTATATGGATGTAAAGGAGGCAAGATATGTGTGTCAGAATCGTACCAAATGGAAGTCCGTAGTCTCTGCCTACCCCTCTAGGCGTGAGTATTTATATTATATTATTGTATGTTATGTTACTACAACTATAAAAAACGTTATCAGAGTATCAGAGACATTTAAAAACCACAATGCGTAGTTAACACAACTTGCACTTACAAACTAAATCCCATGTCGGCGTGGTTCTGGTCTTTTTATATTCTTTAACTCAGAATTTTATGCAAGAAGGTAAATCGTGCTTAAAGAAGTGGAAAAAAGTTTCTTTTGCACACGTTCATATGATTTTTCCATGTGATTCATTCATTCGACTTGCTGTTTTAACTTCCCATTCGTATGTCATCAGGTTTTCATCATGTAATTAAGTTGTCAAAACTAACTGGATATCATAATTGCTACTCAAGATATGCGATTAATATTTTACCGGGAAATATTTCACCAACGTAAAAAACGTACTAACACAGAGATCTTTTAAAAATAGTACAGTAGAACTCTATTGACATTGCATTGTGGAAACAATATTGAAATTTTGATTTTCAAATATCAGTTCCATTCCAACATACGAATGGGAAGTTAAAACAGCAAGTCGAATGAATGAATCACATGGAAAAATCATATGAACGTGTGCAAAAGAAACTTTTTTCCACTTCTTTAAGCACGATTTACCTTCTTGCATAAAATTCTGAGTTAAAGAATATAAAAAGACCAGAACCACGCCGACATGGGATTTAGTTTGTAAGTGCAAGTTGTGTTAACTACGCATTGTGGTTTTTAAATGTCTCTGATACTCTGATAACGTTTTTTATAGTTGTAGTAACATAACATACAATAATATAATATAAATACTCACGCCTAGAGGGGTAGGCAGAGACTACGGACTTCCATTTGGTACGATTCTGACACACATATCTTGCCTCCTTTACATCCATATACCGCACACATGCTTGTCGGTTAAGGGTACTCCTAATCTGGCCCATATTCAATATATCGCCAATTTGGTTGACAAACTTTCGTCTTAGGCGTGTCTTCCTGACTCTGCCATTCACTTCTGCAAGAAGAATTTTCTTTGTCACTCTTTCCTCGTTCACTCTTTCTACATGACCAAAACACCGAAGTATTCCTTTCTTAATCTTGGTCACTACATCATCTTGCAAGATCAATGTTACGACAATATCGTCAAGATGAAGTTGTTGTAACATAGGTTCAAATACCAATCGGAATTAACATTAGAAACAGTTAATATTAAACTTTTAATAAAAAGTAAATATCGCCTTCTAAGAACTAAAAATAATATATATATATTTATTACACGTGGTAGTCACGCTGCAGCTATATTATGGTTGCAGCACGAATAGGTCGGCTCGACCGAGGTCCACACTCTTACAGGACACCAGCGTAAAATAATAGATTAATGCTGCTGTTTTTTTCGTCGTGTTCTTAATCGCGGATAAATTTAGATGTCTATGAGCCACACTTACCATCATGTGGACTCTATGCTCGTTTTTCATGTGGTCGTTTGTATAAATAATATAATAATTTTCACATAATAGCTTCTGAAGTCTGTTCTAAGTAATAGTGTAAGAAGCAAAGAAGCTAATAAGTAGAAATTATTATTTATCTTTTTGAGTAGACCAAGGAATATCAGAAGCTAAGAATAAAATAGAATAGGACAGGATAGGACAGGACAGGACAGGACAGGACAGGAGAGTGCAGTACATCACAGGAAGGGACTAAATTGCATGAGACGGGATGTGAAGAAATGAACGGGACGGAAGAGGACTGAACGGCACGGAACAGGACGGAATTGGACGGAAAAAGACGGACGGGACATGACGGGACATGACGGAACGGGACGGGACGGGATGGGGCGTGGCGAAGTGGATTGGGACGGGGCTCCAACGCTGTATTACAGGCTGATGAAGAGGAATCATAACAGAAATATATAGAGAACCGGAGACCCTTTTTACTGGAAATGAGGCATTCCATCTTAGTCTTGCAACTGAGTGCACTTTATTTATTACCCACAGCAGCTTTAAAATAGCTGAAAGCTATCGAAAATATGCTTAAAATATAACGAAATTTTTTACTTATTTAATTTAAAAAGGGGAAGAGCCATGCTGCAGATATATTATTATGGTTGTAGCACGGATGGGTTGGCTCGACCGGGGTAGGACTACGCTCTCACACAATACCAGCGTAAAATAGCAGATTAATGCTGCTGTGTTTCGTATAATGAGGCATTTAATCTTAGTCCTCAGGGGTGACAACGCATCTGCATTTTTATTCTTAATCGAGGATAATTATAGATGTCTATGGGCCACAGCATCCACTTTCCATCAGGTGGACTGTGTGTGCTCGTTTGTCACCCTTATTCTATAAAAAAAAAGTTAAAAAATATATTTTAAAACAAGCTTGTATAAGTGTTGCTAGGGCCAGCATCTTGGTTCATTATCAGATCAGCTCTATGGTGTTGTATTTTTGATTTTGATTATTTTATTATCATTGAAGTTACATAAGTATGCCAAATTTCAGCTCAATCGGATGTCAGCAAGTGCTTCGAAAATTTATTACAATTTGGAACCACCAAAAATACGAAGAAAGCAAATTTAATTTTTAATCAAATTTAAATTAAACAAGCTTGTAATAAAAAGTTATAAAAACTAAATTATTGGTGAAATTAAGGCTACAAAATAAACACAAAAAATGGTTAACGTGTCATTTTAAAATCGCATATAGTAAAAAATAATGCTTTCCAGCTTCAAAGTTTTAATTAACTTTTTGTTTACATAAGTTAAATGAGAAATTTTTGCAACAAACATGTTTTAGAAATAAATCAAAAGGTTTTAATTCGCTATCCTCTTAAGCATTGAACTCTATTTTGTTCCAGGATGTTTTTTTTATAAAATAAGGGTGACAAACGAGCACACAGTCCACCTGATTCTTATTGGCCATAGACATCTACATTTGCTGTGGCCCATAGATATCATCTACATTTACGATTAATCAAGAATCACACACGTCTTCAAGTGCCAGAATAAACGTGTGCACTCCAGTGCCGGCTCCTTCCGCATCCAGCGCAGAGCGGTTCGAATCATCAGCGACCGAGCTCTTTCTGATAGGCTTGACTGGCACTGCGAAGAGATGTTGAATCTCTTTGCGTATTTTCTCGCATCTACCACGGGGAGTGCTCTGAAGAATTGTTCGGACTAATTCGGACTAATTATAATCAAAAGAGTTCAATTTCACCATCGCACATCGCGACAAAACTCGCGATGCCACCCATACCATAAAAATCACTGGCGGTCCACCACTGTGCGATTTACAAGAAATTTTCTTTCGGTACGATTAAGGGACCTTATAGAAAATAATCTACTCCATTTTAAAAGGCCGGCAACGTTCTGTGAACAAATGAAATTCCCCTGGCATTACATTTGTTCACAGGCGGCGGTAATCACTTACTGTCAGGTGAGCCGCATGCTCGTTTGCCACCTCTCATACAAAAAAATCCAATTAAGATGCTTTCTCACACTTAAAGACTAATATGGAATACCTCGTTGCCAGTGAAAAGGGTCTCTGGTTCTTTAAACTCACCATACGAAACACAAGAGCATTGAGCTGCTATTTTACGCTGGTATTGTGTGAGAGCATAGTCCTACCCCGGCCGAGCCAACCCATCCGCGCTACAACCCTAATATGCATGGCTCATCCCCCTTTTTAAATTAAACACGTAAAAAATTTCGTTGTAATTTAAGCATATTTTCGATAGATCTCAGCTATTTTAAAGCTGCTGTAGGTAATAAATATAGTGCATTCAGTTGCACACAACAAAAAACCTTATTTCCCGCAGAGCTCACTACATAGTGGTATTATGAAAATGATCTAGAGTGCGCTGAATATCCCCAAACTAGTCACGTAGAGCAATTACAACGCTATAACAAGCCCAGGTGTGGAAACCGGCTACACGCCAATATGAGCTCTAATTATAAGCAATTTTCCAAATAATCTTGTATCGCATTTATGTTAGTGTTTCTGTTAATGTTTCGCACAATTCCTGTAGGCGTTCTTCATCACAGTGTATATGTATGCAGTATGCACGTATCTTTGAATAATGTCACGTACTTTTACGTAGTAGCGCCACGCTGCAGCTGTATTGTGGTTGTAGCACGAATAGCTCGGCTCGGCCGGGGAAGGACCAGGCTTTCACAGAATACCAGCGTAAATTACCAGCTTAATTATTATTATTGTTGATCATTCATTTTCAGACTAAGGTCTATATATGTTAGTATTGGTACAATTTTTCTTACATGCTAGGTTAGTAAAAACTGAACGAAATCTGTACAAAACTTGATACAGAGACTAAACTTCTGGCTTGTTGGCTTATGGAACTCATAAAACATGTAGTTCAATAAACCTTGCAAGCAGGTTAGAATCCACTCTGTTGCTAATCATATGTAGGATTCTGTTCGGGCTCCTTCGCACGCGTCGTACAAGACACTCCACTTTTTTTTCTCATGATTGCGTAAAAATCATCCGTTTTTGCATCTGCAAACATACTTGATGCACTGCTAGTGCTTGTTGGGGCTCCCTCGCTAGGGAGCCCCAACAAGCACTTTCTGGCCTCTACGATTTCTGCCCTCTACGATTTCTGCCCTCTACGATTTCTGCCCTCTACGCGGGCAAAGAAGCGGGCAAAAATAGTCACTTATAATTCATACGTATTTTATTTGTAAGTATTATTTTATTGACGAATCCAAAGATCACGTTTACATGCAAAGAAAAAAGTTCTATCTTAGTTGGATATTCAACGCAACGCGTGTTTGCTCAGCTCATTATACTGTACTCGAAAAATCTTTCTCTTGCTTGTTTTTTTCCCTGAGCGAGTTTATTAACTTTACTCTGCAGTTCGTCCGCTTTCTGAAAATGTTGGGCATCTAAATTTACATTAGAAACGAAGCAAGTTAATTCTTTTTTTTTATATTGAATAAAGATGACTAACCAGCATACAGTCCACCTAATGGTAAGTGGATGCTGTGACCCATAGACATCTATATCTATCCACAGTTAAGAATCAAAATGCAGATGCGTTGTCACCCCTGAGGACTTAGAAGGAATCCCTCGTTTCCAGTAAAAAGGGTCTCCGGTTCTCTACACTTACAACGAAACACTACTGTGTTTCGTATGGTAAGTGACATTAAGCTGGTATTCTGCTATATAATATACTCCACCACTCATTTCTCAAAATGTATGTGGTCAAAACCGGTTCACAATAGACGAAGATAACGTGTCATACAAAAGAAACATGCAGTCGATAGTCCTCATTTTTTGAAATCTTTTTAAAATATTTGTACCTTGCGGGATTGAACACTACGGCATATGATACCGCAAGCTTAACAAACATTAAAGTTAAAAAGTTAAAGTTACAGCCTATATACGTTCCAATGCTGGGCACAGGCCTCATTTCTGACAGGGTTTTAAGCCAAGGAAATGTCCACCGCACTGCCCCAAAGCGTGTTGGCAAATTTCACATGTCTTCAAAATTATTTTTTTTTCTTATTTCTCAGACATGCAGGTTTCCTCACGATGTTTTCCTTCACTGCCGAGCACGTGGTAAATCAGCTCTTAAAAATGCAACAATTTCATTGTTGCCGGCGGGGATTGAAACCGGGTTGCTCGCGTACTGTGAAAATTACAGCGAGCGCTTAGCCCTGAGCTACCACGGCTCTCTCTCAATCTCTCTCTCTTAACAAACATTGTACAAAACTAATTATTATTACGGCATATTTATCAGAAACCCGATCTCAATCCCATCGACAGCACGATAATTACACTGGTCTGCAAAAAACCCTCCCTCTCTCTTTTTAATCATTGAGAATGTTTATTATAAATTAATTAATGTTGTGTCACGTAAACTTTTTTGTTACAAAGTTCTAAATAAAACACCATTTTTTCTTATCGTATTTCTCGGGTGTGTATATCTTATTACAATCATCATCAGCATCATCGCATTCCATCACAAGTCCACCACTGAACATAGGCGTCTCCCAAGAATGCCACAAAGTACGGCCCTGAAGCACCTGCACCCATCTCTTACCAGGTCATCACTCTATACAATACAATAACTTTATTTCAGGCATCAAGGGCTTAAAAATTAAGAACATTGGCCCATAGCAATATATAACTTAACTTAAATTTATATATATATATATAACATATAAACATAACTTAACACTATTTAGGGAACTTTCTTATTTGGCGCGTCCCTATCGGGAACGAGGAATGTCTCTTTGTATTTGCATCGATATCCTTTCTTCCGATACGTGGACCCCAAGGACCGATTAGTCTCTACATCAAATGACACAAATATCTAGTCATCTCTCAGTATAGTCTCATATTTTTTATTCTGAGATACATATATATATATTAGTTCCCAGTCAAATATTTGCCCCACTTACTCAAATCAGTCGGTTATGATGCCACCCCGTACCTAAGCGAGGTAACCCTCAGATGAGTGGTCGCCAATGTATCTACGCGCGTAGTCATACCATCGAGTCTCCTGCCATCGTCTCTAAATATTCCACAAGGTTTTAAAACCTATGGAACATTTATAGAGATAAGAGCCCTTCGGATAACATGAAAGTCATTATAATTATTAAAAGAGCAATCAAATTGCTCGTATAATATGATATTTTCCATGTTTTCCATGGAAGTTTCGCGGCGATTCGATCAACAGAAATCTGCAAGCATTGCTCAATATAATAAAGGAAAATGGTTGGACCATTTTCCTTTATTATATAGTTTTTCATGTGCAATATATCTTGATGGAATCGTTCACTATGTTCATCAAATACTATGTAAAGATTTTTGGGAAGGAAAATCTTAATTTGAGCCCAGAAAATGCAGTTTTAGGAATATGTAGCATTTTAGAACGTCATAGGAAGAAAGAAGTTTTAAATGTTCCTATAGTTTTCGGACTTCTTGTTACCCAGAAAATAATAGCAACTTCTATTAATTTGAAAGTTTGGGTCATTTAAGTTTAAGAAACAGCAGAAAATCATGAGTATATTGTATGACGAACTTCGTGTATACATAATTATACCTTGCTTATTAATACGCTGAGATAAAGAATGTTTACAAAAAAAAAACTTTTTTTTTTAGATTAATGTGACAAACGAGTACATTGGTCCACTTGATGGTAAATAGATGCTGTGGCCCATAGATATCTACATCTAATAATGGACATAAATAATGGAGATACGGTGTCTACCCTGAGGACTAATATGGAAAACCTCGTCCCCAGTAAAAAGGGTCTCCGTTTCTCTACCTCACCTTACTATATACAGTAGTATTATGTTGCTATTCCACGCTAATATTTTGTGAATTGTGGTTTATATATATATTCTCTTTCCCTGGTCAAGTAGACCCCTTCGTACTACAACCATAATATAGCTGCAGTGTAGATCTGCTACGGAAAACCAAAAAACGCATAGTATATTACTCCCGTTAGCAACTAAGCTCAAAATACTTTTTTGCATAATAGAGAAGGAAAGAAATAATGAAAATGTGTCTTACCCTGATGTTAGGGTAAGACACATTTGACGGCTCCATGGCGTAGTGGCTTACCAATGAGTTGTTGCGCTGGGAGCCGCGGGTTCGAATCCCGCACGGAACAAGTATTTGTATGTCCTACAAATAATTGTTCCGGGTCTGGGTGTTTGTCCTCGTGCAATTTATGTTTGTAAACTGCCTCCACGATACAGGAGAAAATCCTAGTGTGGGGGTAACGTTTAAAAAAAAAAAAGATAGGAGACCACCGGTGCCCATTAGATGGCGGTGTTGCACCAGAGGATATGCAACTGCATTGATGATCTTTTAAAAAGTGGTAGGGTTAATTTTCTGGTAACCAATTCCACTACGAAGTCACATAGTGGCAGTGCCTGGAATTAATCCAAACCAATTATGCAGATGGCGTTATTGGCCTTTTAAAAAGAGGAAGGTTCTATTTTTGAAGGTTTCCAAGTCGCATCAATCCGGAAAATTTGGGGGCAACTATAAATTTTATAATGTGGATTTCAAACTGCAAATTGTCACAATGTATTTACGTGTTAAATTCAGAGAAGGACAACGCTCATAAAGAATAGCAGCGTGAAATAGCAGCATAATGCTGGTGTTCATATTGTGCATGGCAAGAACCGCACCACGCACGACCGGTCTTACGCTTTATATAATGTAAACAAAGTGTGAAGTATTGCCGCACGTGTGCAATGACACCTAAATTCGTTGCAGCTGCTTCGTCCCTGTACTCAATGAACCTCACAAAGTCCAGGCTTGAAATAAGCTCAACCTCTAGCTGTTGAAGGCGGTCACTGAATTCAAATGATATGTTTCAGAATGAAGGTGCCAAGGTGAGCTGATTCCTTTTCACGGTGAATAAATATGCTTGCTTCTGTTTAGGAGGCGTTGAATCTCACTGCATTGACATCGCCCCATTCGAAGACTACTTGCAGTGAGAGATTCACACGCTCAACAATATCTTCCCTTAATCTTCGTGCTATTCAAGCCGATTGTGATGGAACTGTACGAACAGACTGAGAACAATGCCAGGAGGGATAAAGACTATATTTTATTCAAGAAGTTGACGATTTTTTTTCGATTATCTTAACTCTAAGTAACACCACATTAATGGCGTATATTGTATCCACGCGAAGCCAGGGCTAGTTGCTAGTATGAAATAAAAATAAAAATAAAACAGAATAACCTGTGGAAAAAATGTTAAATGAAATAGAATGGAAAACCATAAGAATGTAATGTAATGTTATTTTCAAATTTAAAATCAAATTCCTAAAGTAAATTTTGTACTGGATTTTATTTCATTTCCATGCATGTTCCGGTTGAAAGTATTCCTGCGGGAACGGTCTGAAAAATAGAGCGGAACTCTCATTATTGCCTTTTTATTCACTCGGGTCGGTGAGTTGAACGCGACGGCTTCCAATGTTCGTATTAAAAATTCAACAAATATCAAATTTAACAAAAACAAAGTTATTTCTTTAAAGGTATTAACCTAACGTGAAGAGAAACCTTTGTACCCCTCTTTAAGCATGGAGTGCACGGAGGAGTGTGAGATTTGGCATCGTTAAAGTTTATATGGAAAACAATTGCAGAAAGTTAAAATGTATATAGTATAATATGTGATATAATATAATATGTGATAAAAATACACTAAATAAAATAAAATAAAACATACATTGTTTACGTTCATACTCATAATTGTCGCCAGAGATATATACTCTTTCTCACCCAAAAGGTTAAATAGGTAATTACACTTTTCACAAAATGTAAAAACCGACTTCAAAATAAATTTTTGAGTAACAGCATCTGAAGTCGGCTTTAATTTTCCGATACACTAGTATGCACCGATTTTAGAAGCTATTATAGGGAAATACGTTTTTTCTTTTTAATTTTTAAAAAACAATAATTTAATTGTCATTATTTAGACAGACGTCTGTCTCTCAGGGCTAATCTTCGGAATGGTTGAACCAAAGAGATTTAAATATATACTAACTACTTAAATGTCTGTGAGTTGAACTGATATGATTGTGATGAAACTTTACGAATAGATAGAGAGCAATGCTATGAGGGATCGAGGCTACGAGTATATTTTATCCGAATTTTTGAAACCACGAAAAATTATTAAAATGTGTGATTTTTGATTATCTTAAGTCTAAATAAGGTTTCGACCGGAAACCGCGGCGAGTTGCTTGTATTAAATAAATTAAGATGGTCTCGATATAGTTATATTTAAATTTAAATTCAAATTACAAAGTACAAATTATCAGCAATTAACTTTTTTTCTAAATTAATGTTCGCTTTTTAAACACATTATTAAGGTTCCGGAACCTTATTAATGTGAATCTGCTGTCTGTCTGTCCGGAAGTCACGGTTGTCGAGCTCGTAGACGGAATGAGAGACAGACCATGAATTTGAATATTTGGTGTAGAATGTTAACCTTACATCGAATATTGAGTGAGTAGTTCAATTAAATAGTTTTTAACGGTACACATACTTTCCCATATATGAAGAAGGAGCCAAAAATGTTTTCGCATGTGGGTATAATTGTCTAGTGCTCATTAAATAAAGTAGATATGAATAGGTCTTTTTTTCTTTCAAAATTCAAAAGGGGTGCTGTCAAAATTGTCAGTTTTAGTCCGTTTCGTTACGTGATCTATCTTATAAACTAAACTAGTTATGAATTTGAAATTTATGTATAATTTACGCCCTATACTGTGGTTAAAAGACCAAATATTGAAAATATCGACTCTTAATTTAGTTTATAAGCTCTTACCCCTTTGGGTACGGAGCTCTAAAAATATTGAGAATATAACCTAAAGTGGATATAATATATTATAACTATCAGTGACTGAAACATTGTCAAAAATTCCCAAAAATAACTTCGCTAAATTTGGATCTCCTATCAAAACTAAGCAGACCCTTCCCACCCCTCAAACATTACCGATAAGTATGACTCGGGAGTTTTGACGGGAACTTGACCGCCGGCGGATGTTTGCTCTTGTTTTATCGTTAAAGTAATGGTTTGAAGTGGATTTTGATACGTAAAGTAATGCTGTAATATTTTTTTGTCTGCGCTTGTGAATTATTAGTGGAAACGATGAAACAAGTACTCGGATGGTGATGTAAGCCTTAATTTACTTTGTCTACTCAGGTGACTTGAGATATTATAGTTGCCTACTGGATCAAGCTGCTGTCTAAATATCAAAAACTTTGCAAAGTGACGCATCAACATATTGTGAAGAAGTTTTTAAACAAATTATTATAAAGGATAATATTTAATTACTTGACACTGGCAAAAATACAACCGTTAGAGTGCATAAGCGAAGAAAAAAGAATGACTCGATAAATCTAAAAAATGAATTGAAAAACACAAAAAAAGCAAACATGTAATTAATTTAACGAAACTGAGTAACAAGTGCTACGGCCGTTGCGACAAGTGTTTCAATTAAAATTGATAAATTGTATATTTATTTGCTAGCAAAAGAATTTACGCTTTTATTTAATGAAAAAAATGTTTCCGACCGATGCAGCTGTTCAGTTGATTTTTAAAACAAGAGTTATTAAAGGTTTGAAGGACTGTAGTAATGTTATATTATAAAATTACATTTCAAGGTGGAAGGACTCCCTTTCTGCCTAAGAATCCCTCTGCGTAGTGCAAGCACTGCCGTATCTCAAGTGTATAGAGAGCCAGTACAATAACAGGATGCAAGGCATTCCACTTAGTTCTCAGAAATAACATAATATGAAGTTCATCGCATCCACGTGCCGCAGTCAGTAGCCGCATAATATCAAGTGGACTGTAAGACGGTTTTTCAATTCAATTTTATGAAAATATAACAAATTGTGAACTGTGTTTGTATTTTAGTTCTTTTTTCTTCTTCTTTCATTCGAGCAATAAAAATAAATAAATAACAGGCTTATATTCGAAAGTTATATTTTCCCCTAAAAAAATATATGAGATCTGAACTTCATTGAAAACTTCTATAAAATTCACGAATCTACAAGTGTGATAAAGGAGAACACAATAGCAACCTGAACGTAATTGGATGCTGTGGCTCATGGAGACCTACCTGATCCTCAAGCCTGATTAACACTGGAACAAAATTTATTAACATTGCGGTATGCTACAGCGTCGCATTTTTTTTATAAAAGTTTGGTGACAAATGAGCACACGTACATTTATCCTCATCTACCACTTATTAATGACGCATGTTGTCACAAGGGTCATGTGACAAAGAAATAACAACCTGAAACCTGGTCCTGACTGCCGTGGCTTCCAAAGGAACGTCAATGATTCTATTACATCGATATAATTTCATCAACTGCATATGTAAGACATTGGTGGCGATGGGCGATTACAAATGATCCAGTCATTTGAATACACTGCGACTAATAATATACATTACTTGAATTAAATATGAAGTAATAACTAATTTTCAAAATCGAGTAATAACTTTGGCTTTTCTTATAATCGTTGATCATATATATACCCATCTCTTTCTATTGTCATTCAGAGAAGAGAGAGACAGAGCAATTGTAAGCATCTTTTTTTAAATTGACTTTGATTTTTATGTATGAGATTACTTATATCTATTACCTGCCTACTTTATTTATAGAATAAGGGTGACAAACGAGCACAGTCTACACGATGGTAAGTAGATGCTTAGACCTTTAGATATCTACATCAATCCTCGATTAAGAATCAAAATACCGATGTGTAAAAAGTGTCTCTGGTTCTCTGCACTCACAATACGAAACACAGAAGCATTGAGCTGCTATTTTACGCTGGTATTCTGTGATAGCGCGGTCCTTCCCCAGTCGAGCCGACCCATTCGTGTTACAACTATATTGCTGCAAATTAGCTCTATCACGTATAAAACTATTTCTATATTATCTACTACTATTATATTAACTATCATAATCGATGACATAATAAAAGTGTTATATTATCAAATCAATCTATAAAAATTATGAAGGAATTAAATACAAAGAGATGTAATAACGACACCAGTTAGTGAATGCAGTTCAATTTAACTGTGAGCGAAATTCTGAAACGTGATCATATTTGCGCAGGCCAAAGATGAATCGTATACAGTTGTTAAGTAACCTGTTCAACCTGTTTAGCAGCTCCTGAGAAATATTAGTAAGACAAACATCGGCATAGTCAAATAATGGAAGAATTAGACATTGGAAGAGAAGAAGTTTAGTTGAAGGAGGCAGAAAAAACTAAGGCGATAGATGGAACGAAGTTTGCCTGTGACTTTACGACAAACCTCTGACACCTGTAATATCCAACTAAGAGACGGGTCGATAATTAAACACAGATCCTTGACACTAGTGCTGAAGGGAATTACGCAGTTTTCGGAGTGAGTGGATGGTAGTTCAGATATGTTAAGTTGTGACACCAATTGACGACTCCCAATGACGATAGCCGGGTATTTACTAGGATTTACCGTTATACCAAAACACTGTGACGAGTCTGATATACGCTGTAAGTCACGATTAACAGCTGCGATAGCAGTATCAATTTCAGCCAAGGACGCTTGTGAGTATATGTGAAAAATGTGATGGATATTGCATGCCAAATGGCGGAATATAGCTGTACTAAAAGTTTGTTCTATAAGTGATAAACTACGTAAATAACAACTGTATCAACCTATATTCGCAATAAACGATTTGAATTTTAATTTGAGTATAATTGGAGAACATCAGCATAGAGGTGGTAGAACATTGAAGGTGGGTAGTTAGAAGATTGATAAGGACCGAAAACAAGATAGAGAAAGAATGCCGCCTTGCGGTACACCTAGAGACAAATCGCACCAGTTGGAAAAATCCTGACCAGACCAAACAGCCTGCGACGAGGAGAAATTTAGTCGTGAAAGTAATCCAAGGAGTAAGTCGTGTTCGACACAATTGAATGCGTTTGAAAAGTCAATAAGGACAAGATCAGAAGTTGCATTTTGAAATGAAAGAGGTGACTTGTTTTTTACCAATGATTCAAGTGCTTTGGAAAGAAACGGCAGTATAGAAATAGGTCTAAAATGGGTAGGAAGCGATGGATATAGTACTTTATCAAGGGGCAAGATAAAAGCGTTTAGCCATAACTTGGGGA
Organism: Parnassius orleans; assembly: GCA_029286625.1. NCBI lineage: Eukaryota > Metazoa > Arthropoda > Insecta > Lepidoptera > Papilionidae > Parnassius > Parnassius orleans. The sequence continues at coordinate 6,302 of JAGSMP010002614.1, read as the reverse complement.
AAACACCAGTAGAAAGTGAGAAATTTATTTAGATTATGTGAGTGAGAACTGGAGAAATTATATCGAGTATGAGAAGTATCATAGATCTACTCACCTTATAGCCGGTTGCAGAAGATTTTATTGAAAGTATGGCCTTTCTAGTATCCTCAACAGTCACTGAACTGAAGTTGAAACAATTACTCGATAACAAAGGCATGGAATTAAGTTCCTGAAGAGTCGTAACTTTGGTGGAGTAATGTAGACGCAAAGCAGAAGAGAAGTGTATGTTCAAGTCATTGAGTGAAATATTTGGGATTAGAGGATTGGAATGTGATTTATTGATTATTATGTATTGGAATATGTGTGTATTTATTTATATATGTGTATCAATTATGTATATTCAAAATAAATAAATTAAATGCTGCAGCAATGATTCCAATGGTTATATCCGAAATGTAGATAGTACTTATCGTAAAATGTAAATGTAGACGGACTTGGAGTTTTTAAAGTAAATAGTAGTTTAATGCTCCTGTTTCGTATAGTGAGTTTAAGACCTGAGACAAGGCATTTCATCTAAGTCCTCAGGGGTGACAACGCATAGATAGATATAGATGCGAGAAAGAGAGAGAGAGAGAGCGAGGAGATAGATGTAGATGTCTGTGGGCCAAAGCATCCACTTACCATTAGGTGAACTGTGTGTTCGTTTATCTCCCTTATTCTATAAAGTAAAATCAATAAATAAACTTCACTAAAATACCTTAAATACGATATGTATAAGGCTAACGGTAAATACTTCAGTAAAATTTAATCTTTCATTATCTGTTTAATGTATATCCATTCAAAAATCAGATAACCTCATATTTATTTTAAAACCTTCCCACAATACCAGTACACAATTAAAATTATTTCGTCGCTGACTGGAATTAATTACACGCGACAAAAACAAAACGGTTGTAATCAAGCCTACGGTCTTTGGTCCTTAGTTCGCGAATCGCAGGAACACCTCACGTGAATTTAGAATTAGGTCTACAATACAGTGCGCGAAGCAGATAACGAATTAATCGTATTGTAAATAATTTGTATCACACAGACGCATTTCATCTAATTTGTTACCGTCCTTGGTATTAACCCGTAGTTTGAGATGTATTACAATACAGAATAAGTAAATATAAAATATTTTGCAATCTCCTTGTGTATTGTCTGTTGTAGTTTTAATTAAAATCCCTACGCCGTAACTTCAGCTAAGTTAGGTAGCAACCGCATTGAATTACACTCATTCTTTACCGCTACCACGCAATACGTGCAAGATTCAGTCTTTGTTAAATTCAGGCAATGTTTTATGTATTCTGTTACACGAACTCCTCTTAGTTAATATTTTAGTATTTTTATTTAGATTATTAAAAATTGTAAATCATAAATCTGGATTAATACTGGGTAAACGTTATTTTTTTATTTCGTATTTTAAGTAATTTAACGTTCTTTTTTGCCGCATTTCACTATGGCCTAGTCGTGCGCGATTTTGAATGATTCCATTGGAAGTATGCAACTACATAAATCATTCGACTCATTCGAATGACGGACGGACTATCGAGTCGACTTTAGTTATTAATACATATACTATTATATAATAAAACTCTAACACGCGATTTCTGTACATCGATTTTTTTTTTATTTGAATAGGGGTATAATATATGAACGATACCGATGTCAAAACAATTTTTTTGGAAACTTTGTCTGTCTGTCTGAACACGCATCACGTAAAATCCTGCTAACCGATTTGGATGGGACTTTCACTGTCATGTTACATAGAGATCGAGCCGTTTGAATAATTATATTATAATTAATACATAAAGTAGTAATAACGGTAACAATAAACACTTGACTGACTCGTTGGTCTAGTCGTCCTATAAGACGGACTATGAGAGTAAGGGAATAGAGAGTGCACTTGTGTTTGTACATAGACTCGTGCACTATAATCATGTCCTGCGCAGATGGTTACTCTCCATTGAGACTGACCGCCGTGATCGAAATTTGGTCTGTAGGACATTATTATTATTATTAACAATCAACTAGTCAAAATTGAAACATTTGATATGATTAGTGATTACCAACATTAGTAGTTATTACTCGATTATGAAAATTAATTATTACTCATATTTAATTCGAGTAATGTATATTATTAGTCGCAGTGTATTCAAATGACCGGATCATTCGTAGTCGCCCATCGCCACCAATGTCTTACATATGCAGTTGATGAAATTATATCAATGTAATAGAATCATTGACGTTCCTTTGAAAGCCACGGCAGTCAGGACCAGGTTTCCACATGGTGCTCGGTGTTGCTTTGTCACATGACCCTTGTGACAACATGCGTCACTAATAAGTGGTAGACAAGGACAAATGTACGTGTGCTCGTTTGTCACCAAATTTTTATAAAAAAATGCGACGCTGTAGCATACCGCAATGTTAATAAATTTTGTTCCAGTGTTAATCGGGCTTGAGAATCAGGTAGGTGTCCATGGGCCACAGCATCCAATTACGTTCAGGTTGCTATTGTGTTCTCCTTTATCACACTTGTAGATCCGTGAATTTTATAGAAGTTTTCAATGAAGTACAGTTCACATATATTTTTTTTTAGGGGAAAATATAACTTTCGAATATAAGCCGTTTATTTATATATTTTTATTGCTTTAATGAAAGAAGAAGAAAAAAACTAAAATACAAGTACAGTTCATAATTTGTTGTTTTTTCATAAAATTGAATGAAAAAACCATCTTACAGTTCACTTGATATTATGCGGCTACTGTCTGCGGCACGTGGATGCGATAAACTTCATATTATGTCACTTCTGAGAACTAAGTGGAATGCCTTGCGTCCTGTTATTGTACTGGCTTTCTATACACTTCAGATACGGCAGTGCTTGCACTACGCAGAGGGATTCCTAGGCAGAAAGGGAGTCCTTTCACCTAGAAATGTAATTTTATAATATTATTATACCGGGTGTTTGGTGGGTGGTCCGACAAACTGAAATGGGAGATAGATGGGTTCGTTAGAAGCATATTTTCTTAGTAAATTTTTTTTCTATCTCTTACCATTTTTTTTTTAATTGAATTTTTAAATTTTTTTGTAATTATCCCAATTTTCTAGTATTTTGGTTCAATAACTTCTACTATTTCTAGTTTTCTACCATGTTTTTTTATTTTCCCTAAGAAATATATTTTTTTTAAATTAAAAAAAGAAAGATAAAAGGCATAATAGAAAATACTTACGACACATTGAAAGTGAACAAACGAGAAAAAAAATTGTAAGCCCTTAAGTTTCCAGCCCCTTAAAAAAATAAACAAATATGTTGAGTAATTTCAAATGGCCATAAAAAAAAATTCTATTTCATCCTCTTTCTATCGGTATATCACATGTTACATAAAACTTTAAATTATCAACAAAATTATTGATAATCAAATGTGAGGACGGGGGAATTAAAATATTACAAGTTCCGTAAAAATTGCCAGGGCACCCTAAACTGGTTTTTATGGTTTCATTTATGCGTGTGCGAGCCAGGTAGATGTTGTCTCTTTCTGGTGGTACAGGCGAAGTTACGACGCGCGGATCAGCTACCTGCTTCTGTTGTTATTTAATTTAGTCGTGATTTGACTGTCTCTGAAGCTACTTGCGAGTTCTTTTTCGACATTCATTGTTGAACAGTTTCGTTGAGTTTAGTTTTTGTTTCGTTGATTGTTAAGTTTTTGTTTGTTATTTGTTTCTGTTTTCGGACGGTAGTGTTCAAACTTAATTCAAAATACTGCAGTGATTATGGCTCAACGCACTTATTTTACTAACCAGGAATACGCTGATATGCTTTTGGTTTATGGCCGGGCCCTAAATAACGGCCACAGAGCACGTAGACTTTATGGAGAGCTGTATCCCACGAGAAGGTTGCCTAGCCATGATACGTTTGCAAATACTTATAGAAGGCTACGTGAAACTGGCAAATTGCAACAGGGAACCAGGAGTACGTGGAAGACCACTTGATGTTGCTGTGGATGAGCGTATCTTGGCGGCTTTTGACGATGATCCCACTATAAGCATTAGAAAAGTAGCGACTGAACTCGGCTTTTCTGTATGGAAAGTGTGGTCGGTTCTCCGCAACCATTGCAAGCACCCATTTCACCTCACCCCAGTGCAAGGTACTTATTATTTCTTCTTTTTATAAAATTACTGTTTATCTTATACATTATTAATTATTTCATACATTTTAAAGTGAGTAAAGTAACTTACACTATTTTTTGTGCTAGGTATCGTGGAAGGAGATTTTGCACGGCGTACAGAATTTTGCAGCTTTATACTGCACAAAGATGTCGACGATAATCAATTTTTGAAGAGCATTTTATGGACCGACGAGTCGAAGTTTACACGAGAAGGCATTTTCAATCAACATAATTTACATTATTGGTCAGATAAGATGAAAACCCACGTAAAACGAGACAAATATCGCATCAGACACGGTTTAGTGTTAACGTGGGCAGGTGTGATCGGAAGATATTTAATCGGTCCTCATTATCTACCTGATAATTTAAACGGAGATAATTATTTACATTTTTACAAAATGATCTCCGGAACTAATGAGCGAGGTACCAATAATGAATGAGGACACAAGAATAATATTTCAAAACGATGGCTGCCCTGCCCACTATCGCAGAACCGTGAGGGAATATTTAGATGCGGTATTTCCGAACACGTGGATAGGGAGACTCGGACCTATCGAATGGCTCGTGAGATCCCCAGATCTGACTCCACTGGATTTTATGTCTGGGGCCGAGCAAAGGAAATTGTATACGAAAATGAAATACAAACAAAAGAAGAGTTGATTGGAAAAATAAATGCTGCTTTTCATATTATGAAAGAAGAAATACGATTAAAACTACCACGACTGAAATACGTCGAAGATATCGAGCGTGTCTGCATAATGTAGGAGGATATTTTGAACAATATTTGTAAATTTAGTAAAAATTACTAGTACTTATTTTTATTATTATTGAGCAAGACCCTGGTTAGTGTAGTGTAGACACAACCATTAACTTTTTGTATTAAATACAATAATAGGCGCTCGTATGAGCTGGTAGCTGTAGCTGACCCGCGGGTCCTAAGCGGAAATATTTTAATTCCCCCTCACATTCAATTATCAATGATTTTGTTAAATAATCTAAAGTTTTATTTGACATATGATATACCGATAGAAAGAGGGTAAATCAGGAAAGTTTTAAGGCCATTTTAAATTACTCAACAATTTTATTTATTTTTCTGGGGCTGAGAAAACTTAGAGGTTTACAATTATTTTTCTCGTTTGTTCACTTTCAATGTATCGTAAGTATTTTTCTTATGCTTTTTAAGTTAAATCTTTTTTTTAATTATACAAATCATTATACTTGGGAAAAATAAAAATAAATGGTAGAAAACTAGAAATAGTAGAAGTTATTGAACCAAAATACTAGAAAATTGGGATAATTACAAAAATTTTAAAATTCAATTAAAAAAATGGTAAGAGATGGAAAAAATTTACTAAGAAAATATGCTTCTAACGAACCCATCTATCTCCCATTTCAGTTTGTCGGACCACCCACCAAACACCCTGTATATTACTATAGTCCTTCAAACCTTCAATAACTCGTGTTTTAAACAGCTGCATCAATTGGAAACAATAGCTTAATTAATTAAAAGCGTAAATTCAATTGCTAGCAAATAAATATACAATTTATCAATTTTTAATCGAAACACTTGTCACAACGGCCGAGCACTTGTTTTTCAGTTTCGTTAAATTAATCGCATATGTTCGCTTTTTTGTGTTTGTTGTGTTTTTTCAATACATGGTTAAAATTTATGGCGTCATACTTTTTTCTTTGGTTATGGACTTGTACGGTTTTACTTTTACTTGTCCAATAATAAGATATTATTCTATATAAAATAAAAAATAAATAAAATCTCTTTATTTCGGACAAACATCCATAATTGTTAGTAGGTACAAGGAAGTCATAGCTATGTTAGTAATAATTAGGTATATAATCATTTGTTTAAAAACTTCTTCATAATATGTTGATGCGTCACATTGCAAAGTTTTTGAGATTTCGACGGCAGTCGATGATTATAATATCTCAAGGCACCTAAGCAGACAAAGTCACTTAAGGTTTACATCACTATACGTGCACTTGTTTCGTCATTTCCACTAATAACTCAAATGCGTAGACAAAATCATTATTGCTACGTCACTTTACGTATTAAAATCCACTTCAAATTATTATTGGAACGATAAAACAAGAGTAAAATCCATC
>JAGSMP010002613.1:0-19947 GCA_029286625.1 Parnassius orleans | reverse complement strand
CGACGGTCAAGTTCCCGTTTCGGGTGCTTTACAGCAACCCATGGTCACGGGGGACCATGGGTTGCTGTAAAGCACCCGAAACGTCGGGAATCAAAATAGTAAAATTAAAGATAAAATCCGTAAAAATAGTTTTATTAAATTCCTCTTTTTTTACACGATAATATGCACAGTATACAATTTAAGTTATGAAATGTTTCGGTAGGTATTTTCTTTAAAATGCGGAAAGGATTTTTATTATTTAATTTAAAAAATAAATTACGTAATTATTGCAGACACCTTCTTACAAAAATATTAAGTTAATTTAATAAAGTTGATTCAAGCTTACAAGAACAAACAGTTAAAATAATTATGGTTGCCCGCTTTGAAAATATGGAACGTTTACTCTTTAAAGGGTGATGAGGCGTTTTTAGCGTATTATATTAAGATTAAATTTTATATTGAAGTTATTAAGTTAAGATTTAATTTTAATTATCTCATCACGCGTCAGTCACCATTTAAAAATATGTAAACTTATTTAAAATATTCTAGGTGTTTAATTTACTTATCTGCCTTGGAATCCATTGGGGTTGGTACCTCTTTTATATATATTTTTAGCTGTAGACAGTGGTGCACCCACTGTTGTGCTTAAAAGGAATAGAAGAGAATAGAACAGAATTCTTTTTAATATAGGGATTCCAAGTAGTACTTATTGAAAGTCATATACTCGCATGATAAAAATATTATCAATTCATTCAAAATTCATCATTCAAAAAATATTATCATTCTGACCACAGGAAGAGACAATAATTTTTGTAGTCTTTTTAAAGTTTCAAAAGTAAGACTATATTCAAACAATCATTGCTATCAAAAATTAATATAACTTCTTGCGTGATAATTCACATGTGAGACTTAGCCACTATATAAGGATTTGAAAGCACTGTTGGTAATTAACATTAACATTCTGTAAGACCCGGCCTTCTTCTTCACTATCAAATGATGAATATAAATTATTGTATTTATTTATACTTTAGATTTGAAGTTTTCCAACTTTATAAATAACATGGTCAATTATGTCTCAAGATATGGAAGCTATAATATTAAAGCCTGTTTCATCATCGCTTGTGGGATAATTTAAAGCATTAGTAGAGGTAGCGTGCTTAGATAAAGTTTCAGTCAACTGTGTCTTCTTTTTTTTGTCTAGGCACATACATATGTTTCTTCAGGCTCACTGTCTGATAAATACCAAATAACAAAATACCTCCTTCGTTTCTGAGGCAAAGGCTGACAGGTAATAGTGTCAACTGATTCCGATGAAAATTACTCATCACCCTCAGATACCTGTGGCTTAAAATTTTGAATTAATCTCATTTCATAGTCTCTGCAATACTCATCTAGACCACATTGCAATGAAAACATTATAACACATGTTTAAGTAGAAATGCAAAAACTAGTAGATAAATAACCAAGGTTCCTGCACTTGATGATGGTATATTAAAAATAAAACTATTGGTAAATCCAATTGCACATGCCTTAAGTGTTTAAAGTTTTTAAAGTAGTTTAAATATACATAAGTTTTCACTAATAAGCTTATTATTATACTTCCAATTTTCCGATAATTTTATGTCAAACTACAATTTAAAAAAAGTTTGGAAAATCCAAAAGTGCACGACTCATAATGCTCATATGATGATCATATCATCATTCAGATCACTTCATAAAGTCCAAGACGTGTTTAAGTATATTTATATATAAATCCTACTTACTTTTAGTACGTAGTACTATTATTTATTCTGTGCTTTTAAAATATTGTAATAAAAATATATGATAATAATAATAATCAAGTATGTTATAAATTTGGTTTTTCGAATATTTTGTATTTCTACAGCGATCTTTTTGAGCACGAGCCGCTGCAAACAACCGATACAGTATCCACTCACGACGGCGGCTGAGCCCGAACTGGGTGAGTGAGGCAGTCTATTTAGTAAAATAAATTATTACAAGGCTGCTCAAAACACCGAAAATTTCGTAATTTCTCTGCGAAAGAAATAAATTATAACCAAACAAAACAAAATTAAACTGCACTAAGCGTTGTAAAGTTTATCGCGCTAAACACACGCTAAATACAAAATGGACGCCACGGTCGCTCCGTATTATATGGCAGCGAATAATTATTTTTATTATTGTGTCAGTTTTCAAAAGACATTGAAAAATATATAAATAATATCGGCTTGGACTCGTAATTACTTATAAATTCCAAATTTTTTTCATTACACCAATCCATGTCGGAAATACGTCGCAAGCCCCAATTTACTTTAACACATCCGCTACGCATGATGTCTGTGGGAAGACTGAAGTGTGGCCGCACAAGCGAAGTCCATCGCGATAGAACCCTATGTGCGAGAATTTACCGACAGCGAAACGATGTGCTTGCAACTTGGCACGAAGTGACGAAGTATTCACGATAGGATGGCCACATATGTGGCACACATGATGGCGATGTGTGTGGCCCCGGAATTCGAAAAATAACCCTGTATATAGCTGTAGCATGAATGGGTCGGCCCGACCGGTGAAGGACCACGCTCTCACAGAATATCAGCACAACAATGCTGCTGTGTCGTGTGTAGGAGACCTTTTTTACTGGTAACGAGGCAATCCATGTTAGTCCTCAAGGGTAACAACACTTGCTGGATGATAGATATAGAAGACTACGGGTCACAGTGTCCAATTACCATCAAGTGGTCTGTCTCGTTTGTTACCTTTATTTAATGCTTAAACCTTTGTAATCAGACCAAAAGAGTCCTTTGCCCGACACGATTTCGCGTTCGCGTTGTAAGGATTTGCCTTAATCGTCACGGTTGGCAGGCACATTGACGATAGCAGTGCCACAGCTGCTACTACTACTAACTAGTCGGTTATCGAAGGCGTCTAGATGGGGCAATCGTGAGGTGTGGGCCGAGACGCGGGCGGAGCGCTCCCGAGCGGCTGTTAGTCGCTCGGGAACTATCCTCTAGGTTTGTCCTGATACGCAAATAAATTAAAATGGTTCACAGTTTCCACATACAAAGGAATTTGTTTATACGTGTAATAAAATAAAATCATTTTTTTAATTTTTTATTCCTCCCCGTTCTGACAACCCTAGCAATTTATTGTTTATGTTGGCTTTTCCGAAAACTTCAAACGTGATGACTGACTGTATGCTCTTTTTAGGCTATGGCAGTGCCTTGACATCAGCACTTTTACGCAGCCGATCTGGATATTTTACAGCTGGCATAAACGAAGTGGTTATACCACGATCTTTCGGAAGCCATAAGAACTTTCTAGCATTTTCCGTAGTCGCCTCTTACGATACACACACGGGACATAATCCATTCCATTACAATCTACACATAAAAGTCCACTGCTGGACATATATCGACTACAGATTACCTCATAGGTTGATTTTGCCATAGTTGCCACGCTTGGCCCGCCTGGGGTTGGCTTCCACAGTTTTCAACAGACTTCAAAAAGGAGGAGGCACTCAATTTGAATGTATGTTTTTTTAAGTGTGTTACCTCATAACTTTTTTCTTTGTGAACCGATTTCAGTGACTTTTTTTTTATTTGAAAGCTGGTGCTTCTCATTTGTTTCCATATAAATTTGATCAAGGTTTGACCAGTAGTTTTTTAGTTATTCTTAATAATTTATATTGAAGTCGGTTGTACAAAATTTTAATTTAACCACTTGTTAAAAATATTAAGTTTTTATCAGGAAGATACTGCTGCCTATCTCGTTTCAGTTTCCCACTGTCGCCTCTTACGATACTCAGGCAACGATAATATGGGGTAGTGGATATTATTACACCGCCAATACACAGTTAACAAATTGGGGAGATATATTCCTTTCACCAAACGCCACTTTAGCATAAAAATATTGGATTTTGACATATTTTAAGTTTTACAAAGGTCTCATAACATTTTTTATAAAATAACTTACGTGACACAGTATTATTTTTCCCGTGTAATGACGACTAAGAAAATCTACTACAATACATACATATCCAATGGGTGTCGAAAGAGACGATAGAGGGAAACTCAAGGAGATGGGCAGTAGAATCTTCCTGATAAAAACTCAAAATAAGTCAGTTGCCAACCCGTCTGCCAAGCGTAAACTATGGCAAATATCCCACCTATGAAGTAATCATTACGGGATGCCTATATTCAGCGGACTATGATTGGCTGTAGTTGATGATGATAAATCATAATTATTTTAACTTTAACAATCGCGATTTTCCAAATTACCGAGGACAGCTACTCTTCCGGAATCAATCTATAAAATTTGAAAAGAAAAATATGTAATGACAATTATTAGGTGACCTTTACGATTTTAGAATCAACATTTAAGATTTGAAAGTTAGCGTTTAGTTATTTTGGAACGAAGTTCCTTATCGGACGATACGAATTTGGCGGATGGGGGTTAAGCGAGAAAAAGTGTAAGATTTTTCCGTCACGACCCCTTCTGACGTAGTGTAGACGGCCTTGGCGACTATAAGTAAGCGAAATGGAATAATACCCATCTCCCTCGCACTTTATCTTATCTTGCCACTAAAGTAATATTATTTTATTTTAAATGACGTTTCATTTTAATAGACGCTGGTAATTCATTAATAATATAAAGTAATTCAATAAATAATGTAGTACGTTTATCAATAATGATATACTACGAAAGGAACTTCTTTCCAACCGAGTGTTCCACGACACTCACGCATGTTTTTAAACAACTTTTGTTAAATGAAAAATCTTTAAATTTTTCTCTAAGAGACTGCTTCGGACTTTAGTTATAAATTGATCTTATGGCCCTCTTCTGCAAAACAAAACTAGTTTTATTGTCAGTCGCGTTACCCCATAATAGGATTCCATATTATGACATTATGCTAAAATAAACTAATCTAGCTGTTTCAACACATGTAAGGCTTATAATCTTTTACAGCATTTCAGCATATGCTGAAGAACTGAGTCTACTAGCTAGTTTAGATATATAGGGAGTATGGGCCACAGCAACTACTTACCATAAGGTAGACTGTGTGCTCGTTTGTCATACTTATTCTATAAAAAACACTTACAAGATTTTACAAAAAGATCACTTAGGAGTCAGCCATCGCAGTCTTTTTCTTCCAATGATTCTTCCTTAAGAGGCGATTCATGTGTCGAATTATCGACAGTATTGGGGGTAGATGTGTTGAGATTAGTGGTTATGTGGATAGTACCCGCTATTGAGGTAGGGCAGGCTCTCCGAACTAGGTATGACACATCATTTTTATTTTTCACGTAATTACTACTTACATATATACAATTTTCAAATATTTAATATTATGAATTTCCACAAAGAAATTTATTTGAAACTTCCATACCACGATTTTCCACTGTATCGTGACATTTTACATATATAAATTGCACAAGGACAAACATCCAGACCAGAAATAATTATTTGTAGGCCATACAAATTCTAGTTCCGCACGGGATTCTAACCATCTGCCCTCAGAGCAGTAAATCACGCTAAGCCACTGCGTCACGGTGACGCCGTGTCTCATGATCATGTCATGAGGAGCCCTACTCTACAAATTTTCTACGAAAGGTTGAACAGTATAATAAATCTTTAGACCTTAGTCGGGAAAATTCCTATTTACATTTCGGTAAAATGATTTTAGACTTACACCTTCCCTGAAGGCTATATTGATTAATAAAAAATATTTTGTAAGATCTAGACGATTCAAAAATAGAACAGCCAATTGTAGCTCGTGCAAACAATGTGAGTGAAGAATATTCAGCACGGCATTGTTATTTGTTCTTCGAGATTACAAAATACAGTGTAATTTGAAGTGAATTTAGAACGCACGTAATTAATAATTTTTTATAAAATTTGAGTGACAAACGAACTGACAGTTTACCTGATTGTAAATGGCTCCTGCACCCCTGGACGTCTGCAACTAACTGCAGAGGGCTACAGATGCGTGATTACTTCTGAAGACTAAGATGAATAACTCGCAAACTGTGATGTGCACGCACTGCTATTACATACTCAGACGGTCATCTATGCAGAAACTTAGTCCTACCACCTAGTAAACATCTACTTATTTTTTTATTGGATAAGGGTGACAAACGAGCACACGGTGCACCTGATGGTAAGTGGTTGCTGTGGCCCATAGACATCTACGTCTATCCCCGATTGCGAATCAAAATGTAGATGCGTTGTCACCCGTGAGGACTAAGATGGAATGCCTTGTTTCCAGAAAAAAGGGTATTCGGTTCTCTACACTCACCATACGAAACACAGTAGCGTTAAGCTGCTATTTTACGCTGGTATTCTGTGAGAGCGTGGTCCTTCCCCGATCGAGCCGACCCATTCGAAGACTAAAATTTTAAAGCGTACCTAAGTTGCTTAATTTAAACATAAATGTTGTTTTATATTTAAAAAAAAATAAAAAAATAAAAAAAATATGGCCAGATGCTCAAACGCTACTATATTTTAAGATGTGAAGTCTCGTATTGGCTCTTATTCGCTGCAACTATATATTGATTGTAGCTTAATGCTGCTGTTTTTCGTATGGTGAGTGTAGAAAACCGGAGACCGTTTTTACTGGAAAAGAGGCATTCCATCTTAGTCCTCAGGGAGACAGCGCATCTGCATTTTGATTCTTAATCGAGGATAAATATATATGTCTATGGGCCACAGCATCCACTTACCATCAGATGAACTTTGTGCTCTTTTGTTAACCTTATTCTATAAAAAAGAAAGGATTTGCCTTAATAGTTACGCTTGGCAGGCAGATTAACGATCGCAGTACAAACGTCTCGCACCTTTGACCGCTGCTGCCCGTCGGCGTTCTGGCTATTTTATACATGCCACGTGTAAAGTATAAAGAAAATATTACAATACAAATTTGTATTGCAATATTTTGAGTCAATTTATTAACATTCCCAAAATTAAAAAGTTCACTCTTAAAATAATCAATTTGATAAACATCTTTGCCATCGGCTTCTTATTCGTTAAGTTATTACCAACGTTTTTCCCTCACCGAAAGTAAAAGTTAGCTGCTATAAAATAATTTTACACTTTAAATATAATTTATCCTTTTTTTAGTTCATATATGTCCCTCTGCTGGGCGCTACCCTCCTCTCATTTCTGGGCGTTTTTAGGGCAAGGATGTGTTCACCGCGCTGCTCTAATGAGTTGGCGGACATCACATGTTTTCGAAATATTTTTTTTAATTTCTTAAACATGCTGGTTTTTTCACAACGCCCTTCTTTACCGCAGATCACGTGGTGAAATCAGCACTTAAAATTGCAATTAACAAATTTCTAGTTTGTTCTTTTAAACATTACATTGTATTAATTATTGGATATCGATTATTTAATTTCCAACAATAATTACTTTAATTTGAGAATCTAGATCATTTGCTTCCAATAACATTTTGACTCTTGCGAATAGTTATTCTGATACTACAAAGTGAGCATATTATACTCATCAATCAGAATTAAATGGTATGTGTCGCAAATTATGTTTCTTTGATAGTTGATGTATTAGGTCCTTACATATGAAATTGGCGTTTTGTTCGGAAGGAATATAAAGTGCAACCATAATTAAGCTGCAGCATGACTCTACCACGTATAAAATATATTAAACGTACTGGTACCACATTTTGATTCTAAATCGAGGATAGGTGTAATGTCTTTGGGCCCTAGGCCACTTACAATCAGGTGGACTATGTCAAGTATTACTCTTCACCTTTACTATTTATTAAAAAAAATATTTCGAGAACAATAACAGTGCACTTGCAACGGAAGTTATAAATTTGCGAGCATAAATTTTGAGGAGCATCCTATTCTCTTACGGTTAATAAAGCAATATGTCTTGTAATTTTCTTCACATAAATAGCGTACTAACCAAATTCACAGGAAATTGCTCGCCCGCTAAGGCGCTTCCTAGCCGAGAAGCAAATAGTTTCCCTGGATAATAACGTTTCTGTAGCATAGCATATGTGAATATTGCAGCAAATATTATAAATACTACATATTTTTTATTTTGTGTGGATTTATTACACAATTGAGGTGTACTGTGTGCTTGTTTGTTACCCTTATTCTATAAAAAAGCTCTCCCAGAATTTGTCAGAAAGATACCTACCTTATAATACAACATCCATCCTATCTAATGGTTTATATCAAAACACGGTAGCGTTATCTTTTCTAACCTTCAACATTACCTTTATTTTTTTAGGGCCGTTTTCCATGAGAACAGCTTATACAGTAAGATAGAGCACGACCCTTCTCTCTTTACGATCTAAATCTATTCATTTTCGTAATGTTAGCTAAAAACTTTAAAAACGTTGTTGTTCCTTATACAGTATTTAATATTTTGTGTCGTAAGAGACGACTTTGGTTTATACAAAGAGATCTCGTGGCTTCCGAGAGATGGCAGTATAACCTCTTTAACGCGCGTAAAATACGTGACCGGGTACGGAACCAACGTCAGAGGTGCGAAACATCTGTTTTCTGTATTACGATCGTCGATCCATCAAGCGTGACGATTAAGACAAATTAATAGAATCAGACGTTAATTTGCAGAAATCCAATATATAAAATATGTCAAAAAGAATTATCTAAGATCCCCATAATAAAATAAAATGATGGGTCTTACTTAGTTTAAAGAGCATCTGCCGCCCTCCCTTAATTGCGTGCATCATCCCCGTCATCACTAATCCCTCCTACGATGACTGACTGTTATGTGTTAAGTTTACTTAGCGAACAGTGTGTATCTGAGTGTCAAACGGACGAACCGATTCTGATTTAGTTGTTTTGGTTGGAAGGTGACTTCATCGAGAGTGTTCTTGGCTATGATTCAAGAAAATATATTCAGCCGTTTAAAGATCATCAGTTCTTTTTTTGCGAGGTTTTTTAATTTTTTTAATTTAAGTTTTTAACATCTTTAATTTGATTAAGGCAAATCCTCCTTACAGTGGGAGAAGCTTATGTCAAGAATGATGAATGGGCTTATGAAATAGGAGAAGATTTAGTATTTTGCGACTTTTAAATGTATTAATTGTGTTATACAACAAAACACGTAAGCTCTGAACTGTGAGTGAAGGCTGTGCGGATGCATTTTACCACTAACTACTGAAATGGCTTAACAGTCTGTACTGGCTTCCAAACAAAAGGGACATGGGGATGAAGTTTTTAATTTAACTATTTAAATGACATTCTAGCTTTTACCTTGAGCTCGCGATATTGCTTAATTTAATCAAAAGGGTCAAATAATTCAACTTTAAAAAAAAAGTAAAGTTAGAGCCTATATACGTCCCACTGCTGGGCACAAGCCTCCTCTCACTTATGTGAGAGAAAAAAATGAAAACCGACGTAAAAAAATAGAATAAAATATTTCCACATAATTTAAAAGCTTCTGAAGACAAAGAATAATATAGTGTGTCTGTGTACACTATATTTATTCCCCATTAACTTCTTACATATTCTTTTTCTTCATCATCAGCTCTTAAAAGTCCACTGCTACTTATTATTATGTCCTATGTATAATTGTATTACAGATCAGTGGTTAATATTAGCTATATATTTATATGACATAATGAGCGGGACTCAGAGACCTTTTAAACAAATATACATCTTAAATATTGCATCACAATTGATTTTATGTAATGATTTCATGATTTATGTAAGAAATAATTTAAATACTTTTAGCAAAGTAAGTGATGTCCATAATTCTCACTCTCATAGACTCACATTCTCAGGCTACATAGAACTAGCGACTTATTTTTTGATATATGTATATCTATTTATATATTGACTGCCTCGTTAGTCTAGTGGTTGTAGTAGTGCGACTGCTGATCATGAGGTCCTGGGTTCGAATCCCGGGTCGGGCAAAAAAAAAACAGTTATTGAGCTTTTCCATCAAGAAATTCTAAGTAGCTGCCCGGAGTCAGGAAGTTGGCGGTGTCTCAACCCCGTGCCTCGGAAAGCACGTTAAGCCGTTGGTCCTGCGCCTGATCTCTCTCCGGTCGTGTCGGTTTACCGTCCCATCGGACTATGAGAGTGAGGGAATAGAGAGTGCACCTGTGCTTGCGCATACACTCGGGCACTATAATCCTGTCCTGCGCCGATGGCTAGTCTCCATTGAGGCTGGCCGCCGTGACCGAAATTCGGTCTGGAAGACATTATTATTGTTATCTATTTATAATAAGATTTCCTGTAATATTACTGATTTGTGTTTGCATAAATTGAAAGCGCATGTTAAAGTTAAAGTTACAGCCCATATACGTTCCACTGCGGGGCAGAGGCCTCCTCTCATTTCTGAGAGGGTTTAGGGCAAGGAAATATCCCAATCCCGATTCGTGTTGGCGAACTTCACAAGTCTTCGAAATATTTTTTCTTATTTCTCGGACATGTAGGTTTTCTCACGATTTTTTCCTTCACCGCCGAGCACGTGGTAAATCAGCGCGTAAAATTGCAATTGACAATTTCATTGGTGCCGGCGGGGATTGAACCCGGGATGCTGGCTTACTGTGAAATTTACAGCGGGTGCTTAGCCCTGAGCTAACACGGCTCTTATGAACGATTATTTAAAATCTAAGTACCTAAGTACATTGTGAGACTCCGTTGACTTTTTTCTTACTTATTGATATAATTAAAATTTTAATTGCAACTGTGTGTGTGTGTGAGTGTGTGTGTGTGTATGTGAGTACATATATGTGCGCGTCTTGTAGGCCGTGTCACTTTAACAAAGAACAATGGCGAAATAATATGTCAAATATTTTGAAGCGTCTTGAGTTATAATTTTAAAGGACGTAATAAAACAATATATTGCATTTTATCAAATTAACATCAAAACTAGTAAAAGCCAGAATAAAAATCACTACCTTTTTGGAAACATAATTGATTGTAATCAAATGGATATCGCTTCCGTCACTTAGTGTGACCAGTTTATAATTACTTCACTTTCGTAGTTAAAAATCATTTTAAATTCATCTTGTTGCATCTGGTTTAAGATAAAATAATATAATTATTATTGCGTTTTATATCATTTAAAAAAAGTTACATAAGAATATTAAAAAAATATGTAGTATTTTCTTATATATTTTTGGAATTCAGATTGTTTAGTAAGAAACAATATAAATGCTATAGCAACACAATTATGACAATGTCTTAATGACGTTTTCGTTACGCGTCTCACACACACTGCTCTCGCGCCGTTTGTGTTTTGATTATGCTCGTATAGTTTTCTTTTAAAAACATTTTTAAAAGAAAACTATGGCTAAACATATTATTTTGAATTCTCATTAGGCAGTGAATTCCTTAATAAGCGAGTAAATTCCTTAATAGAGAGCTTATTCTGCCCCACCAATTAATTACTCAAAAATAACCTTGAAACGGTAATATACCTAATAGTGAATAGTTATTAACAGAACATTAATATAAGATTAAATGACTGAAATCCTTTAGGTCAAAAACTCATTAATTGATAATATATCACCATTTCAGTGTCATAACTTCACATAACCTAGAAATCTTCAAAGCCTCGTAACAATTATTCCTGACTTCGTCGATAAAAAAATCTTAGACAAACAATCTCAGGTAAGGATGGTGAATCGCTTTTGATATTTTTGATGTAAAGACGCTTCCAGATTATCTGACATAAAAATTTGTATGGGAGTTTGCCATTGTTCATTTCTGTTTTCGTTTCGTTTTGTTGATACCGTATCCTTTCCAGTCCAGTAGCTTGAAAACGTCTTTGAATGCAGCGGTGAACACTTTCGGGATATAACGTCACCCTGTCTTAGACCTCTGGAGTTTGATAGGTTTCGTACTCTGATTCTGTACTCGGATAGCCATCGTAGCCCTACTGTACAAATACGTCAGCACTTCGATATACCGACAGTCAACTTAGCACCGCTGAAGGGACTGTAGCACCGCCCAAATTTCGATGGAATAAAGGCTTTTCATAGTCCACATACGCAAGGCAAAGTAGCAGATTGTACGCTTCTATCCTCTGTACAATTTGCCGAAGAGTGTATGTGGTCTGTGGTACTAAAGCTTTTCGGAAACCGGCTTGTTCGAGAGGCTGGAAGTCGTCAAATCTGCGTGCGAGACGATTCGTAATGACTCTCGAAAACAGCACATAGACGCAGCTCAGAAGGAAATCGGTCTGTAGTTCTTCAAGAAAGCGTTGTCGCCTTTCTTGAAGAACAAGACCACCGCAATTCTGCTCACGCCTCCGGAGTAGTCCCACCATAGAGGACGGAATTAAAGAGCTTCTGAAGGACTTCAAGTACCGGTTTTCCACCCTTTCAGAAGCTCCGCTGTGATTCCATCCTCACCTGGGACCTTGCCGTTTTAAGGTGCTGTATAGCCATTCTAATCTCGCTCAGACTGACGTCCGGGATATCATCGGAATAGTGTCGGATAAGACTCGCTCTTGGATCGTTACTCACACTTGCGTGTGGTTCCAACGAGACGTGTACATCTGCCCATAGAACCTCTCAATCTCACTCAAAATCTCAGGTATCCCGGAAACGATGCTGCCACACTCGGTCTTCAGCTTTGACAGTTGGCTCTTTCTGGCAGACAGATTTCTGGCAAAGACTGTTAAGCCTTGGTTCCGCTCGATCCTTCTTCAATACAAGCTGTATTAAAGTTGCGTAAGTCCCGCCACATGCATTTGGAATCTATCTGTTCAGTTGTCAATTCAATAGAATTATAATGGCAGTGGTATGGTGCTTTTCTACCGATTTGAAAAACGAAATGGTACTCAATGCGACTGTATGTTCTTTTTATTTTTTTTTATGTGTGTTGCCTCATAACTTTTTCTGGGTGAACCGATTTCGATGATTCTTTTTTATTTAAAAACTGGTGTTTCTCATGTAGTCCCATATAAATATGATTAAGGTCTGACTAATAGTTTTTGAGTTATTCTTAATAATTTATATTGAAGTCAGTTGTATAAAATTTTTAATTTTAAATTATAATTATTTTGCATCCATTTCCTCATCGTATTCTCTTGTGGTCTTTGATTGGAAAGCTAATAAACAATTTTCTACAAATCCTCCTCCAGCGGATCCCACATCACCTTTTCCCACGGGTACCTTTGGGCAAGATGCTGCAGTGTCATCGTTTCATCCACGAATATGACGTTATCCCAATTGGTTATATTTTTCATTTCTTTTAAAAATGTTATTCTTTGCAAGGCTTTGTCATGCCTCTCCATAATTATTTTGCGTTTATCAATTTTTTTGTATCGGAAGCGCATGCGTTTTAAGATGGTTCTCAAAGACTACCATTGTATAAACTGCCATCTACTAAACTTTCTTACAACTAAGCCGCAGTAGGATATTCTTATTTAGATAATATCATAAATAATAATATGAGACATTATTGTTTATGATATTCCTATGTATATAACTTGTCAAGGTCAACAAATATAATAGAATCAGTCCAAGCCGAGTCACAAAATAAGACTACCAAAATGGCGGGAGATTGGAATTACGTAGTGTTTCTTTCAGCGCAGCTTTGGATATAATTTCTTTGCCTACAAAATTTACACTGAAAAAGTAGGAAATTATAAAATAAATAAACTTGTTTTATTCATGATTCATATAAATTAAGCAATTCTAAAACTAAAATTTAAATAAACAAATAATAAATTTAATCATTTCAAGATTCGATTAATGGAACATTTTACCGATTACTTGAATATTTTACCGATTATTTGCAAAACAATGAATTTTAATCATTCAAACACTACGGTAAGGTACATGCGACATATCATTGAAACAACGTCAGGCCAAATATTTGACTCTGGTAATTTTTTTTAGTATTTTGCTTTTTCTGAAAGATTCTAACTTGAATTAGAAATAAAGAACTATACATGTTGTAATGAAATATAGATAACTTCATAATTCTTTGAATTTACATAAAGGTTATTTTAAATCTTGTGAGTACACTTGTACAAAGTTATTGCGGAATGATTAATGTGAAACGTCAAAAGGTATTTCTTAGTTTTGTTAAGTATACGTCCGCAGGACGTATCGGTGTGATAGATTCATTTAAGCCGCCACCACACCGCAAACGAATTATCGTTCCTCCTTATCATTGAAGTTTGCAACACAAGAAATCTTTTTTTAAGAAAAATATGAAAAGAAAAGTTTCTTTTCATATTTTCTTTGTGCATATCTACGTTACTTATTTTTGTTTAAAAAAATCTATGAATATTGAACGGATACGCCACCCTCGGTGTTTAACAAATCCGTAGTATCATATAAAAATATTACAAATATTCAATACAAATACATTACTTACAAAAATTCAATGCAAACGAAATCGCGGGCATAGCTAGTAGAACAATATTACGCATAGCAAGTAATAGTAATCGTAGATTTAAGAGTCTAATAATGTTTGGGCACACTTTGTATCTTTTTGGTAACATTATTTATAAATAAAAATTTTGTTATTGACTGATTGTGTCAATTAAGAGTAAAACTAAAACATAAATTAATATGAAATTAAACCTGTCGAGTCAAAATAATTCAAGTTTTCGTGTAACAAGCCAGCGGAAAGCTTATTTCGTATTTGTAATTTAAATTTTTGTCTCCTTTAATGTAACGTAAAATCATAGGACATAAATTCATTCATGGTAAAATTAAGCCTAATTCAAATTACCATAATTTGGCCTGTGGATCATTTTTAGAATTATTATGTTTCTTTTTATAGAATAACGGTGACAAACGAGCACATAGTCCACATGTTGGTAAGTAGATGCTATGACGCATAGACATATATCTACATCTATTATTGTCTCATTGTCATCGATTAAGTGTCAAAATGCAGATGCGTTTTCACATAGGACTAATATTGAATGCCTCGTTCTATTCAATTCGATTCTATTCTATTTCAGTAAAGGGTCTTCGGCTCGCTACACTCACCGTACGAAACAATGCAGCATTATTTTGTTGTTTCACGCTGGTATTCTGTAGGCGGGGTCCTACCGCGGTCGAGCCGACCTAATCGTGGTGCAACTACTCGAGGTATTGTGAGGTTATTTTAACTACTCGAGGTATGTATGGTAGCATAGCTGCAGCGTGGCTCTGCCAGTATAAATTTCTTTATATGGTATCTATATATATAGTAGTCAGGCAAAATTAATATAAAACGTTGTGTGTTCTTATGAACGCATGTACGACAAGCTATACTTTAGTAATTAAGGACTAATGTTTAAGTTGCACGAAAATTATTTCATAGCTGTTAGATTATATATATTTATGGCTTAGATATATGAAAGAAGAAGCTTTTGGCAAAGATGTAATCTCGAGACGATTCAAAAGATTCACTCGTAGATTTTCCCAGTGTACTTAGGACTGTAGTTGGAGGCTAGGTTACGCGATTTCCATGGTTTGAGGATACTCTTGAAGTTAAACGGAATCTATGGGATTACTAGATGGAGTGCATTGGGTCTCTTAACTGTTTGCGAGCTGTCTCAATATGTGTTTGCGGACTTCACGTATTCGAAATATTTTTTTCTTTAATTTCTCAGACATAACTTATATGTCGTTTACCGTCAAGCACACGATAAAACAGAACTTAAAATTGCAGTTAACAATTTAATTGGAGTCGGCGGGGATCAAAACCGAGTTGCTCGCTTATTCTGGTGAGCCACGCTAAAACTATATATATAGTTTTAGCACGAATGGTCGGCTCGACCGGGGTAGGACCACGCTCTCACAGAATACCAGCGTAAAATAGCAGCTCAATGCTGCTGTGTTTCATATGGTGAGTGTAGAGAACCGGAGACCCTTCTTACTGGAAAAGAGGCATTCCATCTTAGTTCTCAGGGTGACAACGCATGTGCATTTTGATTCTTAATTGAGGATAAATGTAGATGTCTATGGGCCACAGTACCCACTTACCATCAGGTGGACTGTGTGCTCGTTTGTCACCCTATGCTATAAAAAAAATCTGAAATTTAGGGCGAGCGTTTAGCCCTGGCCTACCACGGCTCTTAATATTCAATTATAATTAATTTATTATTATATATTATATTAATAAGTGAGGATAAAAAGTGTTAAAAGTTTAGTACAAAACGTGGAAATAAAAATTATCATTCGAAAAATGATGTGCTTTATATGAAAAAAACAATATTTAAGTTTGTATGTTCCTGATAAGGCAGGTAAAATAAAGTGAACATACACACATGATTTTTCTACACATATAACACTTTAACTAATCAAATGGTCGAAATTCAAACTATATGAAATATGCTAAATATTATTAATATAAACTATTACTACTTTATATTATAAATATATTTATATGTTTTAAAATATATAGTAAATTATACACACTTTGATTACAGTGTTTTATCAACCCTGAATCAGACAACAATATAAACACTAGGTGAGCCCAGGCTGTTGACCTACGGAATTAACTTTAGGTCCATCGCCTTTTTTTGGTGAACTTTCCTTTTTATCTTTAACGCGATCCAATTGACTCTACCATTACCTACGGTGGCCCACAGAGTGTTTTAAGCCCGACTCAATTTTTAGTTTACGTAAACAACCTTTGTAATATGTCGCTACAAAATGGGCACGTGTTCTCGTATGCAGATGACACTGCTTTGGTATTTTGTGGTCGAAGCTGGTCGAAGCACAGCGCTGATGGTTAGCCAAGGTTGCATAGTAGTTAATAATACATTCATTAACTCTCAATACATCTAAGACAAACTATGTACGTTTTAATAATTACAATAGCACTCATCCTAATTTTAATATAAAAATTCATTCTTGTGTTGACCTTCATAACTCGGGCATGAGCATGAGTTCACTCATATAAACAAAGTATCCAGCACAAAATATCTTGGAATACTATTGGATCAGCGTTTATCCTGGAATCTACATATCGAACTTTTAATGACAAGGATTAGAAAATTCATATGGTTTTTCAAAATTTTAAGACATCTCGCAACAACACAGATATTAAAACAAGTGTATATTTCTTTAGTTCAATCAGTTCTGGTATATTGTATTAGTATATCGAGAGGTGGTACAAAAACAGTTTTTTAGATTTAGACAGAGCTCAAAGATCATTATTGAAAGTTATGAATTTTAAGCCTTACAAATTCCCAACACAAGATTTATACACCCTGTGTGACCTTCTTACAGTTCGCAAGTTATACATATTAAATATAGTTCATAAGCAACACAAGTCCCTTGCATATAACCCTGAATTTGAAAACAAAAGGAGAGAAACTAACGTAGTAAAAGTACTCATATTTGTATAATTACTTAAACAAAGAATTGAATATTTATTCAAAAACTAGAAAAGAATGTAAGATACTTCTCATTGAATGGCTCAAGTGGAAATATTATTACGAAAACTAAAATTTGTTAAAATGTGTACACACACATGTACTCAAACATCAGTGGCGATTACATCACTCACCTTCGATTTGCCGACGATATATATAGATATAGTCCTTATGGCAGAATCGCTGGAGGACCTAAGCACTATGCTCAATGACCTCAATAGTGTCTCCCAACGGATAGATCTTAAGATGAACATGGACAAAACAAAGATCATGTTTAATGTCCATGTCACACCTATGCCGGTAGTTGTTGGGAGCACTAAGCTCGAAGTTGTTGACGAGTATGTTTACCTGGGACAAATAGTCCGACTAGGTAAGTCCAACTTCGACCGAGAGGTCAATCGACGGATTCAACTCGGCTGGGCAACGTTCGGGAAACTACGACACATCTTCTCGTTAGGTATACCTCAAAACCTGAAAACGAGATTGTACAACCAGTGCGTGTTGCCAGTGATGACTTATGGATCTGAGACGTGGTCCTTCACTGCTGGCCGTATGAGGACGCTCAAGGTTGCTCAGCGAGCTATGGAGAGGGCTATGCTCGGGGTTTCTCTGCGTGATAAACTTAGAAATGAGGATATCACAGTAGAACCAGAGTAAACGACATAGCCCAACGGATTAGTAAGCTGAAATGGCAATGGGCGGGCCATATAGCTCAAAGAAGAATTTAACGTAACGACTTATATGATATAAGTGATGCGTAACTTTTATCTGAAGATTGAAAAATCAGGCTAAAATTATTCACTGCACAATTTCAGGCTCAAATTATAGCAAATTATGATCTCTACATGAATTGTTCCTTGAAAATGTTTCATCTATTATGAACAATTTTCTTATCGCTTATTTTCATTTTAACACGTTTTTGTTAATAGTATAATATAAGCAATGTTGTTGTTATATATACATACATAAACACTCACGCCTGTCACCTAGAGGGATAAGCAGAGACTACGGACTTTAATTTAGCACGATCACAAACCGTTTAACAGTGGTAGAGCCACGCGGCAGCTTTGCTGTCGCACGGATGGCCGGCTCGAACCGGGGTGGTACCACGACCTCACAGAATACCAGCGTGAAGTAGAAGTTTACCTCTGCGTTTCGCTTGGTGAGTGCAGCGGCAAAATTCCGCTCGCGACTAATACTGCTCGGGGCAAGCGGAGCAATAAGACCAAGCGACCCTGTGACGCTATCCGTGAATTTTGCAACATCAGGGGACTTCATTCCAACCTTAACGCTGTCCACTTCCATCTAGAGATAGCGAAGCCGGTCTTGCTCTTTTAACTGAGACTCAGGTGTCCTCCGTCTGATACTTCATACCTCTAATACCGGTGTACAAATCAAAAAAAATTTCTAAATCATTATTTCATTAACTTAAGTCTAAAAATACAAGTTTGCTATGTTTGGAGATTCCTTTTAAGCTAAATAAATTGCTTGTCCTAGAAACCCGCTCTTCCAAAACACTTTTACAACATACATTTAGACTACTATGTTAATGGACACTCCTTTGTGCCCCGAACTGAGTTTGCGTATATGTCAGGAGGACATCTGTTTTCGACGCCTCGGCAGTCTTGAAGGTACGGACCTGTCCATCCTATGGCTGTGCGTAGAACAGCGACGACCATCCCCGCGTCTATGGGTGCCTCTATAGCTCCCATAGCGGTGATGCCGAAACAGAGCGACTCATCGACCACGTCCAAATGGCTACAGATTCCTTGTTACAGCAGATCCCATCCGCAGAGATCGTGATCCTTGACGATTTTAACGCTCACCACGCCGAATGGCTCGGTTCACGTTCAACCGGTCATGCGGGAGATCTGTTTATGACTTTGCTTTGGCATATGGTCTTACACAGCTGGTTACTTCGCCTACGCGGAATCCAGATGTGGAAGATCACGAACCTTCCCTGTTGGACCTTCTGCTGACCTCTCATCCGGACGTATAGTTTCAGCACGAATGAGTCTCGACCGGGGTCTGACTACGTGCTCGCAGAATGCAAGCATACAAAAGCAGCTTAATGCTATTCACTGATGTATCACCCGTATTTTAAGGTCACTACAGTAAACAAATTTGATATACTATATATTTTTCACTTGTTTATATACTATCGGCAGAACGTAAGTAGAAACGTACATATGTAGGTTCTGGTTACCTACTTCTGACCTCTTACCTATTTACGCAGCCAAACAGTAGTTCCTGCGCTTCCGTTTCGGTTTGAAGGGTATAGAGAGCCATTATAATTACAGGCTGTGAGTCATTCAATATTAGTCCTCAGAGAAGACAACGCATATGAAGCCTTCTTTGCTTGAAATTGGTTTTAGTGTCCATGGACTTTTTACAATCATATGGCCTATACGTTCGTTTGTCACTTCAGTTTTATATATTATATAAAAAAAATGTTTCATTTCCTTAACATTTTAAAGTGCTTAGTTTGAACTTATAATGACTGTATTTTAAAATAATTAACTCTAAGCTCGAAGAAAATTACTGAAGTGAAAACATAGCCCTCAAAGTTTGGGAAAGCCTCAAAGTTGGTAAAATTTTTTCGCTCAATTAATACTTGTTTCTTTATGCTTAACC
>JAGSMP010002612.1:0-78541 GCA_029286625.1 Parnassius orleans | reverse complement strand
TTACTGAAGTGAAAACATAGCCCTCAAAGTTTGGGAAAGCCTCAAAGTTGGTAAAATTTTTTCGCTCAATTAATACTTGTTTCTTTATGCTTAACCATGCAACTTATAATATTATGTTTTATCTTTTAACAATTACTTTTAGGACTAAATAGTAGTGTTCCTATTAATCTTAAATAATATTCACAGATATCCATTATTCATTACAGCCACTGCTGAACATAGGCATCCCCATAAATTGCTATAGTTGCCACGCTGGACAGGCAGGTTGGCAACCGCAGTTTTAATAATTGTAAGTTGTTATCGGGAGGATGCTGCGGTCCATCTCCTGTTTTAGTTTCCATCAGTTGCCACGACGAGTTTGCATACGACACCCACGGGACGATATGGGGTAGTAGATATTATTGCACTGTCACTACGCTGTTACAGACACAGGTATTACATTATAATCATAAATCCAATCCTAAGTATATCTATAATAATCTAATCGGAAAATAGCACGCTCGCGCAGAATATAATAAGATTAAAGTAAGGCAGATTATACACGATGCTAAACTACTGAAGTAGAACAAAATCTGTGCAGCAGTGCGGGGCGCAGTTCAGAGGCACAAAGCACTTTTTATGACACAGACTAAGTAAGTTTTAGTCCGTGGGCTCTAACGCGTGTTTTGTAGTATATTTTAGTATATACTACATAATACTAATATGCTACACTAAAAGAACGGAACTACCATCAGTACATTGGAATTTGTATGTGTTGTAAACTTAACTACTATAATCACAGACTGTTACAGGCATTCCATCTTATTCCTCAGCGGTGACAACGCTTCTGTAGCCTTCTTTATTTGAAGTTGATGGCAGGTATCCATAAACTGCAAAAGCACTTTTCATCAGGTTTTACGTGGTAGAGCCATGCTGCAGCTATATTAATAGTATAGTTGTAGCACGAATGGGTCAGCTCGACCGAGAAGGACCACGCTCTCTGAGAATACCAGCGTAAAATAGCAGCTTAATGCTGCTGTTTCATATGGTGAGTGTGAGAGAACCGGAGACCCTTTTTACTGGAAAAGAGGCATTCTATCTTAGTCCTCGTGACAACGCATCTGCATTTAAATTCGCAAACGAAGATAGATGTAGATGTCTATGAACCACAGCAACCACTTACCATCAGGTGGACTGTGTGCTCGTTTGTCACCCTTATTCTATAAAAAAAAAAAAAAAAATCAGGTGGACTGTTAGTTCGTTTATTACATCAAATGAAAAAAATAATTGGTAAAAACATTCAATCATTTCAGCCTATCAAAAGTCTCCTACTTTACATAAGCATGCCCATAGATTACCTCATAGGAAGATATTTGTCATAGGGTGTTTTATCAGAAACATGCTGCTGCCCATCTCCTGTTTCATTTCTTTTCTGTTGCCTCCTACGACATCCACGGGATGATATGGGGTAGTGGATTATCTTACACAACCACAGCAGGTATTCTTGCAACCATATTGCAGTGTTATAGATGTACAGTTACGCCCTATCAAAATTCACTGCTGAACAAAGGCTATAGATTACCACGGAAAGATATGGATTAGTGGTTATTCTTACACCGCCACTACGGTCAAGAGCCACGTTGCAGGTATTACAGCTACAACACGAGCGTCACCTCGACCAGAGAGAATAATGATCGCAGAATTGATCAGAGTAGCAGCGTTTGCTGCTGCTCTGTTTCTTTAAGCAATTGGCGAAACCGTGAGGCTCATTTACTGTCGATGAGGCATTTTACTATAGCCTATATCTTTATAGGCCATAGCACTGATATCATAGCTCGTATGTGTAAAAACTTCAATTTGTTGCTTTCAACGCTACTAGCTTTTTCACATCCATTTATATAAATAATTTATGCTCACTTTTCTTCAAAATTTCTCATACTTAATTAAAATATAACTTTATTTTTAAGCAGTGGTGAAAGATGCGTTACTATAACTACTTACATATAATTGAACGCATATTCGTAAACAATGCGCATAATCCCTTACTCGCAGACCAAGCGATATCAAAGAAAACATTCAGGAAGTCAAATTTGAATTGGATAATCCATGTCAAATATTAGGTCTTCAAACTAGGCAGTATTAGAAGGGCAATTTCAAAGGTAAGAAAATATTACAGATAAGTAATAGAGCACCAACTATTTTGATTAAGAAAGCGTACAAACACAAATGCCAATCATAGATCGGATTTTTACATAGCTAAATCAAGTTCACAGTAACAAAAGTATTAATATGGATATTACAGCGTAATTGCGAGAGACGTCATCGGTTAAAAACATAATAGAATAAAAATTTCTCGATAGAAAAAATCACAAATATACCTCTTATTTTCATCGTAAACCGATTTGTTCTGGTCGTGCATATATTATCAAGCAAAAAATGTAATAAATGGCATCATTTATATTATATCTAGTGCTGTTATTAGGGATTTTAAAAATTAATTACATTTTCGAGTTATTGAATTATTAAATTCATTTGGCAGTTACTATATGTTTATTCCGTGCAATAAATTCTCGTCTATCTCACGTCACGCGAAGCGTCAAGTATGTTTTTTTCACATCAGTCGCCATCGCTCAATTGAGACGTGAAAACTGTTTTCTGTACACCGCGACCAAAAAGATCGTTTTGTACACGTTGTACATAAATAAGTCGATACGAATATGGCGAACAACAAAGCGCAATAACGAAATTGTCGTATATATGCATTTTTTAGAGTAGACTGGCCTGAAAATATCGATTCTTACTTTTAGAGAATAGTATATTCTTTGCTTACTACTAATTTCAAATACTATCGTCATCAGCGCGTAATAAATGCAAAATAATGTTATGTCTGCTGTTGTTCGCTTCAATTACTAATGTTTTCACAATTACTCATACATATTTCGGAAGGTAATAAATAAGCAAGGGCGAACAATAAACTCAACTTCAAAAACTATGGATAAGCAACGAATTTATTGTAAAAGAACTGACAAATAAATAAACTAAAATAAATTAATAATAATAATATTTCCAAAATTAAGTATAAAAGAATAAGTAAAAAAAAACAAACAACTAAATTAGGCCCAACCAGGAATCGAACACGGCCCGACCTAGAGATTAGCAATCGTGTTTACAACTAATAGACTAAAGAGGCAGTTAGTCATACAATGAACTTAGTTATCTGGTTATTTGCAGATTTTTTCATTATTATGTTTTCAATGTTGTTAATGAAAGTTTTTTTATATAATATACATATGTATTACTAACAATAAAACTTATACAAATATTTTATCCTAAAACTAAATATACTAAACATAAAAAAAAACTATTTAAACAAGTACATATTTACAAAAAAAATTACGTAAACAGTGTCACAAACTTTAAAATTTACTAGTAGCTACGTCGGTCGCTAGCTGAGGTTTTGAGGAAAACGGTATTAGATGAAAATGAGAGGTAACTTTGTGATTTTTCTATCGAGATAATTTTATTCTATTCTGATTTCAATGTAGCTAGACCCTCGTAATTACAATATGCATATTAATGATTTATCTATTTGAACTTGAGTAAGCTATGTAAAATTCGTATCTAAGATTCGATTCGAAATCTAAATCATCCTAAAATCCCTTATTCGATCTCAGACTGTCACCCATACAGCAAAAAGCAAGCTTAGGAAAAAAAAAACGTTAAGGTAAACAAAAAACGTGTCGCATCTTGATGACAGTGGTAGCCTACGCGGGGCGAGCGCACCGTGAACTGATTGAGGTATTTTCTGCAGCGCTAAAAATTAGTTCAAACTATTAAAACATGAAGCGCTAGATCGCTTATATAGTATAGTTTTCACGCGATCAAATCGGAATTTCATGGCATTTATGCGTTTCTTTCGATTAGTTTGCCATTTAAAAATGGCAGGAGTCCTATGATCAACAATTGGGCGTATGAAGAAGATTCCATCACTACACTATAAATAAATAAAAAACAGCAGTTGAATAAAAGTAAAAAGTAATCGTTTTACTTGACCCCGACGTGATTTGAACACGCAGCCTTCTGATCTGGAGTCAGACGCGCTACCGTTGCGCCACGGAGTCGTTATAGCTGCAATCGAAATTTATGCACGAGACGATATGAAGAGTTGAATATTCTTTAACCGCCACCACACGGTGACTGACATACATATATATAAACATTCACGCCTGTCAACCAGATGGGTAGGCAGAGACTACGCAATTCTATTTGGCACGATCCTGACACCTCTTTCGCCTGCTTTACATCCATATACCTACGCATACATACTTGTCGGTTAAGGATACTTTTAAATTTGGCCTGTCTTCAATATATCGCCAATTAGGTCGATACACTTTAATTTCTGCAACATTTATTTGCTTTGTCACTCCTTTTTCATTCCTTTTTTCTACATGACTAAACCACCAAAGCGCTCTTTTCTTAATCCTGGTCACAAAATCATTTTTTATTCTCTTTATTCGGATTATTTTATTTTTTCTCTTTTTTCGGAATAACGAACATTTGTACAATATAATCTCACCCAGTCATTCAGATCCAGTCCTAACATACTCCTTAACGACTGCATTTATACAGACAGCATTTATTGTACTTTCGTGCTCCTTCTGACACATCAATTTTTCACAATTCGTCACATTCTGACTTCTTACAATAGATTTTTTTAATCAAATGCTAGTCCACTATTGCGGAAAAAATGTGCTTGCATTTTTTCATTTAATTTTTTTTAAATTTAAGTTTAAAAAGGGCTACTAAAATATACAATTCACACACCGGTTTAAAACGAGGCTATAAATAATTTCGTAGTGCTGCACTGAATAAAGTTAACGGTCCGAATCACCACCGGCTGCGCGGAATATGAGCCTAAGGGTTAGTTCACACAGAGACGCGACGCGACGCGACGATGCTTGAAGAGGCCAGTGGTTTCGCACCGCGCCGCCGTGAGATGCATCGCGGCGTCGTAAAGCGCACCGTGAAGTCGCTGGCAGCGAACCACTCTTGCACACTGCGCCTACCGACGTAGTACTGCTGCGTCGTGATGCGTCGCACTACACCACGAGGCATCACGACGTAGAGAGACGCCGCGGGACATTTTCGAATTATCTTAATAAAATGTGTATTTTTTTGTGTAGTAAATAAAGTAATATTTTATATCACGATCCTAAAAAGTGCTAAAGCATATTTGCGTGTTATTTTGAACAATAGCCTGATTAATGTTTTGAAATTTCTTAAATACATCCATTATAAATATGCGAGAAAAAATACCGTACAATGAACTCATGGCAAAATATAATCTTACCACTCTTAAATCAAGGCGTACAATTCTCGAGGCAATGTTATTTTATGATCTGTGTCACAATAGATACGACTGTATGGATATAACTGAGAATATAAATTATAGGGTACCTACCAGAGCACATCAGCGTGGCCCATTCTCATAAACTTTTCCGTATTAATTTATGTCGAACTAACGCGGGACGAAGGTCCTCTTTATCACGTATGATGCACTCGTACAATGAGAATTTTAATGATATCGATATTAATGGTACTAAACGAGGTAATTATAAGAAGATTGTCACTGAGAAATTTAAACAAGTACTCATTGAGTAGATAATGGAATATATGACACATTTAAAAAAACTGATAAGCAGTGGTCATATTTCCTATCATAACCCTACAATATTTGTCAGTCGATACTGTATTTAGATTTTTACTTCTAGATTAAGAATAATAAGATATTGTCAATGTCAAGTTATAATGTAACAAGCTTTTTTATTGTTGAAAAAGTGTTATAATTAAGTAAGTGACCAGCGTTGCTGAGTTCACAATAATAAAAATGTTTAGTAATTATATTAGATAAGTTAATAATTGTGAACTTGTTTGTGGTCCTAAGTTTAATAAATTAAAAAAAAAAAAAAATGTTGAATAGCAAAATGAAAATTTTTTGCTGGCGCCTGGTGGAGCGTGAGTAATAATTGTGATTTTCACAATTCTGCTAAATCGTTTAATCTTCGTATATATCAGTATACTCTATAAAATGAAATACTGTATTTCCCTTTTCTTCTTCTTTCGTCCTTTTCCAGTTTTTCTTCTTTATTTTTTATGTCAACTGAAAACGTGAGCTTGGATAATTATTGATGATCCTCTTTATGAGTCTTATGCTAACCTACACCTCACGTCCTAAGCGATCTCTAGCATCTCTAGGGATGGGCGTTGAATGGATGAACCGGTTAATTCAACCGTCGACGTACTGTGAACGAGTAGACGGCTTACGAACAATCAATGGACTATTCGATTCCGTAGATGGCTAAATTGAAACTCCATAACGTTCATTTCGACTAGCAACGCGACGACCGACACGAGAACGTGGTCGGATAATATTAGTTCATAATTCGTTGAAATTACATAATTGCACAAACAAATTAGAACTATAAATGTAGACAGTGTAAGAGTATAAATAGCAGTTTGTCATTATGTTAGCTGAAAAAGGATGCCGGCATGGTATCATCGCGTGTGTAAAAGAGAAGGGCGACTTACTAATAGACGACTTAATACATCATGCCGTTACACTAGTCTACGGTCTACCTATGTCGAGTCATAGACGACGTCGAGGAACTTGACGACGGAATGAGAGTACACTAGTCGACAAATTTAACTAATTGATCGACTAGTCGATGAAGGAGAATGGACGGTCTAGTTTCGTTAACGACAAATACGTCGACGTCCCATCGCTAGCTACCTCCATCTATCGTTTCCCTGTTTCATCAGGTCGTAATTTCTTTTAGTAGAATCGGGTTATAGGAAACTTCTTTATAAGAAAAATTATCAACGTTAATAATACCAGAGAGCTGTCGGAGATTTCTTTGTAGCTGACCAGTGGAAAAAATAACATGCTTAAATAACTCCCACAGACTGGTAGCCAATTATATAGACTTACTAGGCGGTAGCACTTCTTGAATTCAAAATTAGGGTGCGCTTGGATAGTTTATTACGCTATTATTGATTTCTGTCGCCAAATAACAGTGCCAGCACTGGTGTGAAATGAGACAGTATAGGTACAGCCTGTGAGGAATTACATCTTAGTCTTCACATCTTTACGTGGTAAAGCCACGCTGCAGCTTATAATAGCTGCAGTACGAATAGGTCGGCTCGACCGGATGGGAACACTCTTAAATAGTATACCAGCGTAGAACAGCAGAATAATGATTTGTGTGGTGCATTCTATATCTATTAGTATTTAAACGCTTCATTGTATTTATTTAAAAATTCAATTATTTAGAATAATACGAATATAATTAGGATTTCTCTTAGCATGTTATCTTGAATTTTTTTCATCGATTAGCTACAAAGAAATCTCTGACAGCTTTCTGGTTTCAGTAATGCTGATAATTTTTCTGATAAAAAAGTTTCCTGTGCCCTGTTTCTAATAAAATAGATGATGACCTGATGAAACTTGCGGGGATTGATTTTTATACGTGGTCAGCTCTGCTGCAGCTATATTTTGGGCTTAACACGAAAGGGTCGCCTCGACCGGGAAGTGACCACACTCTCATAGAAAACTAGCGAGAAATAGCAGCTTAATGCTGTTGTGTTTTGTATGGTGAGTGTAGAGAACCGGAAACGCGTTGTACTGGAAACGAGGCATTCTATATTAGTTCTTAGGGGTGACAATGCATCTGCATTGTCACCCCGGCTACAGCATCCACTTACCATCAGGTCTACTGTCTGTGTTCTTGTTTGTCACTCCACCCTAATTCTATAAAAAAAAGATTGATGGAGGTAGCTCATGACCGTGAGGTGTAGTTTAGCATTAGTTATATAACTATACAAGCTATCCATAATAATAATAATATCTTTAATTCGCTTAAACATTGTACATTAGATTTGACAAATAGTTGCATGTTGTACATAGTCCACATCTTTACCACACCTGGTATGCGAAAATTATTAATTAAGCAAAACAATTAATTATTTACATAAATTAAATTAAATCAAAATATAATTTGCTCGATAAGATTTTCATCGTTCTTAGTGAAATTGCATTTAGAGCTTTGTTTTTTATTTCATCAATCGAAAGATGTGCCTTTCAAATAAATAACTTTGTTTGGGGGAAAAATACTCGTCCAACTTTTTAATTGCGATGTTATAAACGCCAGTCGCATCAAGATCAGTCACGTCGCCGCCAGGTATATTGAAATAAATGTCCTATAATGCCATACCTCCGGAATGTAATAATATGGCACGTTTTGTATTTTCATCATTGTTATTTGTTGCTACGTAATATATTTCTAGGGCAGTTTTCATCTGTCCCACCGGAAACTTATGAAGGTTGGATCACCTTCACAATCGAATGGTGCAAATAAGTAAAGGGCCTTGTAAGCATGTCAATGTACTAAAAGAATTCCAAGATCAATTTATATTTTATACTAATTAGCGTAAGATAAATAATTAATATTTAAATTATCAATATTGATATTGAATAAAATTTATTAGCTTTATATCCATGGAGGTTAGAGAAGGAGAACGATCGCTGTAGAAAATAGTTTCCTAAATATGGACAAAATTAGTGAGGCGCTGCGATCGCTAAGTTGTCTCAAAAAGCAGGCTCTCGTGCGCTAGTTTGAAATAATCCATCAACGTTTAATATACGTGTATATAATATCATTCAAAGAAAAAAAAAAAAAATAATGAAATTACTATTTATTAAAAAATAAGTAATGTTTTCTATAATTTTAATTATTATAAATATTATAAATTATTACAATTATAAATTATTGATTTTTTTGTAAGATAAATAATCAATTTATTGTATTCAAAATACAGACATTATCATGTGATGTACATCTTTTGCATATATATATATATTATATATACGAGTTTATGGCTGTTGAGTAAACAAGATGTTTTAACTCGTATTATCTACAGATTTTTTAAAAAAAATACATTATTGTCTCTCATCAATTATGAACAATATTATGCATATTTTGATATGACTACTTGTACTCATAAACAGCTAACTATGCAGACACTACTTACCGACGGCAGCGCCGCTATAAATTCTACAAATTTTCAGGGACAGGCGGGCTATTCTTTAGTACGTAGCGATCGTTCTCCTTCTCTCTAACCTCCATGCTTATATCGTATACCATAGGCGTCTATAGATGCAAGTCACACAAAGATCCGTTGATAAGTACCCACTATGTGACTTGATATTATTAAAACACACAGTCGGGACACAAAATATTATATAACGTGCAGCGATAGGAAGATATAATGAATTCTTATATTTACGCGAACACTACACATTTAAATAAAACTAGTTTTACGGATTTTATCGCGTATATTAACCTATTTTATATTCCCGACGTTTCAGTACTTTACAGCACCCATGGTCACGGGGGGACTGGTATTTGACGTCCCAATGTCATAGTTAACCACGGTTACCTCCAGATTAAAATTATTAATTTTGTTCCGATCTACGCAGTATGAACTTACAGTATCTTGAAGTCTTGCAGTTGTATGCTTGGGTTGGGATTTAATTTTATTAATTATAGGATCCCAAGCAGATGGTAACAACCATCTTCTCTATTGAAATTAGGATGTTTTTGATTTCAATAGCCTCGCGAATCATCCTTGGAAGGAATCGGTGTTCTTTAGCGAGGTTGTGGTCTATCAAATCTAATGTAGTGACAGGGCGATCCTGTACATGTTCACAGACTGCAGACTTCCCGAGCGTCGATTCTTCACATCAGCTATGTGTTCTTTAACGCGGGTTTTATTGATCTTTTAGTTTGTCCTATATAAGAGACCACATTCACAATCAAGCTTGCACTCCTGCATCTTGCAGAGGGACATTACCTTAACTGATGGTAAAACTGACTAATCTTCTTCGGCGGCTTGAAGTATGTTTTAATAGAAGCACGCTTCAGGATGTAGCCAATCTTGTCAGTGACACCTCTGACATATGGCAGTACAGCAGGCACTCGACTGTGGCCGGCTTCACTCGTTCACTGTGACGTAGGCGCGGGACGAAGCTATTGTCGTGCAAAACTTGTTGACGTGTTGGAGCTCGGCGGCCAGGTGTTTACTGTCACAGATCCCTCGTGCTCTCTGAAACAAAGATTTACCCACGGTAGCTAACTGAAGGATGGTGATGAGAGTCACCGTTTAAATATCTATCTGTGGGTCTTTTTCTATATACAGTGTGGCTCAAGGTGTTATCAGGTTCCGAATTACTAACACATCTAGAAAAGCTAAAGAGTTGTTTGCCTCTAACTCTATTGTGAATTGAATTTTAGAATTTATGGAGTTAAGATGGTCTAAAAATGCAGTTACTTTATCTAAAGGTAGAATTGTGAAAGTGTCGTCTACATACCGCTTGTAGAATCTTGGATTTACAGGAGAAGTAAGTAGGGCTTTCTCCTCAAAGTCTTCCATGAATATATCGGCGACAATGGGAGATACAGGTGAGCCATCGCCACTCCATCTACTTGCTTGTAGAACTCCTCCTTCCACAATAGGTAGCCAGATGTAGGCATTGTCTAGTAACGCTGCATATTCTATGGGCATGTTGTTTTCCTCCAGCCTTCTAGTTACAATCGAGATGCAGTCTTCAACAGGTAAGCATGTGAACAGAGACTGCACATCAAAACTGACCATAGTTTCATTGTCTCTGCCAGATGTAGGTCTTTAATCTCGCTGACAAAATGGTAGGAATCCTTGTGTGCTCTTGTATGTCCCTGAGCGGTGTAAGTATTTTCGCTAAGTGTTGAGCCAATCTGTAAGTTGGTGAATCGATTTGGCTAACTATGGGACGCAGTGGAGCATTGGGCTTGTGTATTTTGGTAACCCATACAACTTCGGTGGTTTGGCACACGTAGGTATTATCGATTTTACGTCCAGATTTAATTTTTGGTGTTTCTTTATAAGATCACTAGTTGTTTTAAGTGTGTTATTTGTTGGGTCGTTTTAACCTTTTTATACGTGCTTGAATCCGACAGAACTTCTTGTATTTTAAAATTATAATCTGACGTATCCATGACTACCGTGGCATTTCCTTATCTGCGCGGAGAATCGTGAGTTCTGGTTTATTGCGTAGGTTATTCAACGCTTTATATTCGTCCTTAGGTAGATTCGGTTTCGGCGCTGAACTTCGACGTAACATAGACGATATGTCTTGACGTATCGCTTCAAATCTTCCTTTTGCATATTGTTTTTAAAAACAGTCCTCGACACTGCAGATAATTTCCTCATTGGTAATTTTTAGGTGTTATGGCGAAATTAAGACGCAGTACAGGATCGCCCCCGTCACTACATTAGATTTGATAGACCACAAATCCTCGCTAAAGAACACCGATTCCTTCCAAGGATGATTCGCGAGGCTATTGAAATCAAAAACATCCTAATTTCAATAGAGAAGATGGTTGGGTGCTACCATCTGCTTGGGATCCTATAATTAATAAATTAAATCCCACAAGCATACAACTGCAAGACTTCAAGATACTGTAAGTTCATACCGTAGATCGGAACAAAATTAATAATTTTTAATCTGGAGTAACCGTGGTTAACTATGACATTGGGACGTCAAATACCTCAGTCCCCCGTGACCATGGGTGCTGTAAGTACTCGAAACGTCAGGAATATAAAATAGGTTAATATACGCGATAAAATCCGTAAAACTAGTTTTATTTAAATATAATGAATTGTTTATTTGTATTATAACGATAGACGGTGCAAAATACATTCACTTTGTCCTACTTTTCCTCTATATTACTTGGCCATATTGGGTTTGACACTTGTTTAGTTTTAACAGTAACATATCTAAATAACTCTCAATTAATTGAAATGGTATTTTGTTAAACTGGATAACACGATATGTTCGTTACACCATTTGGTTATTTTATCAAATAATATTTTTCGATAGGTATCACATTATTAACATACCGATTTGGTCAACAATACGTATATTATAATAATGGTTGAGTGCTTTCCAAACACTATTTAGATATACAATAAAGATATTAATTTAGTTTTGTTGAAATAAGTATCGCAATTTAATTCTTAATCCCTAGCGTTACAAAGGATTGTTATTGAGATTATAATAAAAATGACGCAACGACTCTACGTTCAGATTTAAGCAACACATACCTGGTCAATCGCCGACACAGATCACGCATAAATAGATAACGGCACAATAAACAACGAATTGTTAAATTTTGAATAAACAAGTAAAATAAATACTCTATTTCACTTAGGTTGTCGTTTTCAAAGTACCCGTTAATTATTTCTTTTTTTCAAAATATTGCGGGCGGTTTTTTTTTTTGCAAAATAGGACAGGCGAAACTCGGGGAGTAAATGTTGTCGTAGATTTTTTTATAGAATAAGGGTGACAAACGAGCACAGTCCACCTGATGGTAAGTGGTTACTGTGGCCCATAGACATCTATCTTCATTTGCGTATTATAATGCAGATGCGTTGTCAGCCGTGAGGACTAAGATAGAATGCCTCTTTCCAGTAAAAGGGTCTCCGGTTCTCACACTCACCATACAAAACACAGCAGCATTAAGCTGCTATTTTACGCTGGTATTCTGTGAGAGCGTGGTCCTTCCCCGTCGAGCCAACCCATTCGTGTTACAACTATACTATTAATATAGCTGCAGCATGGCTCTACCACGTTAAAAAACTCCGCGAGTTGCTCGTTCTACACCTATAGGTTCCGGTGGTCGTCTACCGGTACCGCCGTTGATGGGCGTTCAATCAAAATGCACGAACTGTAGATATGAATGGCCAGACGGTGGCCAGCGGTTCGATGGCTCAACTGTTACCGTCTATCGTCTATATAAACTGCGGAAATCTTCTGACAATCGGTTGGCAACTACGGTTAGTCACTACGGTTGTTCACGACGGTTGTTCATTGGTTGTTCCTAAGTTGTTCGCCGTTAGTTGTTCACTATTTTCTTCAGATTATTTCTTCAGTTGACTATTTCTTCCAGTTATTCGGTAGTGATTTTCTAATTCAACCGATTTTTTTTTTTGCTTAATGCAAGGACTCCTCCGGAAGCGGGGAGGAGGTGGTGAATGCTCATAGCATACCACGCAGCTGCGTGGTTATGTGGGACTCACTTTGAAGAAGTGCCTTACCCACTAAATACCACCTGTGGGAACGGCTTTGGCCTGTGGCCTTTCCGCCGAATCGGAACGACCCCTTAGGGAAGGGGCGTGAAACCATCCGGGGATGGGTGGTCAACAATACCACAGCCGCAAAGGCGGTGGTGCTGGAGTGAAGATGGGAAGTCGCATGTGCGAGAATGCACTCACCGTACAGGGACGGCCAGCGGTCTCTAACACAACCGCACGGGGCGGCGGTGCTATGGAGGCAGGAAGGAAGGCGCTCACCGTACAGGGACGGTGACGCGGGCGCACAACATAACTGCAGGGGCGGCTAGCGGGAGGAAGGCTCCCAACGTGCAGGGACAGTGAGACACAGCTAGCACGACCGCATGGGGGTGACTGTGCTAGCCGAGGCGGGAGGCACTCACCGTACGTGTACGGTGAGCGTGGACAACGAACACAACCGCACGGGGGCGGCTCCTAGCTGAGGCGGGACGGCACTCTCAATCATACAGGGACAGGAGCGTGGTCAGTTAACACAACCCACGGGGCGGCGGCGCTAGCTGAGGGGACAGGATGGGACTGACGTTCTATTCCTCGACTGAACTGACTGAGGAAGACCTGTATGGGGACGGGTGCTGGCGGACTCCGCTGGCGCACGACCGCACAGGGCGACAGTGCAAGCAGAATGGGGGTTGAACTCAACCAGTACGTTGTCGTCTACATGTGTGCTATTTAGCACACAGCAGGTCTGGGGCCTCGGGCATCTCCCCTTTACCCGGAATCTCCTCGCGGTGCATCACTATGCACCGGTCGTGGGAGCCGTTATGGCGTTGTTGGTATATTTCGATGGTCCGGTTTTCGATTCCCCGGTCACTTTTGTTGGTATAAAATTTTTCAAAATTATAAAGTCGTCTAGTATGGCCTACATTGGGCGGCTAAGTCGGCCTATACGGGCTAAAGTCGGCCTACAGGCAGCTAAGTTGGCCTATGGGCGTCTAAGTTGGCCTGTCTGCGGCATTGCGGGTTATTACTCGACTCTCTAATCGCTATAGAGAGGTTCTCTTAGTGAGTCGCCCGTCCGGTGGCCGAGCATGTATAGGTGTGAAATTATGTAGATGTTCATGTGGCCCGTTGTCGGCGCGGTCAAACATGCCGTGCGCTAATCGGACCACAAATTCCTCGATTGTCTTCATCTTCAAGTTGGCCGCGATGACGTCATTCCGGACGTAGCGACCTGCACCGACGATGGTCCGTAGTGATATATTCTGCTGGACCTGGTCGCCGCTTCTGACGATCGCTCAGGAGCGCGTACCAAACCGGCGCAGTGTATGTTAGTCTAGATCGTATGTATATTTTATATAATTTCAGTTTTGTTTTCGGCGGTAGCTTGGATGCCAGGACGGGACGTGGCGCTACCCGCGCACATCTGCCGTTGCGGACGACGATATCGACGTGCGCGGTCATGCGCAGCATCCGATCTATCCGGCATCCAAGATAGGTCGCGGCCTTCTCGTACTTGATCTCCTGGCCCTGAGCATCAAAGGTGGTGAGAGTTCCTGAAGCGGCAGTGGTGAGGCGGTCGTCTTGCCAGCATTGACGGCCATCCTCCTCGTCAAGCCATGGTGGTAGCAGGTCCAGCAGGCGCTGCATCCTGGCAGTGGCTATGTGGGCTCTTCTGACGATGTGGTAGGCACTATCGTCCGCGTATAGCGCCAGTTCAACATCTTCTTCCCATTCGCGCAGATGGTCCTCCAGGGTGGGGATGTCATTAGTATAAGCCGCGTACAGGATCGGCGATAGACAGCTGCCCTGTGGCACGCCGGCTCTAATTGGTCTCGCTGCGGACTCGGCGTCCTCTACACAGACGTAGAACTTCCTATCTCTGGAGTGACGCCACTAGCTGCAACATAGCAGGAGGGGTACTTGTTTGTGCTTCTACTTTATAAAGTAATCCAGAGTGCCACACTCTGTCGAACGCCTTCTCCATGTCGAGAAAGACGCCCAACGATGTGCGGCCGCGGTTGTACTCGGCCGCAAGGTAGTGCAGCACCCTGGTCAGCTCCCTCCTGAATCCGTGCTGTTCCGCCCGAAGTTGTACGCACGGGCGGAAGCTTCTTAGCAGCAATCTTTCACACAGTTTAGCTAAGTGCGGTAGTAGCGTGATCGGCCTATAACTGGCTGCTCTACGCCTGTCCTTCCCGGGTTTCGGCAGTACGATCACTTTACCGATTTTCCATTGTAGCAGTATACCATTGTAGAGTCGACCTAGCTCTACAAGTACTCTATTGGGCAGCTGTCGAAGTGCTGCGTTGGTTATCCCGTCGTGCCCCGGCGCCTTCCTGGGTTGCAGGCGGGCTACTGTCCTCCGCAGTACGGCGGGGGATATATACCACTCTCCTGCAAGCGGTGGCGCGGGCGTCGACAGGAACTCCTGTACGCGGCTCTCCTTCCGGGTATGAAGTTCCATGAACTCCGCACTTGCTGGGTTCGGCATAAATTGCTCCTCGAAGTGCTCTGGGATATCCGCTCTGCTTTTGGCCTCCTTAACAACGTTCGCCCGCGTTGTTGGTCAGCGGGCAAACAGGGGATCTGGTTTTGTTAACTGTCGGTTCAGTTTGTAGGCGACGCATCTTCCTCCTCTGCTTTTGATATGCGCGCTCCCAGGCCTCTCCTCTGTGGGCCCGGACTGCAACCGACAGTTCATCTGTTAGGTGTTCATTTGTGTTTTAGTCTGGGGCAGCGAGTACGCGCCCAGAGCTTCTAGTGCTCTTTTACGTTTGAGCTGCGCATATCTCTCGCGGCAGCTCTTCCTCCTTCCTGTGGTTGGGACGATCGTAGAGGCCTCGTGTGTGGCCTCTGTATCGTCTTTGTGATTCTTATTGGCAGCCTCTACGTCGTCCGCTGTATTGTTGGGGTGTAGATTGGAGTCTCTCCATTAGGTGTCTCTGGTAGAGTCTCCAATTAATCTTCCTTCTAAGAGCTCCAGGCAGCGTAGTCACTGCTTTGAGGCCAGGGTGATTAGAATCAGGAGGTGCTGTGAGTTCAGGTCGTAGCACCTCTACCACTAATGGGCAGTTGACGTTCCTAGAGAGAACGATATCCAATACATACGGATTTCTTCGTGGGTCCGTAGGGACGTGCGTTGGTTCCTCGGGACCTAAAACGTCGTGCTGTTTCTCTCATCGTCTTCATACAGTTCACGACCCGGCGGGTGATCACTCTGGACCCCCACGCCGAGTGTTTCGTTTAGGTGCCCGCGACGATGGTGGGTTCTACGCCTTCCATTACCGTGCGGATGTCTGAGGAGCAGAATGGGTCCCTGGCGGGCGGTATGCTGCGTAGATCATAGTTCCTCGCCCGCCGCCTCCATTTTTATGCCAATAGAGCGCATCGTTACATATGTTGGTAAGTCTGGTTCTTGGTGGACGATGTCTCTCCTCCTAGAACCGCCGTGCTCTGTAGGCGGTCCCTTGAGGATTGACCTCGTCCTTCTGTAAATATGGTAGTTTGGCAGCTTAAGATGCGTTGATGGATTTAATTTGTCTCTCCCAGCAATATCACCTGTATGTCCTGTTGCTGGGCGACTGTGCTAAGTTCATGGATCTTATGTTGTATCCCGTCTGGATTCCAGTATAATAGGCGCAGGTTACTCGCCTCCGTAATGCCAGTAGCTGCGCCAATGCCCTCATTATGGCTGTTATTGGGTCGGTCCCGGCTCGGATGTCGGCCAGGACCTGTGTGCCGACTTCTATGGCTATGCAAACCAATCTGTGTATGGCGTCGGCACTTTCCACATTCGCTGATGGTGTTCTGGTTGTTTTATATGGCTCTGGTCTCGGCTGGGCTTGGGTCTCTCTTCTTATAGTAGAGCGCGCTCTAATCGTAGAGCAGGCTCTATGTTCAAAATGAGCCTTTCTGGTGCTCCTACGGTGGTTTTAATTCCTTAGCGGTAACCTGCGCATTGGAGGCTATCGTGACCGCTGGAGTAGGGGTAGAGTAACGGTTTGAAGAGGTTGTTGTATTTTGCTCTTCTTCCTTCTCCCCTTTTTTCTTTTTGGTACTAGACGCTCTGTAGCGTCGTTGGCGGGGAGCAGGAGAGTCGCTCGGTGGTTGCTCTCGTATCAACTTCGACGACTTCCATCTGTTGTTGTTGTTGTGATTGCGGTTGCGGTTCCGGGGGTGGTGGGGGCTGTTGCCTCTCTCCCTCTCCACTTATGGTTGCCCACCCTCTTCGTTGATCTCAACGGTCCTCGGGCGACTCTCTAGGGTCCGCTTCGGAGCTTTCGGAAGCAGACCCGGAAGTGTTATCCCTTGCTTCCGGGCAATCCTCCTCAAAACCGGACATCGGCGGTCATGATCGTCATTATTTTCACAATTTGCGCATGTAGGTGCTTTGTCCCTACCCCTCGGGCATTGGCTTGCGGCGTGTTCCCCCGCGCAACGGACGCATTTAATTGGACGGAAACAATTATAGGAGGCGTGTCCAAAAGCCTGGCAGCGGTGGCA
The DNA here is from genome assembly GCA_029286625.1 of Parnassius orleans. NCBI lineage: Eukaryota > Metazoa > Arthropoda > Insecta > Lepidoptera > Papilionidae > Parnassius > Parnassius orleans. Next base: position 60,892 of record JAGSMP010002612.1, on the reverse strand, counting down.
CTGTGCTGGGCCCACTCGTCCTTGCCAGGCTTCTATCACGACTCCTTTCATATATAGGAGCTCGTTTATATTATATAGTTCTTTGAGCCTTTCTTGGCTTAGATGGTCCAGTTGCGCGAAGTACAGGCACCCCGGCCTGCCTCTGCGGGGATTGCCTTCACATGTGGATAGGAAATCTAGTGCCTGGATAGCCTCCCCTATTGCCTTAGTGTCCGTGTCGACTGGCAGCCCCCTAATGCCCACTTTTGTGGGTTTCTCCTCTTCGGGGGTGTAGCAGTACCAGGACATGGCTGGTATGTCTTTGGTTATCTCCATCAGGTATTTTTGTATGGCCCGGAATTCTTCCGGGCTCTGGGGGGAGAAGCGCACCCCTTCCCGAACGGACGAGCGTTCGGAGGGTGTCCCAACTTCCTGAGCACCTCGAAGTGCTTCGTCCAGTTCAGGCATTCTGTGACTATCGGTGGATATCTGCCCTTCGGCTTCCTCGGTTGGTTGAGGCGCTTCAGCCACCTTCCTTGGTACTGTCGGGGCTGCTGACAGTTGTGCGTAGCTAGTTGATGGTCGTTGGCCATCGTCCAGTAGTAATCTAGACGGGTTTTGTGTAGGTTGTCCGTCCGAGGCTAGGGTAGCATACGTGGTGCTATCCCAGCCGTATGATTCCTCTCCTCCTTGTTTATACACGGGCGCGTTGCTACGTCGTTCCGGTGAGATAGGAGGTTGGTTTCCTCGGATATGGTGATTTCGGCGGATTTATAGCCTCTAATTGCTACCGCAGAGGTTGATCTTCTTCGTCCGAAGATGTTGGTGACGAGTCGGAAGACACGACGCATTGTCTTTTCTCATACATATATAGACGCTTCGGTTTCTGGTGGCGTGTGCCTCCTGGCCGATTTCTTCGCCCGCTGCGGTAAGGGCGACGGTTCGCGTTCGCTCGTGCACTCAGGCGCGGTAAGCGCGAGCGTGGCGCTCGGTGAGGGCTCGCTGGCGGCGATGAAGGCTTCCTAGTGGTTTTTGGTATCTGGCTAAACGAGCTCACGGTCCTTGATCGTTCCGGATTCGCGAGATCCCTAACCATTAACGGCCTATCCAATATCCCCGGACGATCCGGGGGTTTCCTAACGCGAGGGGTGGGGGCTCCCCTTCTCGCCGCCGGTCATTATAGTTGTTGCTACTGTTTTGGTTGTTGTGAGTGTGTCTGTCTATGACCCTACTTAACGTGGCTGGTACTTGGCAAGCGACGCGCGACGTTCGGAACGAGTGGGAGCGAATAAAGGTGGTCGCAACAATTGGGGCCTGCCTACCCTTTCTTTATGAAGGGTTGGAAGTGCTTGGAGCACTCGCGCACGCGACTGACACAAGGCACGGAACGCGCTTAAGTGCCAAGAATCTGCCAAACCCGGTGACCTCGACGCCTCTCGGTATACGGACTCAACGATCAGCGAAGTATGTCGTACCGGCGGTTGCTTGGGACCACTGCTAATCCACAAACAACACACACTTGATTCTTCGAACTCATGAGCTCGGTCGCTTACGCTCCGGAGCATTATAAAGTGAGCCGCTTGCCATTACCCGCACTTGATTCTTCATTTCACTATCAAAATATCATAGTCTACAACTTTTATCCTAGTGTCACACATGGTTAGATTAGTAATGATCTATTAGGCATTATAGAGGTTTTATAACAAGTAAAGAGTTTAAAAGTTAATAATATCCCATTTAATTAATTTTGTTGCTTCTTTAATTTAACTATTTATGGAAAATAAAGTACATTATATTTTGCCGGAACTAATAAAAGGATTTTCCATCGATCTTAAACTACCTATACAACGTGTTACAAATACCCCATAAAATATAATTAATTATCAAAGCCAAAATTTTGTCAACCCTAGTAAGCTGTCATGTCAGGAACCAGATTATTTAACAGAAAGGCCTACGTACCTATTTTACCTAATAATTGTCTACTTTAATAGTTTTCTATTTTCCATTAATAAATGTTTGCCTCAATACAGGGATGTCATTATATCAAGTACTAGGCTTCAAAAAATGTCAAGTTGAAAAAAAAAAATTTGTCAATTTCAAATCTTCTATTCCATATCCTACAACTGTTGAGTTTTTTCCAAAATTTTTGCAAAATAACGATACTTTTAACTCGGAATATTACGATATGATGTTATGCGTAGCCATGAAGATAGCAATTTAATTCGTGCGAACTGTCGGCAACGATTTATCGATGGTAGACCATTGAACAGCGACGGCTGCCTTCGTAGCAGTAATATAAAATATATATAATAAATAACTGAAGTGGACGTCTAAGCACAGTCGACGCCAGGCAGGCTGAATTAGTGTTAGAGCATTTTGAAGAAGAGCCGACCACAAGTACGAGGCGAGCCGGAACAAGATTCGGTATAAACCATGTTGCAGTTTGGCGAATTCTTCGTGACGACAATCGTCACCCTTATCTATCGCCATACAGGGCTGATACCCTCCATTTTGCACCCGGAGGAACTTCTGGGTGGTACCTCAGGCAGTTAGAGGAAAACCTAATTACGTAAACTATGTTCTTTGGACGGACGAGGCAACATTCACGAGGTCAGTACTTTCAAATATGCATAACGATCACGTTTGGGTTCGCGTGAATCCACATGCTTCACGGCAGGGCAGATTCCAACACCAGTGGCGGCTGAATGTGTGCTGGCCTTTATGACGGGCATGTCATCGGTCCCGTCATTATGCCATCACGTCTGAGCGGTAGCAACTATCTAACGTTTTTACAAACAGAATTCGAAGAGCGATTGACGACTTTCCTGTGGCTGACTGGGATTACTTTGAGAACCAAAGAAACATGGTGTTTCAGCATGATGGAGCTTCAGCACACTCCTTTTGTCCAGGTCCCTAGGTAAAAATGAAGTCCTACCAACTAGTACTATTAAAATAATACAACTTTAATATTAACTTAGTGTATTACAACAATCTTAAAATGGTGAAGCCATCCTCCAGCTATATAGATGGTATAGTTGTAGCACAGAATGGGTCGGCTCGACCGAGGAAGGACCACACTCTCACACAATATCAGCAAAATAGCAGCTTAATGCTGCTGTGTTTCGTATGGTGGTGTGAGACAAGACCCTTTTGCTGGAAAAGAGGCGTTCTATCATGTCCTCCTCTGACTGACACATCTGCATTTAAATTCGCAAACGAAGATAGATGTAGATGTACATTAACAACCACTTGTGGGTGGACTGTGTGCTCATTTGTCACCCTTATTCTTTAAAAAGGAGAGTAATAAAATGTTGTAAAACAAAGAACCCGTGCCTGTTTCTCTGAATTTATGTAATCTAGTCTCGTTATAACCACGAGTACGTCATTTGACTCGTTGCTCTGAAAAAAGAAGGCGGCGCTTGACATTTAAGTTTTATATTTTATATCTTTTATATTAATCGAGTTATAAGATTCAAGTATAGCTGGAGATACCAACTTTATAGGTTAAGAACCGCTGGTGAACATTATAGTAAACTATTATAGGTATAAGTTTAGATAACAATCTTCTATCTTCAAATTTTTCATAAATACGGCACTTTTATAGAATTATCTTTAATAAATATTTTAAATTGTAACCAAGATATTCCTTAAAATAAAATATGCCCAATAATAATTTGATGAATGAGTTTGTTTCACTTTTAATACACTTACCTATGGATACTTGCTGAAAGAACTCCTTACCCAAATTGACTCCTAAACGAAAAGAAGAATGGTACAATTAATAACATAGAATCTGGCGTTACTTTGCGGAAAAACATTATATTAAAGTTAAAATTAATTAGCTAGAGCTAAGTTATCAAATAAAATGATGAAATGAAATCTCAGATGAAGTAGACTCTGCGGTGGCTAACCGCTAAGCTAATAGTGGTGGGTTGAAGGATTGTATTGCTTAACCTATTTAATTCGCCATTCAGTGCATCCAATGCTCTTGTATGGTCTGAGGGATATGGAGAGCTGGTATAATTACATTCTGAAACCTTACACCTTACACATTTGACATTGAGGCAACTACGTCAGTTCACCAAAGTCTGGTGGACCTCTCGCCTGTATGGTCCTCTCACGATGTAGAAAGGATGTGCCTTAATCTTCACGCTTGGCTAAGGATTGAAGATCGCAGTATTACACGTCTTTCACCTTTGACTCAGCTGATAATTTTTACGTCAGTCGTAAAGAGGGTGAAACGCCATCAATTGGAAGCCGTACGATTTTCTGGCATTTCTAATAGTCGCCTCTACGACTACCATGGGACTAAAATGAGGTGATGGATTCTCTTACGCCGCCACAACACCGTCTTAAGGTTTTTGTTTTATTTATAGTATATGGGTGAGAATATAGTCCACCTGATGGTTAGTGCATGCTGTGTTTCATCATTTATACTTGATTATGAATCAAAATGCAGATGCGTTATCAACCCTGAAGACTAACATGGAATACCTCGTTTACAGTGAAAGGGTCTTCGATTATCTACACTCATGAAACACAGCATTAACGCTTTCCTGTCCGATTTACAGACACAATATTAAGACAATAGAAACGAGCCATAATATGGGTCACTGGACAGTGAACATGTCATGCTGCTATTTTACGCTGGTACCTATTCTGTGAGTGCGTGGTCCTACATAGGTCAAATGACCCATCGTGCTACACCTATAATATAGCCACAGCGTGGGTCTACCACGTATGATTTTTTTTAAAAGTTTGTGAGACAATACTCTATTGTGTATTATATATAAATAATGTATATGGTATACGTTGATGTTATTTCAGGCAAGTTTTGCAAATGTACGCTGATTGATTTATTTTCTCCTTTTCAGTGTTTCGTATTTTCTACAAATACGAGTATGTGGAAAATAAGACTCGCTTACCAAAATTAACGCTGGAAGCGCGTGGAATAAATCTTGTTTGAAAGCAGTCTGTGAATTTACGCTAGTCTGTTTTTATCACAATTTTTTCTTTTCTTAGCTCATACTGAATGTTTTCGTACGTTTTCTTAGTATTTATCATAAAGAGCATTGAAATGTAACTTATCTCATTTGAAAGGAACTACGCTATAGATGTGTAGGAAAAATATGTAGTATGCACTTGTGTCGCCGTTAAGGCAGGTATAAATAAGTCCTTCAGTCAGATTTTGTTTTATTTCCATTATCTATGGGTACCGACGACAGCACAGTTGTGACAGATACCAACCATGTTCTCAGGCAAGCCGGAATCAAATCCAGTCCGATAGAGAAGGTTGAGCGTGAATCTCACACCACAGGCAGTATCCGAATGCGGCGATGCCAACCTTGTAAATTCAACTCTAAAACACAAACATATTTTTCAATGCAAAAGGGTAAGCTCACCTTGACTCCTTCTTTCGAAAATGTACCACTGGAATACCGACCGCCTTGAGTTGTTTGGGGTTGACATATCCTCAAACCTGAACTTCGGACGGTTCATTGAATCAAGGCCAAAGCGGCAAGAAAGCCAGGAGTCCTTGCGAAAGTGCGGCTGGACAGCTATACAACTTCACGCCGGGACAGCTGCTTACACTATATAAAGCGCAAGTCCGGTCGTGCATGGGATATTGCTGCCATATATGGGCTGGTGCAAGCCACCTAGCAGATTTGGACTATATGGAAAGGCGTGCTGAGAGGCTTATTGGTGACCCGAATCTGGTTAAAACCAATCTTAGCAGCCTCGAACACAGAAGCAAAGTAGCCAGCCTTTCGATTTTCTACAGAATGAATTTCAGGTGTTGCGCAGGAATTGCATGACTGAATTCCTCCCTCTCCTTCCATTATCGGACAACCAGACATTCGGCTAGTTTCCACTCGTTCATTGTTGACTTACCACGCATTCGAACATCACCACTTACCATCAGGGGATTGTAGTTAGCGCTAGCTTAAGTAGTAAAAAAACAGTCTTAACGGAGATGCCATCTCCGATCATGTTCGTATGTTGCCGTTAAGACAGTAATAATAATGTCCTTCAGACCGATTTTCGGTCACGGTGTGAGTCTCACCGGAGACTAGCCATCTGCGCAGGACGGGATTGCAGTGCACGCTTGCATTCTCTGTTCCCTCGCTCATAGTACGATGACTGGACCAACACACGCAGGACCAACGGCTTGGCTTTGCGTCTTCTAGGGTGGTAGGACTATTTTCTGCCTAGGAGTCTGTCTGGGTAAGAACCATCTTCTTACCTGTTTCCTAGCTGGCTGCCGTCAAATAGCAGAGAGCTAAAATAATTACAGGCTATGAGGCATTTCATCTTAATTCTCAAGAATCACATACATCTGTAGCCTTCTTTGTATAAAGTTGATTGCGGTGTTACATACCTCCGATTTGTTTGCTATAGTTGTAATATGAGGCAATATATGGCGAAGCCCATGATCGCAGTTGATTTTGATAGGCTGTAATGGATTAATGATAAATTAAAAGTACCTGGGATATCTTCCGCCTTTGGCGTTTCCATCGCCGAGCAAACTTGTTAACATCTTGTGTATTTTTACAAGTAAGGGTGACAAACGAGCACATTCCATCTGATGGTAAGTGGATACTGTGGACCAATAGTGTATCATCAATACCTATTAAGGTTTAAACACGCATTGGAACAGCACGCGGGACTTGTGCCAAACTCTTCCAGAAATAGGAGGAGATCTTTGCCTAGCTGGTGGACGTAAATTGGTTTCAAGTTTTGGACATTTATTTATTTATTTATTTGATATATTTGCTTAAAACATGGACAGATAAAGATAGTAAAGTTTTAAAGCACGACATGTTTTGCTATGTTATTGTATATAGCATGCAAATTTACATAAATAGCACATACAAATGAAATTTTTCCAACCAAACACAGAACAATTAGACTAAAACAATTAAAATCATAAATAAATAAAGATAGTTAATTCATTTAAAAATATTAATTACATTTAACAAATAGGTCTCTGATGTCATAAAATTGCTTTTCATTGATATAAGTCAATAATTTTCCTAAATAAATTATTATTATGCGATTTTATGTCATTTGGTATTTTATTATAAATTCGAATACATGGTTAAACAGCTTTTACTATATTTGTTTGATCGCGTATCATCTAATACAAGTCTATTTGCATTTCTTTTTAGCCTTATGTTCATATCATATGCCTTTGTAAACAGATTGTTATGTTTATGTGCAATTACAAACTTCGTAGATATAGAGATGGTAGTGGCAACAAACCTACTCCTAAATATCGGTTTGCAGGACTTATCCGGTGCGATTCCACCAATAGCTCTAATGCATTTCTTTTGTGCAGTAAATAATCTTTGTTTATCTGTTATTTATATTACGATACCATAACGTAGTAATTCTATATAAGCGTGATACGTTACGACAGCAGTTTTTTGTCTGTAACATTTTTACTTTATTAAGTGCATAAACAAATTGGTTAATTCTACTGCATAGGTGATGTATGACCTTTCCAGCTTAAATCTTGATCGATTATTACTCCTAGGAATTTCGTTTGCGTTACTTCTTTCAATTTGTCGATGTTAAGATTAAAATTGTATTTTGTGTGTTTGATTTATTAAATTGAATATAAGTTGATTTATTAAGATTAATTTTAAATTGTTTCTGTCTAACCAATTAATAATTTTATCAATTGTGTTGTTAATGTCAATTTCATGATTACGTATTGAATTATTTTGTTTCTTATCAGTGCTTACAATTATTGAAATATCGTCCGCGAATAATATACATTTATGATTAGTGACTAGAGTTATATCATTTATATATAGAAGAAACAATATTGGACCCTGCTACCTTGAGGAATGCCGTGTTTGTTCTCTTTGTAAGAAGATGAGAAGGAGAATATTTCATCTCCTACAATCTTTTTATTACGACATTGTGTCCACGGTTAGCTAAGTAGGAAGATATCCATTTAAGTGGAGTCCCTGACACCGAACATTTCAAGCTTTCGTAATAATATGCGGTGCGCAACGAGATCGAAGGCTTTTGATAAATCAAGAAATAATCCTGTGGTTAAAAATTGTTATTTATTTTGTTAAAATTGAACTAATGAGCTGAAATGTGGCTAATGTTTTGATTTTTGTATCTGAAAGCCATATTGGTCATTTATTAAGTTGAATTTCTCGCAATAATCTAGTAGTCTTATACATACATTTTTCTAATATTGACAATATTGGTATTAATGTAATTGGACGATAATTGGTAATATCATTTCTCTTGCCCTTTTTAAATAATATTTACAATCGACAGTTTTAATTTTCGGAAAAATACCACATGAAAATGACAAGTTAATTAAATATGTCAAAATAGAGACTAATTCATTGACAGACTGCTTAATTATTTTCGTATTAATACCGTCATATCGTTCCGAGTTAGTGTTATTTAGAGATAGGATTCTTTTTACCTCTTCTTCTGTCATGAACAAACATTGAGTTAGGTAGTGATTTCTCATTACTAGTATAGTTGTTTGGTTTATTCATTGTTGTCAAATTATTAGGGAAGTTAGTAAAATAATTATTGAAAATCGAAGCTATGTCAGTAGGATTTTAATCAGTTCATTATTTATTTTCAAATCCGTAACGTCATGGTCGAAGTTTGAATTTGAGATTGCATTTTAATACAGACCATGTAGCTTTATTTATTTTGCTTTTTGTATGATTTTATAGTAGAATTTCTTTTCGATCTTTGAATACATTTTTCAAAATCTTTGAATATGTGATGTAACTTTCCTTATTTAATGATTTATTCCTGTAGTATCTATATCGGAGTAATCTTTTAGTTTTACAGCTTTTCTCAAACCTCGACTTATCCAATTGTTTTAGTGTAATTATTTCATCAACTTGGCTTTTTAATTTTTCAATTGGAATCCATAAGGTCTTTCTGGTTTTCATATGACTCTTGACACCCAAGATATGAAACGATTCTCTTATGCCAGTGCCACACGTAATAAAATGCCCTCCCTATAATTTACGTTCAATTAACCAAGTTCATCCGTAGTGACCCAACTTTAAACATTAACATGTTATTAGTTGTTTATTGGAGCAGTTCCAAGTTTGGATAACGGTCGTCAGGGTGGAAATTAATGTAAATTGGGGACATACCGGCAGTTATGTACCTGTTTAAATTATTGTGGGAGTGTTTGGTTAATCCCTTTTCATAATACGTATTACAATACCTTCTCTATTGTGAATAGGGTATGTAGAGATGTGCCTTTTAACATGAGGTTATCAATGCATTTGCTGTGTTGTGGTGACGTAAACCCATTTTACCATTTTTTTGTAGCAGCGGCGTCAAAGAATCGACTACTCTATATCATGTGGGTATCCTAAGCAACTGCGGTTGCCAACCCGCCTGCCAGGTTGAAATTAGCATGGGTTAATCATGAGAACCCATTCTCCATTTCATTCTATGGGTGTCCATGTTCATGTGTCGGTTTTAAAGAGTTTGGCAAAGGGTTCTAATGAAGTCGGTAAGAGGCGAAGAGGGAAAACCAGAAAATGTTACGGCTGATAGATGATGGTATAACCGTCTTGTTTGATTTTCCTATATTACTTACTAGCTGATACCCACTCGCTTCACTGTGGTATCGCTGGGCTAATATTTTTGAAACCTATTAAATTTTATTTTGATGGGACTATCGTAAAATCCGTAGTGAAAGTTCTTAGTGAGCGTCTACATGGCGCAATGAGTAACTGTACTAAATTTCAAATCAATCGGTGTATAGTTTTAGAGATCTCGTGATCAGTCTATCTGTCAGTGGTATTTCGCATATATATTATATAGATTATATGGTTTGTGCACGATTAGGTCAGCTCGATCGGGAAGGATTATGCTCACAGAATACCAGCGTAAAATAGCAGCTTAGTGCTGTGTTCGTATGTTCATTTTGATTCTTAATCGAAGATATTAATTTAGATGTCTATGGACCACAGAATCCACTTACCATCAGGTGGACGGTGTGTGCTCATTTGCAACTCTTATTCCATAAAAAAAAACAAGAATAATTTATAACAATAATAATAAAATCCGATAAACATAACATTAATAATTCATTGGATACAGTTGTCTGTGCTGGACGGAACTTTGCGAAGCTTTGACACTGGAATCGCAATTTGGACTATTGTTTGTTATTAGTTGTTTATTGAGGCATTCCTCGCTTTGAGTAGCCGCTGAAAGTAATCGGGGCGAAATCAACAGTAATTCGAAATGCAAATTCAAGCCGTAACATCTGTTAGAGACTTGGTTTTAGAAAATTTTGTGTGTATCTTCAAGGTCGTTACTTACGCAAAATTGTGGATCGTTTAAGGCTTTATGTATCAGTTATGATCAGGGTGTTGATTCTTCCGCTTCCTAAGAATTGTAAAGGCAAACGTACATACAGTATACTTGATGGTAATTGGATACTGCAGCCAAAGACAGCTGCAACCGACTTCAAATAAAGAAGGCTGCAGATGTTTTAGAGAACTAAGATGGAATGACTCATAGCCTGTAATTATACTGAACATTCTTGGCAGCAGTAATAGATAATAGAGTGGTAGTAAATTAAGAATCAAAATGCATATGGCGTGACATCTTTGAAAACTGAGATGGAATGCTTCGTTACCATTAAAGGTTTACCAGTCCTCTACAATCGATAAAGCTAGTGTAAGTTTAGGTTAAATATATGAAACAGGCGTTTCTTTGCAGTAATTCATGTCATTAATAGGTTTAAGTGTCTATGGACCGCAGTATGTCCACATACTATTAGGTGGATAAATTACTCGTTTGTCACCTTATTTTCATTCGCTATATTACGTGGTAGAGCCATGTTACAGCTATATTATGGTTGTGGCAAGAATAGGCCCAAACAATACTTTTTTTTTAGGACAGGTGTAACGTACTGTGTGTGCTATTACTGGACACTGTCTACCCGTATGCCCATATATTTATTATGTTACTGCGTATAAACAGGGTCATTGAAAAATTACCTCAAAGTTCTTAAATAATTATAGTTAAGGAAATTTGGCCACTTTTAAGCAAAATGATAAATCCTATTTATTCTCGATCCCATTCGAGTTTCGAAAAATCTTTCCTTATTCCTTGTCTAAACTATAAAGGGAACCTCTGAACAAAATTTTAGCGTTATAGGTCCAAGTTTTATTCTGGGCGTTGATGAGTTAGTGAGTGATTACAGTAAGTGAGTCAGTAAGTGAATCAGTAAGTTATCTTTTTATATATCAGGTAAGTTGCTATTGTAGTATTTCGTCTTTCGAACTTAGCTGAAACAGAAGGTAGCCGGCAGCGTCCTACGATACTTGTCTTGTGATAGCGAGTGAAAATAATAATAAACTGTTGCCAAGCGTGGCAACTATGGTAAACATACCTTAAAAGATGCATAATTCTTTAAAGATGCGAATAAATAGTTTAAGATGTATGTATAATAATTATGGAAAATAATATGTTAAAACTAGCAATGCTAAGAAATATGTCAGTTATTATTTAGTAGTAGAATAAAACTGCCCTCTTTTAAACTGCAATGCCCCTACGGGTCGTCACTTGATTATATTGTATAGAAAATATACTAAATAAACAGTTGAATTACAAATTTTCGGTAAGCAGCCGTTGCTTCGTAGAGGCGTCTAGAGTCTGACATAGTAAACAGTGTAGAAACCACTCCTCTACTCTCGTAAATTCAACGAAATGCCGCTGTCACGGTGGAGTCTGGCCGAATGCCAGTCATTTAAATCGAGCGCCTATTGAATAGAGGATTAAGATTTAGCTATAACGTATTTCCTCATAAAATAATGTAATGTTCCAGACCGAATTTCGCTCACGGCGGTCAGTATAGAATAGAATTAAATAATTTTATTCAATAACTTATAAATGTATAATAACTAAAATTAAACATTTTCAAAACCCCCGACACAAAACAGCTGATGATCTTGAAACGGTGAACCGATTTTGATAAAACATGTCGAAACCTGCTTTTAAATAAAAAAACCGCACCCAAATCGGTTCTCCCGTTTAAGGGCTACAGTGCCACAGACAGACACACAGACAGACAGACCGACACACAAAGCGGTCAAACTTATGACATCCTCTTTTTGCGAGGGGGGTTAAAAATTAAAGTTTGGTTTGTACGTATTTTATACGCTGCCATATCGTTCATCAGATTGCGCTAAAACTTTGCCAACTTATTGCTTACACTTGTGCGAACGTTATACAATTAACTTACACTGGTGACGCGCGTGTCGTAATGACAAGTTTTGAAAGTTATAGATCATGCAATTTCATGTTGTTATTGTTTGGAAGAGTTATATTGTTTAATTACGAATGATATTATCATAATTTAAAACGATATTTCCACAATTATTTCTTCTACGGCACCAATGCGCCGGCATTATATAAATAATAATACTAATTGAAAGTCATTTATCCTCTTACTGGTTCTGCAAGAACCTCTGTCCTAGTAAGAACCAGCAAGAAACCTAGCGGGACTCTTTTTTAAACATTAATTTATATTATATACTTAGCGGTCAGATACCGCAAGTCTACTTCTCAGAGGATGCCTCGTTTAAAGGAGAAACTCGTGTCATATTGTCGGTATTGGTGTGTTTCCTAGTGAAGGTGGTGCTGGGATTGGTTGTAACGGGATAGTGCACGCAACTGAGGGAGAGCAGGGGGCATAAGGCACATCGTTTTATTTTGTTACGCGGATCTTAGCTAATTCATTTTAACATCTTTAACATAATGTATTTCCATAAGTAACGCCTGATTCTATAAATTAATATAGATTTTAATATAATGTCTAATATCAAGTAATAAAATAACAATATTTGTTTTTTTCAGAAACTACAATATCTTTTCCTACGTCACGGTCAAGCTTTGTTAATGATGTTCAGACAAACGTCTTCCCAAATAGCTTAGTCAAGCGATTTAGCAGCAAATGAGTATACTCCATTTGAATTTGCTTAGGTGGAACTGGCTCATTGCCAGGGACCATTGTATTGTGAGTGGAGGAAAGCGGTTTTATTCGGATGAGTGTTTGTTTGTATGTATTTAAAAATGGATATGTTTAGAATCATTACATCCCTTAACAAGTGCACTGCCACATAATAAATAATAGTACTACGTACAGAAGTTGCACTCCTTTGATGTTAACTTGGTAGCTTGCCGACGTTTTGATAGCCTACATATTATTAATTAGATAAATCGCGCACGCAAGCTAAGTAAAACTTTATCGCTGCGCCCGAGTATATAAGTATCTATTTTGACTATGATCGACCATATTTCCGCTACTATGTGAGTTCTGTGATGCCCAACACATGCAACTTGCAAGGCCATTCGCCCGGAATCGCGATTTTTGGCTCGGAAGAAATAGGTAGATAGTGTAAACAACAAATAAACCCGAAGGAATCGTATTATTCTAACAGAAATGTGATCGTATTCTACTTAGTAAAAAATCTTCTGATCAAAGTTTTAATTTCAGTATTTTGTGTTATTATAACTTAAAATATTTTAATTACAAAGACAAGTATAGATATGTAAGTTACTTGGGTAGTGATAAATTTCAACTAAGTTTTGTAATAAAGTACTAGTTACTTCTGTAGTTAAATTATTACTGAATTATTTTTGCTATAAGTACCCATCTAACAAAACAATGAAAATATTCACCTTTCATTATCCTTCGGTAACTTAAAAATGAAATATCTGAATCCTTTTATTTTCTCTTCATCCATCCACGAAACAATTATAGTAGGAACGACGTTTTGCCATTATAATTTATCGAATAGATAGGTAATATACATACAAAATATATATTATTCTTAAATTACATTAAAATATTATATGCTACAATTAAATATACTAAACACTAAACAAAAACTATTTCGACGAGTATTTCAACAAGTATTTACTATTACTATTTACGTAAATAGCGTTAAAAAGTTTAACATTCAATCCTCTAGAACGCGCTAGCCCCGACCGCTTTGTATCCCGGGCGCCTCGCGATTGCGGTAATATTTCACGTGGTAGCAAGAGTGACAGAGGCCTGGCACTGCTGCTAACCAGCCTTCCCCAGAGAATGGCACAAAGGACGGTCCTGAGCCACCTGCATACATCGACTGCATTGCTATATCTTACTGCTATCTTACTAGGTCGTCTCTCCATATCTCGCTGAGCGACCTTCAACTTCCTCATGCGGCCTGTAGTGAAGGACCACGTCTCTATGTTTAAAAATGAACCTTCTAAGTATTAAACGATACACCATGATGTATAGCATAGACATCATTCCATGTGATGTTTGTGTTTGTGGAATATTACTCATGTGCAGGAAAATTCCTGCCGTAGGGGTAAGTTTTTGAACAAATAAAGCAAAGTAATTTATCTTAGATAGCATAAGTCAATCGTTTGCCTTGTGGTGACGGCGTAAAAAGGCAATCATGTTACATCCGTAAGTGTCATAAGGGGTGACTAAGGCAGAAAGATCTTATGGTTCCGATAGATATATGAAATTATTTTATTTTTTAGTTCTTTGCCTTTATTTGAAAACGACTTGACTTTTACTTTTTATTAAAAGTTATTCCTGAATGGATTAAGGAATATCACAATAGCAATGTTCTTTAAGTAGTTGCATTAAAATCTATATTCCCTATTATGGGTGGGACTCTTTATCAAATTTATACGTTAAGTATAAACTATTAAAATCAAAATAATCATCAATCGGTCCACATTGATTATGATATCGCGTAATATACATATAAAGAAAATAACACAGTGTTAACCTCTTTTCTGAAGTCGGGTAGAAACTATTTAAATGAATGGAAATGACATATTACCTTAACAATAAGTCACCTAATCGATATTAGGCTTTTCTAAAGTATACTATTTTGTTATAGTTTTTATTAGCGTTATTGATTTACTTACATAACCTCGCAGTTATACACCTGTTTGTCAAAATCAGACTGAGAAAACGTCATTGATTTAGATATTGGAACGAAGTTCCTAATCGGACAGTACAGAATTTGACGGACGGGGCTGAGCGAGAAAAAGCGTAAATTTTTCCGTCACGACCCATTCTGACGTAGTGTAGACGGCCTTAGCGGCTATAAAGGCGAAATGGAATAATATCCATCTCCCTCGCACATTTCTTGTCTTGCCATGAAAGATATTATTTTAAATGACGCTTTATTTTAATAGACGCTAGTAATTAATTTATTTGTATTGTTAATAAATAATACAATACGTTTATCAATAGTATAATATACGTGGTAGAGCCATGCTGCAGCTATATAGTAGTATAGTTGTAGCACGAATGGATCGGCTCGACCGGGAAAGACCACACTCTCACAGAATACCAGCGTAAAATATCAGCTTAATGCTGCTGTGTTTCGTATGGTGAGTGTAGAGGACAGGAGACCCTTTTACTGGAAAGAGGCATTCCATCTTAGTCCTCACGGGTGACAACATCTGCATTTTTTTTATTGAAGATAGATGTAGATGTCTATGGGTAACAACAACCACTTACCATTAGGTGGACTGTGTGCTCGTTTGTCACCTATCCTATAAATAAAAAAACTACGAAAGGAACTTCGTTCCAACCAGTGTTCCACGACACTCACGCATGTTTTATTTTTATAAATATTACAAAACGCTAACAAGCATCTCCTTATTCTCCCCTTTCACAACTTGACAACCATACGCTCGGTAGATTTCCATTTAAAAGTCGACACTCCATGGATTCAATTACAGCAGTTAGCAGTCTTCAAGGTGAGAGTGCCGGCTTACATAAAGCCAGTGCGTAACCAATAATTGTTATGACTGTGACAATAATTAGGCCGGTGCATAACCTTATTTAACGAATAAAATATGCATTTATTGCAT
Organism: Parnassius orleans; assembly: GCA_029286625.1. NCBI lineage: Eukaryota > Metazoa > Arthropoda > Insecta > Lepidoptera > Papilionidae > Parnassius > Parnassius orleans. The sequence goes on along the minus strand of JAGSMP010002612.1, from coordinate 45,001 downwards.
TGAAATATGCTTTTACATATTTGCAGGCGGGTGTTTTATTTTGAGTTATTATCAGAACGATGCTGCTGCCGATTTTCTATTTCAGTTTCTCTTTGCCGCTTCTTAAGACACCTACCTGATGATATAGAGTATTGGGTTCTCTTATGCCGTCACTACACGACAATTTAATTGAGAATGCCGACAGGTATTAAATCCATCCATTATCGGCAAAAATTTGCGTTATATCGATGAAAAGCGCAATCATAATATTTCTGTAAAAATTTAGCAACATAAATACTAATTAGTAGGCATGGCACTCGAAAGAGCTTCCTCACGTGACGCACTACCGACTACTCTGATTTACCTCGGCAACCTGGGATTTTCCTATGATTTTCCATTTCTTTTTATCAAACGCATTACCCTAACAACAGTTTAGAAGCTTCTTAAGTGGCATGAATGTTTCACAAACATAATGGAGAAACGACCAGACTTTTTTTGAATTATTAAAAGACTCCTAATTATAGAATAAAGGTGGCATACGAGCACACAGTCCACCTTTTTTATAATATAAGGTGACAAACAAACACATAGTCCACCTGATGTTAAGTGGATGCTGTGACTATAGACATACATCTATATCACCCTGAGGACTAAGATGGCAGCCTCATTTCTAGTGAAAAGGGTCTTCGGTTCTCTACACTCACCATACAAACACTGCAGTATTAAGAAACATGTTTCATTAATATAGCTGCAGCATGGCTCTACCACATTCAATAAAAATTCTGCCTCTTTCTTTTACTCCTTTTTTGGTATCTGGCTGCTGAACGGTACATATCTTTTGATATCTTATAAAAACATTATTTGCAATGAACTGCACATTGAGAACTGAAACAATAAAAGATTAAAATGTTTACACTCGGACTGTAAGCTGTCAAATGCTCCCAGTTAACTATGCTCTTTAAATGCATACTCACAGTGTGTGGTGTTTCTGAAACAATATCAAGTTTGCATAGTAAGCAGACGTTCAACTTGAATATTTTAACATAATGCTAACCACAGTTATGCTAATTTAGTTTTAGTAGATAAATTATCATAAAACTTTCTGCTATTTAGTCGTAGTTGTATCTTATCCAAAGACTTCTTTGTATATTACAAACGACAAGCGGTAAAATAAAATTTTGTACAACCGACTTCAATATAAATTATGGATAACACAAAACTACTGGTCAGACCCATTATTTATTTATTTTTATTTTATAGGAATTTATATGGTACACATAATAAGCACTAGATTTAAGAACATCAAAATCGGTTCACCTAGAAAAAGTTATGAGGTAACCCATAAAAATAAATTAGTAGTACTCCTTTTTGAAGTCGGTTAAAATTGTGTCACAGCCGTGGATCGCGCGAGAGGTAGCTGGCACAGTAAACATACCACGCAGTTGTGTTTTCATTTATGACATTGACTGTTTTAGGCAAAAATAATTTTTTTTTATAGAATAAGGGTGACAAACGAGCACACAGTCCACCTGATGGTAAGTGGTTGCTGTGGCCCATAGACATCTACATCTATCTTCGTTTGCGAACTTAAATGCAGATGCGTTGTCAGCCGTGAGGACTAAGATGGAATGCCTCTTTTCCAGTAAAAAGGGTCTCCGGTTCTCTACACTCACCATACGAAACACAGCAGCATTAAGCTGCTATTTTACGCTGGTATTCTGTGAGAGCGTGGTCCCTCCCCGGTCGAGCCGACCCATTCGTGCTACAACTATACTATTAATATAGCAGCAGCATGGCTCTACCACGTTAAAAAGTTTCATAATTATTTGAAATAAATATCAAATCACGTTGACAAATTGCTCACATAAATAATGATAGCGTTTTCTTAGTCACATTAAACAAAATCAGCGTTAGATTGTCGACAAAAACGTAAAAAAACAAAAACAAATAACTAATGTAATGTAATGTTCTCGCCTGCTCGCACCACTATTATACCCCGTCATGTTGTTACACGATGTATTATATTACGTTTATGGCATAAATCATACTCGCCTCTCACAATACCCATGGGCTGAAACAGGGTGATGAATTTTCTTATGCCACTACTACATAAAGCATCAAAAATAAATTATGTCAAAGAAAAAAAGGTATTTAATTTCATTTAAGTTTACAGGTAATAATGATACAGCAGACCCGAAAAACTAAAATGTGACCTTTTGTATAGAATTATAGTGACAAGCTTGCACATAGTGCATCTGATGGTAAGTGGATGCTGGCCATAGACACCAATCTAAGGAATAATCATTATTTTGTTACCATTGAGGACTAAGATAAAATGCCCCGGTTCCAGTGAAAGGGGTTTCCGGTTCCATACACACGCCACACGAAACATAGCAGCATTAAGCTGCTATTTTACGCTGGTATTCTTTGAGAGCATGTCTTTCCCCGGTATAGCTGACCCATTCGTACTGCAACCATAATATAGCTGAAGCGTGACTACCACGTCAAAGTATACTTAAATACAGAGGCAAACTCCGGCTGGGATACAAACTCGTAACAGCTTATTGGTTGTTCGACTACTATGCCAGGTGGTACAATAAATCAGTATCTATATAAAATGTCTGAAGTGATATAATAAAGAAGAAATAGCCTTTATTCTACTAATTTCAAAATGTTAACAAAAGTTTTATAAAATAAATGATTATTTTTTGAGTATAAATAAAATAAAATATTTAAAAATTGGTTTAAATTATGCTTTCAGTAGTAGACATCTCTCGAATGTAGGCCGTCCCCAACTCCTTCCATTTCTCTCTGTTTTATGCAATCTTCAACCAATGCTTTCCCTATCTCCACAAATGTCACACCATCTTTTCTGGCCTTCTTCTTTTCCACTTTTCTCTCTTGGTTCCAATTCCGTAAACCTTTTAGCCCATCTTTGGTTTTCCATTCTGCATAGTATATGTAATTAAATTTGAGCACATAGTTAACCGCGTAGCTAATGGTTAGAATATCCATTACCCCATTTTGTCTTGTGTAGTAAGGTCGAAAGAAACTGAAATAAGAGATGGAAAGCAGCATCTTCCTGATAACACAAAAATTACAAAAACTGCGTTTCCCAATCCGCCTGCCATAGTAATCTTTCCTATTAGGCAATCTATGGGGAGGCCTATGTTCAACAGTGGACTTTTATAGGCTATAATAGTGGACCGATAATGGGTTTAGATCCTCGTCAGCAAAACGAAAATCTTAATTGCAATTTTAAGTACTGATTTAGTATAAAGTTATGAACGTATAAAGATATCTCAAAATGCTGTTTATGTCACTCAGCGAATTATGAAGGACTGTTTTCGTGGTTTCTGTATTTCTCCATTATCGGAAATTAGAGTATTTGACATAACTTATCAAATCTCTAGGCTGAGTAGTGTGGCAATTGATGGCCGCTCATATCATTCTTGAATGGCAGCATCGTAATCGCGTAGATTATTTACTCTAGATAACGCCTCACGTAACGAACGATGCAACAAAACTGACCAGTGTTTACAAGCGTGTGTGCGTGAGGCACACACACGTTTAGCAGTATGTCTTACACCAGCGTCATTTGTATCTGGAGTTACCAGCTAATGAATCTATCCCGATAAAATGGGGAGAAACAGTAAAATATGTCATGTTAATAAAATCATAAATTATAATATTTTAATATGGTTTTCAATTGTGTGTTTAGTTGTCTGTTGAATTAGAATCTAAATTTTTTGTATAAAAAATATAACCAAATAAAAATCGATTACGCATTTATAAAATGTTTTATTATTTAATGTATGGTGTCGACTTATAAAAATACTAGAGGTTGGCCGGCGACTTCGCCTGTCATAGTTAAATTATTTATCCTAAGTTATCTTAAAAACCATGTATCCAAATGGTCACATTCGATTATGATTATACAATACTATTTAGTAATACAAAAATACAAAAAGAAATAATAAAGAAAATAATATTTAGACTAAATAAAAAACACCCGCCTGCGCGGAAGCTTGCAAAACAAAACAATCGGTCCATCCGTTTAGGCTGTAGGCTCAGCCAAACAATTTTTTAAACATACCCACATACACATACAAACACACACCTTCCTTGATGTATTTCCTCCTTCTGGTGCAGTCGGGTAAAAATGAACATACATCAGCTTTTAAGACAACTACACGGGGAAATTCGCAATCCAAGACTGGCAACACCAAAAAACGACGCGTTGATTTTGTGAAAAAAATTATGAATTTATTAGTTTTGTTTTCGTAAATTACTATAAGTTTTGAGTTACTTACCGATGGTAGGATATTTTGTTAGTTGTTTGTAAACGTCCTTTGTATTTCTGCAGATTTTGATCGCGCAGCTTGTCATTTCACCAAAATAATCTAACGCAAAATTAGCACAATTTTCACTGACAAGCGGGAGCGCTTTAGAGCTAACAGTTAGCTGATATTTTATCGACGCTTTTGAGCCGCCGTTACTCTATCTGGAGAGTAAATAATCTAAGCGTAATAGTAAGCAGTGATAGACGACTCTTCTATAATATGGAACAACAACCCGATAACATGAGCAGGAAGTTGTTGGATTCAGGTTATTTCATAAGTTAGAAGTACTGATGAACATGGAGCACACGATTCTAATAGCAGTGAATGCCGTGACACATAGGCTCCTACAGCTATCCTCGTTTAAGAATCAAAATGCAGATGCGTTATTCTTACTGAGGGCTGATATGGAATGCCTCGTTACTAGTAAAAGGCTCTCCAGTTCACATACTATACTAATCAGCAACCACTCGGCAAATATTGATGAGACGGGTTGTGGCATCAGTTAATAGTTGATCCGTTGGCAATTATTGATATGAACGGCTTATGTTGATCTAATGTATATTTCTGCAAGCTAATGTGGCTTCCATCAGATCAACAAGTGCTGTCCCTCTGGTTATAAAATTACGAACTATTCATAGCATTATATAATATTAAACAAATCCTCTCGTTCAACATCTGTATATATTTCCATAGTATTATATACCTTTTCACCAAGAATGTCGTCAGGGACTATTGAAACCGGGCATCAAATTAATATTTCTTTTTGTAGCCTTAGAATCCTTTGAGTGGTCGCAAACCCTTTGACATAATATAAAATTATTAACATTTAATAAAATAGAAGCCGACTTTAAAGAACCAATAAAATTTAATAATTTCATTTTAAAGGAGACTTTAATTCTTACATTATCAACCTATAAAATTAAAGCCGTACTTCACATACCCTCTGGTTAGCATCGACTTCAGAATGTGACATTGTTATATACTTTTAGTTCTGAAGTCGGCTTTACTTTATGAAAAGTTTTGTTTTACTATTTTATGTGGACTAAGGAATATAACTATTCTATTCCATGTAGCCTGCTGTACCATATGTCAGAGGTGTCATAGACAAGATTGGCTACATCTTGAAGCGAGCTTCTATTAGAACATTCTACAAGCCGCTGAAGAGATTAGTCAGTTCTTACCTTCCGTCAAGTGCAATATTCCTCTACAAGATGCAGAGTGTACAAGCTTGATTTTGAATGTGGTCTCTCTATATAGGGCAAACAAAACGATCAATAAAACCCGCGTAATAGAACACATAGCTGACGTGAAGCACCAACGTTCCAGAAAGTCTGCAGTTTGTGATCATATCCTAGATGGCCCCGTCATTACATTAGATTTGATAAACCACAAATTCTCGCGAAAGAACATCAATTCCTGCCAAGGATACGTGAGTGATACGTGAGGATATTGAAATTAAAACATCCTAATTTCAATGGAGGGAGGCTGGGTACTACCACCTGCTTGGGATCCTGTAATTAATAAAATTAAAACTAACCCAAGCATACCACTGCAAGACTTCAAGACACAATAACTTCATTCTGCGTAGATCGGACCAAAATTAATAATTAAAAAAGCTGAGGGTAACTCTGACATCGGGACGTCAATCACTTCAGTCCCCGTGACCATAGGTGCTGTAAAGCCCGAAACGTCGGGAATTAATAAAAATAAGTTATTAAACGCGATATAATCCGTAAAAGTAGTTTTATTCAATGTAGTGTTCGCGTAAATATAAGAAACCATTATGTATCTCTCGAAGTTCGCATGTCGCGAGGCAGACGCGTGATATACGCGGGTGAAACCGCAGAGGCACAGCTAGTTAAATATATTGTGGGTTATAAACTTTATGAAAAAAAATATACATAAAATTCACTTCTCTAAATTTGTATTATCAAAATATGTAAGGTTTGAGAACAAAAACTAACTTTTTATCAGCAAATTCTTTGTTGCGATTACGATGTAATGATAGTCAAGGAAACTTGGTTAAATAAATCTGTTCTTAATAATGAGCTTTTGATCAACGATATATTGTCTATAGAAAGGATAAAGAATGCTGAATATTGTTCACAAAAGATGGACGTAGAGTTTTAACCGCTGTATCAGAAAAATAAAGTCTTGCATGTTTGAGTGGGAATCTAAAGTTGAAAATCTCTGCGTTGTAATAGATGCAACGGTTTCAAAAACTATTCGCAAGATAGCCCTTTGTGTCGTTTGTTTGTTGCCGCCAGTACATTATTCTTTGTTAGAGCATTTTTAGATAATTGTAGTTTTGTTTTCGAACAATGTGATAGTCATTGTATAATTGGTGATTTTAATTTACCTAGTATTAACTGGAGTAGTCATGTCGCAAACTAATAAGACTAAATCAATTCTTAATTGACTTTACATATGAATGGTTTACATCAACAATCATAGTTAATGCGTCAAACCGAATTCTCGATCTTGTTTTATCTAACTTGCCATCTTGTACTGTGAGCCGTTCTTATAACTCATTAAGCATTATCGATCAATTACATCTACCTCTGGAGGTTGATATTACGTTGATGAATGAAACAAAACTCTGTTTTAATAATAAAATTATTAAGTTTAGCTTTTACAAAGGGGATTATGAAAACATAAATAAAGAATTGTCAAAGTGCAACTGGGAATATATTTTTAAGGGTCATCAGAGTGTAGATGTAATGCTTGAAATATTCTATTGTAAAATTAACGCCATTATTTCAAAGTTTGTCCCTGAGTAGAAAATAAGTAATAATATACACATGGTTTGATTAAAATCTCATTAGAACCCTAAGATAAATATAAAATCAGGTGTCGGTTTAAAAATATGGAAACCCTATGGATGAATTAGAGTTAAAATTATTAAGTTCTCGTTGTGGAAGAATGGCAATAGAATGCTATAACCGTTACGTTAGCATCCTGGAGAAGCAAATATATTAATTCTAAATAATTTTGGTCATTCATAAAAACAAACTCGGTGGTACTAGTGCATTTATTTCAATGACTGACGAAAATGTAACTGCTACAGATGGTGAACAAGTATGTGAACTATTCTCATCTCAATTTGCATCTGTATATACTGATGGGGTTGGCAATGCTTCGAATAATTACGTTCACTCTAATTATTAAATTAGTTAGAAAACCATAGTCTACATCTTTCCTATTGTTCTCGATAACGAATCACTTTTAAACAAATTAAAAAGTATTGACTATAATGATGGTCCTGGCCCTGATGGATTTCCACCCGTTATTATAGCGGCATGTGCTAAATATTTAGTATCTCCCCTGTCATTAATTTACAATAAATCACTCTCAACAGGCGTGTTCCCGGCTAAATGGAAAATTGCAAAGGTTATTCCTATTCATAAATCGGGAAATGAAGATTCAGTCAAAAACTACAGGCCCATTTCAATACTGTCTTCATTTGCTCTAATTTTTGTAGCTTTGATATGTCCATTTCTACAAGATCATCTTAAGCAATTACTTAGTGATAAGCAATACGGATTTGTTCAATGTGATCAACAAACTCTAATCTAGTAAGCTTCACTGAAACTATGAAGCACTTGATGCTAATAAACAAGTTGACGTCATATACACGGATTTTAGTAAGGCTTTTGATCGCATTTCACAGTGTACTCCTAAAAGAACTGTCCATATTGAATCTGTAATGGTTTAATGAAATGGATTTGGTCTTATCTAACCCACCGTACTTTTATGTGGTCATCAATGGATTTAAGTCGAGTTTGCGTAAAATCAAATTTGGCGTACAACAGGGATCTCACCTGGGCCCTTCTGTTTAATATTTATATTAATGATCTATCTTTGTGTCTAAAATTTTCTGAATCTTATATGTATTCAAATTTTGCAGAATAATTGAAACCACAGATGATGCGTAAACTCAGTGATCTCGACAATCTCTTTCAATGGTGTAATTTGAATAAAATGGATCTCAATGCAAAAAGTTTCTACGTAAAATTTGCTCGGAAAATGAATTTATTTTACTACAGTTATCACATAGGCAATAATAATTTACAGGAACTAAAGGAGACCAAGTTTAGGCGTCATATTTGACAGCTCACATTTATACCTCATATGGAATATATTACAAAACGTGCCACCAAATGTAAGGTTTCTTTACAGAAACATTAAAATTTTCCGCAGCAATAAAACCAAAATAATGCTCTACAATAATTTAGTAAAGTATCTTAGAATACTGTTCTGTAGTTTGGATACCACATTATGCAACGCATTCTTTACGCTTAGAACGAATACAAAAAGATTCATGGCATTTAGTATACTCAAATCAAATTTCAAAAAGAACTTCTTCGAAACAGCTATCTTAAAATACATCCTTGGCTAATCGTAGACAAATATCCGACTTATTCTTCTTAAGCAAATTATTAAATAATAAAATTAACTGCCCTCAATTGTTGAAAAAGATAAAATTTCGCGTACCTCATAGGTACCCCGTAAAGAGAACAATTCTTATTAGACCACCTCTTCGTAGAACAGTATTTGGCGCAAATTCCCCGATCTCAGTTAAAGTAAATTGATCAATGAACTTTCCTATGCATTTGATATTAATTCCGACTCACTTAACAGGCTCAAAAAAGAACTACTCAAACATAACGCAAATGTAATGGATTAAGTTTTTGGATTTTTAACGTTTTAGTTTGCTGTAAGTGTGTATTATTCTTGATGTTTATTCCAGTACATGTTGTAATCACCTATAATCGTTTGTAGCATTTAAGTAATACTCTATCTACGTGTATATGTAAATTATAATTTAAACAATGTATACAAATATTGGTGATACTTTTAATAATATCCCCATCATGAGAATTACAAAAGGCCCCAGTCCCCGCCCCGCTATTCTTGGCTACGGTGGTGACTATGGTAATGGCGATTGCAATCTAAGACGACTCGACTTGCAACATACAACGCACGCACCCTGAGGACTGACGAGAAGATCATGGAGCTGGAGGAAGAGATAGACAAGTTGCTGGGATATTATAGGATTATCTGAGATCAAAAGAGAGGGCGGGTAGGGACACGGTAATCCTCCAATCCGGCAACTTGTTCTATCACCGGAGGCGACCATCCCAAAGAGGTGTCGGATTTATCGTCCACAAGTCTCTCGTTAACAAAGTTGTAAAGATTGTGAGTGTGTCGACAAGGGTTCCGTACCTTATACTCAGAATCACCAAACGGTATTCGCTAAAGATCATACAGGTTTACGCACCAACCTCGGCACATCCCGATGAGGAGGTGGAGTAAATGTATGAGGATATCTCTTGAGCCATGCATTCCTCTAAAACCCACTATACGGTATTAATGGGACACTTCAACGAGACTTCAACTGTTCACTGATGTCTCAGCAATCACCGAATGGAAAGAGGCACACTGAACCTAAACGTTAAGTTAGAGAGGTCACGTCTAATGAATTCAACGCTCCCCCTCGTGCTCTGATCCAAAGTCCCGAAACCTTTCAGCTCGAGTTAAAAACCGTTTTAAGTGCCTAGAAGATTGCAATGCAGTAGACGATATGAATGACAAGCTCGTAGAAACTGTCCATGCGGTCGGAGCTAAGTTTTGCAAGACCCGCCGCAGAAGAAGACAAAAACTCTCCGATCACACTCTTAGTCTCATGGCTGTTAGACGGGAGATGAAGCTGCAGTCTTCAACAGATTTGACAGAATACAGGTAACTAAACAGTCAGATCTCCAAATGCATGCGGCGGTCATTTCATGGCAAGTTCACTTACGCAACTTCAATAAAGCTCGTATTTAAGAAACGATTGTCTTTGCCAGAGATCTGTCTACCAGAATGAGCCAACAGTTGAAGCTGAAGACCGAATGTGGCAGCATCGTTTCCGGGACACCTGAGATTTTGAGTGAGATTGAGAGTTTCTATGGGCAGCTGTACACATCATTGTTGGAGCCACACGCAAGTATGAGTAGCGATCCGAGAGCAAGTCTTATCCGACATTATTCCGATGATATTCCGGACGTCAGTCTGAGCAAGATTAGAATGGCTCTCCAGTATCCTAAAAACGGCAAGTCCCCGGGTGAGGATGGAATTACAGCAGAGCTTCTGAAAGCAAGTGGAAAACTGGTACTTGAAGTCCTTCGGAAGCTCTTTAATTCCGTCCTCCGTGGTGGCACTACTCCGGAGGCGTGGAGCAGAAGTGCGATGGTCTTGTTCTTCAAGAAAGGCGACAACGCGCTCTTGAAGAACTACAGACCGATTTCCCTTCTGAGCCGCATCTACATGCTGACTCTCAAAAGTCATTAAGAATCGTCTCGCACGCAGTCTCGACGATTTCCAGCCTCCCGAACAAGCGGGTTTCCGAAAAGGCTTTAGCACCATAGACCACATACATACCCTTCGGCAGATTGTACAGAAGACCAAGGAGTACAATCTCCCACTTTGTCTTGCGTATGTGGACTATGAAAAAGCCTTTGATTCCGTCAAAAATTGGGCGGTGCTGCAGTCCCTTCAGCGGTGTCAAATTGACTGTCGGTATATCGAAGTGCTGAAGTGTTTATACAGTAGGGCTACGATAGCTATTCGAGTACAGAACCAGAGTACGAAACCTATCCAATTGCAGAGAGGTGTAATTCATGGTGATGTTATATCCCCGAAACTCTTCACCGCTGACGACGTTTTCAAGCTACGGATTCAACTCGACTGGGCAGCGTTTGGAAAATTACGGCACATCTTCTCGTCAGGTTTACCTCAAAACTTGAAAATGAGACTGTACAACCAGTGCGTGTTGCCTGTGATGAACTATGGAACTGAGACGTGGTCCTTCACTGCTGGCCGTATGAGGAAGCTCAAGATCGCTCAGCGAGCTATGGAGTGGGCTATGCTCGGGGTTTCTCTGCTAGATAAACTTAGAAATGAGGATATCCGCAGTAGAACCAGAGTGACCGACATAGCCCAACGGATTAGTAAGCTGAGGTGGCAATGGGCCTAACCTAACTAATAAATACCTAACTAAAAAATGAAGGAATATAACAATCTTAATGTCCTTTATGTCGAGACATCCCGAAGTATAACCTAAGTATTTATTTATTTTGACTTACTTTTTAGGCTATGTCGGTTACTGATTCTACTGCGGATATCCTCATTTCTAAGTTTATTCTTTTTATTTTTATTTTCTACAGAAGTGATAAGGTTTATTGAACGAAACAAGAAGAAGAGGAAGAAGAACATATTTAGAAGGACATATTAATAATTTCTGCATTTTGCAGAACATCAATTTTATAAACAAAAAATTGCTATCTAAATATTAAAAAATAAAAAATATAAATAAAAAATGGATTTCAGCAACAAAAAGGCCACCGACTCAACATAAGGCTACAGTAACACAGTTACCGTAGTACTGATATTCTGTCGCCGCCACATATTAAGTCTACTCGCGAGCGATCGCTGGACATAATTTAGTACCTATTTATAAAATAAAATTACTAAGAGCTTAATCAAAAAGCATAGTAATTTAACATAGATGGCATAAGTCATCGTTTGCCTTATGGTGACGGCGTAAAACGTCAATCTTTTTACTTTCCGTAAGTGTTGTAAAAGGTGACTATGGCAGAAAGATCTTATGGCTTCCGATTGATATATGAAATAATTTTATTCTTTGCCTTTGTTTGAATGCCAACTTGGTTTTAACTTTTTTTTAATAAAAGTTATTTTTGTTAATTGGACTTGGCAATATCACAATCACAATGCAGTTTTTTTTTATTTTTGTTAAAATACTAGTAATGCTATTAGCATTACTAATATTCCCTTAAACCACTCCTAGGTAGCTTAAAGTGCATGTGTTAGGAGTGGTTTACGACAGTAGTTGAATGGAGGATTCGAACCCACGAACTTTTGAGTTCGCGGTACGCACCCTGCCATGAGGCTATTGTCGCTTTAAAGTTTAAGTAGTTACATTAAAAACTTCATCCCTTATTATGGATGGGATTACTTCTCCAATTTTATATGGGACCACCCCTGAAGTATAACCTATTCAATAAAAAAAGAATCATCAAAATCGGTTCTTAATTGGCGACGATATCGCGTAACATACATAAAAAAGAAAACAACACAATTTAACCTACTTTTTTTTCTGAAATCGTCTAAATGTAATAAAATGACCGGAAATGACATAAGTATTATTTGAATGGTAAGTCACGTAAATGATATGATACATTTTTGTAGTTTACTATCTTGCTATAGTTTTCCATTAACGCTATTGATTTACTTAGATAACCTCGCATTTATATTCCATGGTTGTCAAAATTGGCGGCCAGAGAAATACGTTATGGTTGATTTAGATATAAAAAGTAGTAAAAAAACGCAAAGAAGCATCCCCTTGTTCTACAATTCCTCACTCCCTTTTCACAAGTGGACAACCATACGCTCGATAGATTTCCACTTTCCACTCAACACTCCATGGATTCGATTAAAGCTGTTTGCATCGCCGTTCATAATGCATACAGCAAAGGAGTGGAATAATTAGATTACAACGCGGGTGTCTTCAAGGCGAGAGTGCCGGCTTACACTAAGCCAGTGCGTTACCTATACATTTATTGAAGATATTGATATGAATGAACAAAATGTCCACTTACATATTTGCAGGTGGATTGGCGACCGTAGTTTTTTATTACTTTATTTAATGTGCTTTATTCTTTTGAGTTGTTAAAAGTACGACGCTGCTGCCTATTTCCTTTTTCAGTTTCTCTTTGTCACCTCTTACAACACCCACCTGATGATGTAATATGGAGTAGTGGATTCGCTTATGCCGCCTCTACACGACAATTTAGTTGAGAATGCCAACAGACATTAAATCTACTCATTTTGGTAACGCACCCATTCTCGTAAGATTTGTTATTTTTTACGTGGTATAGCCATGTTGCAGCTATATTATGATTGTCTTAACATCAAAGACCTCAACACCTCACAGGTCTGTCACCATATTAGAAACTGGATAATGACGTTAACATATGAGGAAACTGAAGATCTAGACAAACGCCACTAGAAGCGCCCACACAAACACACACAAACATACCACACACATTCAAATAAAATTACACTACACTATTATATTTACACTAGAAAAATTTGTTATTTTATTCTTCATCTTGAACATTGTTTAGATGTTAACTCACTGTTCTTGCTTACATTTGTTAAATGTATATGTCAATAAAAACATTTATTTATTTATTATTATTGTAGCACGGGTCGGCTCGACTAGGGTAGGACCACGCTTTCACAGAACACCAGCTTAAAATCGCAGCTTAATGCTATCGTGTTTCGTTTGGTGAGCGTAGAGAACGAGCGTAGTGTAGAAAGCGTAATGCGGTAGAGAACCGAAGACCCTTTTTACTGAAAACGAGGCATTCCATCGTAGTCCTCAGGGTGACAAGTCGTCTGCATTTTGATTTTTAATTGGGATAAATGTGGATGTCTATGGGCCACAGTATTCTTACCAGCAGGTAGACTGTGTTCTCGTTTGTCACCTTAATTATAAAAAAAACATGCGTGAGTGTCGTGGAACACTGGGTTGGAACGAAGTTCCTTTCGTAGTATATTATTATTGATAAACGTATTATATTATTGATTAACAAATACAAATAAATGAATTACTAGCGTCCATTAAAATTAAGCGTCATTTAAAATAAAATAATATTTCTTTCATGGCAAGATAAGAAAAATTGCGAGGAGATGGATATTATTCCATCTCCCTTCCTTATAACCATAAGGTCGTCTACTCTACGTCAGAAGGGGTCGTGACGGTAAATCTTACACTTTTCTCGCCTAGCACTCACCCGCCAAATTCGTACCGTCCGATAAGAACTTCATTCCAAAAATGCATTATATTGATTAAAGCGCAATCAGGATGTTTTGTAAAAATAGTGTAGCGGATCATCCGAGTGAGCACGAATTAGTAGGTATGGTGCTCGAGAGGTCTCCTCAAGCGACGTACTAAGCCCTCTACGTCTGATTTGCTTCGGGCTGGCTGAAGCTTTCCACTGTGGATTAATTATTATTTTATCTAAAAATTACCCCGACAAAAGTAGAAGCTTTTATGTGGCTCGGATGTTTCACAAACATAATGAAGAAACTTAAATTATTTAGAGGCCATACAAATTATTACACTACAGTATTATATTTGTATGTGCAATTGTAGTCAAACGCTCAGTAACTGCGGCTCTGAGTCGCAGCTTATAATGGTCCTTACATATGAATTTGGCGTTTTGTCAGGAGGAATATAAATTCAATTTTTTGTAAAATATATTTAATTAATCAAAGTATGCACCGTTGTTATCTATTAACTTTTGCCATCTCATAGGTAGTTCATAGATCCTTTAAAAAACCATGGGGCGAGAATCAATAAACTCTTTGAGGCGGTTTGGACTGCATCGGAGTTAATTTTTTCCTTGTAAAGTTGTCCAAATTCCGGAAAAATGGTAATCTGTTGGAGCAAGGTCCGGAGTATGGTGGATGTCGCAGAAATTCCAATTGTAGCTCATCTAACTTAGTGGTTGTTTGTTGTGCAGTGTGTGGTCTTGCGTTGTTGTGAAGCAGCAGTGGCCTAGAGCGATTGACCAATCTCGGTTGCTTAGCAGCTAGTTCTTTCTTCATGGTTTGCAGTTGCTAACAATAGATATCTGCCGTAATCGTTTGGCCAGATTTTGAAAGCTGTAGTGAACGACACCGGCGCTAGTCCACCAAACTCTCAAGTAACTTTTCTGAGTCAATTTTCGTTTAGGGCAGGATTTGGCTGGGTCTCCAGGGTTTAGCCATTGCGACGAGCGCTTCCGATTATCGTACAGTATCCACTTTTCATCAAAAGTAATGATTCGATTTAAAATCCCTTCATTATTATGTCGGTTGAGCAAAGTAACACAGCAGTCGATGCGTGTTTGCAAGTTCGATTCACTCAATTCATGAGGTACCCATCGTTCAAGTTTCTTACTTTCGATTTGCTTCAAGTGGATTAATATAGTTTATCACTTACCCGAAACCTGCAGCTATCTCTGAAGTGCTTTGAGATAGATCCGCTTCCACAATAGCCTTTAATTCTTCATTTTCCACTTTGGTCTGCGGCCGTCCACGGGGTTGGTTCTGAAGGTCGAAATTTCCAGAACGAAAACGTTGAAACCAAAATGTACCGTGCTTTCTTTTGCACACCAGCACCGTACATCATTAATCCTTCGAGCTGTTCCTGCAGCACTGGTGCCAGTAGAACTCGTACTCGTAAATGAACCGATATTTCATGTTTTCCATTGTGCGGTAATAAGCGACGCCAAAGAAATAAATAATGAGGAAAAACAAATGAATGCTGTTTTCAAAACTGAAATGTACCAGCTAAATGAATTTATAAATATGAATTTGGAATTTTAACCAAAGAGAAGATATTTCAGATCAAAGTGGTCAGTACGACAAACGCTAATTTCATATGTAAGGACTTAATATTTGTTTCCACAGGATCAGAAGAGATAAAACCTCATTTGGTTTGAATTTTTTTAAATGTAAAATTTTTAAATGTCAGAGCTAAACGATATATGGATAACGAAGCCAGTTGACACTAATGCAGCATTAAATATCATTGCTTTGAAAAACTGTGGAATATTAATTTTTGTTCGGTACGAATTTTTAATTAAATTTGAGCACACACCACACATTTTAACCGCATAGTGGCGTGTTTTTTTAACAGAATTAGGTTGACAAACGAGCAAACAGTCCACCTGATGGTAAGTGGGTGCTGTGGCCCATAGACGTTTATTTATTTAGGTATTTATTTAAGTACACCAACGATTGTTGCAACAATACAGAAATAGTATGCAAATATCAACTTAGACGCTAATTGCACAATCAAATAAAGGTATACACCGCATGCTTGTAGATTCTAAAAAGTTACCTGGTAATTCTAAAAACATAAAATACCAAAACTTAAAAGAATATCTTACACCTACTTACCCACTTCTACATATACCATCTATATCTATCCTCAATTAATAATCAAAATGCAGATAAGTTGTCACCCCTTAGGACTAAAATGGAATGCCTCTTGACCAGAAAAAGGATCTCTATTTCTAGTCACTTATTTTACTAAACACAGCAGAAACCACTCGGTAAATATTGATTAGACGGTTTGTGGCATCAGTTAATTGTTGATCCGAACAGTTTTTGTTGATCTAATGTATGATTCTTCATACAAATGTAGATTCTATCGGATCAACAATTGCTGTCCCTCTGGTGGCAAAATTACGAACTATTCATATCATTTTTAATACAAAGTCTATATATATATATATAGTGAAAAAAGTAATCTTGAAATCTTGAAAGAAATCATGAGTGAAAAAAGCGTATATAATTAGCTTTATATACGCATATTTTTCACTCAAGAATGGGTCGTCAGAGACTATAGAAACCGGACATGACACAAATACTTGTTTAACGTAGCCTTAGAAACCATCGTTTGCTGGCAAACCCTTTGGCATACTATATAAAAATACTAGATCACGTATTAACACTAGTATTATTTGTTGATGATACCTCTTTAACTTTCAAACTCGAACGGCAGTCAAGGAGGAGTTGAGTCTTGTGGATACCACTGTTTTTCTTGGTATTACTATAAACGCGAAGCTTCAACGGGGTCCCCTTAAATCTAAATTAGTAAGCAGACTTAGTTCTGCAGCATATGCTGTAAAAAGGATTAGAAGTCTCACCAATGTTGAGACAGCTAGATTAGTTTATTTTACTTACTTTCATAGCGTAATGTCTTATGGAATTTTGATATGGTGTAATGCGACTGACATTGAAGCCATATTTGTTTTGCAAAAGAGAGCCATACGGGCGATTTATCACTTAAATTGTAAAGAGTCCCATATAGAAAAATTTAAAGAAATAAACATGTTAACTTTGGCATCGCAATATATTTATGAAAATGTAATGTATGTAAATAAAAACATAAATAGCTTTGATAAGAACAAGGATGTTCATACTTTAAACACTAGGAACAAACATAAGCTTGTAATGCCACTTACTAGACTCCACAGAATTAGTAATTCATTTATACGGCAATGTATAAACTTTTACAACAAAATCCCAGAAAATATATAAAATTTGACAATGAACAAGTTTACGTTTAATTAACGAAAAATTGTACAGAAAGGGTTATTATAATATCAAAGAATTCATGAATGAAAATAACCCTTGGGAATGAGGTGATCGCCACCATGTTCGTTCTATTAAAATTTATTTAAAAAATTGTACAAAATTATTGTAAAATGAAATATGTAAAAAAAAATCATTTATGTTTTTACTTGGTTGCGAGTAAGGAAAATTTTGCATTCGTTGTACGCGATTTGGACTTGATCCAGTATATTATATGCTGATTTGCAACAGATAAATTGCATTTTGTCATGAGGTTTAAAATGTTTGGCAGCTTGTTTTGCTAAAACAAGAGAAACGAAAAGTTAATACGTAAACACGTACGGAAAGTCACAAATAAAGAGATTTTAATCTCTTTGTGTTGATTAATAACACGATATATTAACCTTCTATCTATCTATCTACACACAATTTGTGTCTCTGAGGACTAAAATGGAATGCCTCATAAACTGTAAATACCTGTTTCTCTATACCCTTCAGACAGAATACAGAATACAGTTGCGTAAGTGCTATTTTGCGGCGCAAATAGGTTAGAGTTAGAGAAAATATGAGCTTTAAAAAAACACTAAAAGTAGGGTGACAAACACCACACAGTCCACCTGATCGCAAGTGGATATTCTATATGATACTACCCACCAACCATGGATTAGGAATGACTATGTAGATGCGTCGTCACCCTAAAAACTAAGATTAAATGCCTGAAAAAAGGTCTCCGGTTACGTTACCTACGCTCACCATACATAACAGTAGCATTGAACTGCCAATTCATGCTGGTATTCTGTGAGAGGGTGGTAATTTCTTGGTTGAGCCAAACCATTTATGCTGCAACTACCTTTAAATAGCTGCAACGTGGCTCTACCACTTTAAAAACATAGATACGTAATACTTCTCTATGGACCAAGCGCTCTCCCTGGTATGTCACACGAGGCGCGATTGAAGTGTAACGTCATGGGCAAATCCTAGCGACGTTGTAAATAAAATTATTTTATTCTATCTTGGCGACCCTGATCAGAA
This sequence comes from Parnassius orleans, assembly GCA_029286625.1. NCBI lineage: Eukaryota > Metazoa > Arthropoda > Insecta > Lepidoptera > Papilionidae > Parnassius > Parnassius orleans. The sequence goes on along the minus strand of JAGSMP010002612.1, from coordinate 26,453 downwards.
TAATAGGATAAAGTTATTAAATTATTGTATTTTCATCGGTCCTTGATACGAGTGCAAATTTTGAAGTCAATCGGCCGTCTACAAGTTGGTAAAAATTATATTAAAAGATTCCGTTACACAGATAGTTAGATAGATACACGCGCTACTATTAAAAGCGTGTTAAAATCGGTCGTTTGTAAATACACTCGTGTGAGAACGGCCTTACTTCAATTGTGGATATCTTTGCATATATAATAGAGCTCAATTTACTTCGAATATTTTATTGAAAGCCGTGACCATATTGTATGTAACCAATCTTTTAAATAAGACGGGCAGGTTTGTCGTTATTATATCACATTAAAAATTCAGTCCCATAAAAATATATCAACCTAAATGGAGGCTATAAATAACGAATTTTATGATGCCCTTGTAAGAATTTTTTATGCAGGTTGAAAGGGGATTTGTGGCATGGAATACTTATGCTCGTAAAAGTTTGTGACACGCGTAAGATAACGGAACCTACTTCTATTATAGTAACGTTTCTCTTGTTGTGCATTACCTTCAAGTACATAGGGTGGAGCGTGGAAAAAAATCTAAAAATGTATTTAAAAAAATTAATCATTATAATTGTTAGTAATTTTAAAATGTTGGTATGTCGTGGATGAAGCCATGAAAAGACATTTTGAGAGTAAATTGTCAGTAAAGTTAATCCGACGCGAAATTTTAATGTTATCTTCTTTCTTTTTATAAAACTGAAGTGACAAACAAAGCAATGCACCTGATGATAAAATGGCTGCAGCCATGGACAACCTACTTCAAACAAAGTGAACTACATAATGCGTTTTCATCTCTGAAGATAAAGATGATGTCTCACAGCCTGTAATTATACTTGCTATGTATATAGGGTATAACCCTTCAGACGGAACACAGCAGCGCAAGCACTGCTATTTGGCGGCTGAAATAGGTAAGAGGCGATATCCACCCAGACGGACTTCTAGGCGGAAAAGACGTTCTACCACGCTCATCGCATCATAGCCTCTTCTTCTATATCAGCTCAGAGGGTCCAAAGTTTACTGATGGACATGGGCCTGTTCTGTCGATCATAACTCTTTAGTGTTCGATTTTATTGGCTTACCCACGACGGAACGGAGAAGGTGTATGGGTATAGTGGGTGAAAATTATTCATCTACTATATCTCATGGTTAGATATGATTTTCTGTAAGGGGTTTTATTTAGGTTGCAATGAAAACAGATAGATGTTTTGGTGTTAACTCACCAAGGGGCGCTGCAATAAGCATATTTGTGCAAACGAATGTTCCCATTTATCTCCAACACGGTTTGACCGATTTAGATACGGTTTTCTGTAGTGTTTGTGATTCGTCGGCAATGGTTTTCAGATAGATGTATTGGTGTTAACTCACCAGGGGGCGCTGCAATAAGCATATTTATGCAAACAAATGATCCCCTTTTATCTTCAAAACGGTTTGACCGATTATATAGCTATGTGTTCTTTAACACGGGTTTTTATTGATCTTTTTTTTTTTCTTTAAAGAACATGGCTGATGTGAAGAATCGACATGAAAGAACATGTACAGGATCGCCCCCGTCACTACATTAGATTTGATAGACCACAAATCCTCGCTAAAGAACACCGATTCCTTCCAAGGATGATTCGCGAGGCTATTGAAATCAAAAAACATCCTAATTTCAATAGAGAAGATGGCTGGGTGCTACCATCTGCTTGGGATCCTATAATTAATAAAATGAAATCCCAGTCCAAGCATACAACTGCAAGATTTCAAGATACTGTAAGTTCATACTGCGTAGATCGGAACAAAAATTAATAATTTTTAATCTGGAGGTAACCGTGGTTAACTATGACATTGGGACGTCAAACACCTCAGTCCCCCCCGTGACCATGGGTGCTGTAAAGTACTCGAAACGTCGGGAATATAAAATAAGTTAATATACGCGATAAAATTCATAATAATTTGTTTATTATGACAGACTTAGAGACAAATCAACCCTTTTCAAATGCTTTTTATTTTTATCTTTCGTGACTTACTTCCTTTTAGTCGGGGGTTTTTCAAAAATTTTATTAAATCTTTTTTTCATTACAACTATACTTTAAACTATTGATATATAACTACGGCGTTTTGACGGCGCAGTGGCGCAGTGGCTTAGTAATGAGTTGCAGCGCTGGGGGCCGAGGGTTCGAATCCCGCACGGAACAAGTATTTTTATGGCCTACAAAAAATTGTTCCGGGTCTGGATGTTTGTACTTGTGCAATTTATGTTTGTAAACTGCCTCCACGATACAGGAGAAAATCCTAGTGTGGGGGTAACGTTTTTTAAAAAGAAAAAAAAAACTGTTATATCCGTCGTAGGATTGTTCAAAATTTTAATTTTGCTTTTTATTTCTTTTATTTTATTTGCTTTAAATGTTAACGACTAATTTACTATAATTAAAGTAATTAAAATGAAAAATGAAGGCCATTTCCAAGTTTTTAATCTTATTTTAGAAATCCTTACCTTTATTATTTCAGTTTGCTTTATATATTCTACGACTGGATCCACTCGTTAGTTGGGAGAAAATTAATAAGTGTTTACACAATTTCAACAAAATTTCTTTAAATAAAAACAATAAGAATATTTAAAATAAGCCAGTTGCAGCTATATTAGTAGGAAGTATAATTGTAGCACGAATGGATCGGCTCGACCGGGGAAGGACCACTCTCACAGAATACCAGTGTAAAATAGCAGCTTAACACTGCTGTGTTTCTTACGATGAGTGTAGAGAACCGGAGACCCTTTTATTAGAAAGAGGTATTCCATCTTAGTCCTCACGGGTGACAACGCATCCGCATTATGATTCTTTATTGAGGTTAGATGTAGATGTCTATGGGTCACAGCAACCACTTACCATCAGGTGGACTGTGTGCTCGTTTGTCACCCTATCCTATAAAAACATGTTTATATGTAAAATGTAAGTGTTTATTTATATTTATTCAAAATTGTAAATTTTTCTAAATACTTATTTGACCCCGACGTGACTTGAACACGCAACCTTCTGATCTGGAGTCAGACGCTACCGTTGCGCCACAGGTCGTTGCATAACTAATTAAAATCACAAGTAAGTATCTAATAACCTAAGGCGATATACGAGTAAAATATCGACGCTTGAAATAATAGCCAAGCGACACATTGGCAACTTTACGCTGGAGCATTTTAAAGTTTTTTTAAATCGTAAAAATCGCCTATTAGTCATAACTTCTCGATTCAACAATTTTAGATGCAAATTAAAGGCTTAGTAAAATGGCTTAAAGATTATGAATTTTCTCAATATTTTATGAAATAGTGTCGGTTAGTTATAATTTCATCAAAATCCCAAACATGTAAATGTTACTTACCGACTTCAAAATTTTATTATAAATCAAGTAAAATTATCATTATTTTATAATTGTATTTGAAAAAATGGCGCATCCAGATGTATCGCATGTTTGACATATAGGTAAAATGATCAAAATAGAAATCAAAAAACTTTTCTGCCAGGCAATTATAATCATAGTACAAATTAAATAAGGTTAGTATAGGATTTTTTTGAACAAGTAACAATGGATTAAGGTTTTACTACACAAAGTCAACTTTCGGGCAAAGGTTTTCGACGGACATTGTCATCATCATTATCATTACAGTCCTAGTAGTAATCTATAATCACCCACTACAGAGTATGGGCCTCCATCTGATGAGGGATGAATTAGAGCATAATCCACCACGCTGCTCTAGTGCGGGTTGATGGAGGTTTTAGGCCAGTGACTAACCCTTTGTTAATGACGTCTAAATAAACCTGTAACATACGAATATTGCAGACAAATCTCTCAAAGCTGATCTTATAAAGAATGTGGGCTGTTGTGGAATATTTAAGATATCTTAAATCAACTGTTTGTAAAAATAAACTAAAATAATTACTATTATACTAATACTATTACTAAATTAAGTAATTATAAAATCACTATAGGTAGGTAAAACACAATTTTAACTAAGAAGAAAATTGCTGTCAAGTTTTCAAAATATTCTAAAATTACAAAAACGTTTCACAATCAAAACAACATGAGTGAAAATATTTTGGTTATGATCAAGTCCTAACAATTTAGTGCTTTAGTTACTACTTATTAGGTATATATGGCATATTAGGATGCCTATGTGACAGTTCGGTGAAGACTAATATTTTGTTATCAACAGCCATTCAAAATCTGTTTTACAGTGCGTATAAGCGAAAAAACAAAATACATGCAACAGGGGTCAGCCCATTTTATAAAAATTTCATATCAGAAATAGTTATCTAAGTAACAAAAACCGTAAAAAATGGGCAGGTAAAATATTACCAAACGACAAAATATATTATTTTTAGGCGGGAAAAATAATACTATATTACGTCTTTAAGTCCATTGCATTTAGGAAAAAAATACTAAATGAAAATGAGTACATAATTAAGGTGTGTTAAAAAGTCTTGAATGACGAGATCAAAAAATTTAATCCAGTAAAATTTCTTAAATGCTTATACTTAAATACCGTCGTCGATAAGGGCATTTTAAGTACGGTGTAAACAAGATTAAACCGCCATCTAACGAAACCCAAATTTCTATTTTGGTTGATTGATTTTTCTAGCTATTTTCATATTCGCCTCTTGAGACACCCACGTGACAAATTGTGATGGGATTTTATTTCACCACGACACAAAAATGTGACTAATGAGTTAGTTACTAAATGTAACTATTCTGTATGTTACTTCTATACGTATATGGTGTGGCATTTTTATTGGTTAAGTAACAGTTATTGGTCTTTCATCCTAATAAATTTCTTATCACGAGTGATATTTTTTCGAACGAAATCTTAACGCACTGTTGGATTCAATTTATCGGTCGTAAAATATTTGAAACATTAAAGAAAAGCGGAATACAAAGGTTATACGACCTTTCTGATCGGACCGAAGTCTTGGTAAGGCAAAAAAAAAACGACTTTCTTGGGGAATTATTTATACCATGAATGATGTTTATTTACGATTTATATATAAAAGCCTGGGAATTCATTACTTCTTATTAACATACGCTGTTTATAATATGCTTGTCAATAGATTAAAATTGAATCCTTTGGGCATTTTTATAAATAGACAATTAGCTACATTGATATTTTTTTAGTATAAACCTATTAAATGACCTTCATTGTATGTTACACTTACATAATAATAAATTAAAAGAGACATTAATAACAAAAAAAACAAAGCATTAAAATTACACTACGTATGTCACTTATTGAAGTTGAAAAGAATCCGAAACGGTAGATGAGCTTTGGCATCTCACACACTTAATCATTTTTTTTATAGAATAAGGGTGACAAACGTGCACTCACGTCTCCCTTATGGTAAGTGGATCTTTATCTTTCTTGTTTTAAATAGACATGGACCTCTCATAAGGAGAATTTCCCGCGGACGGATTGACTGTTTAGATGCCTGGCGCGTTTGAATATATCACCCTAAGCCCTAAACAAAGCTGTCACCGGTATGAGTATTTAATTTTTGGCATATTATAAGAATTGGTTATAACGCCATCTGTCGGAAGCTCAGTGATTTTCTTATACTTTAACTTCATAGATATCTTTTGTATATTTACGTCTTAAAAACTATGTAAAATTGCAAAATTTATTTTTAAAATACTTATTTGACCCCGACGTGACTTGAACACGCAACCTTCTGATCTGGAGTCAGACGCGCTACCGTTGCGCCACGGAGTCACTGAGTAATAGATTGATTAATGATATTATATGACGATCACGACTTGACTGCCTCGTTAGTTTAGTGGTCGCAAACGGGATTGCTGATCATGAGGTACCGGATTCGAATCTCGGGTTTTGTCAAAATCAGTTATTGGGTTTTTCTGTAAAGAAATTCTCTGTGAGAGTGCACCTGTGCTTGCGTACACACTCGGACACTATAATCTTGTCCTGCAGTTTAAAGGATTAGTTCCAAGTGATTGAAAGAACTACTGGACAAGTCGCGAAATGCAAAGTTTGTCATACAATTGTAAGCATGATGATGGAAACCGATGATGATGGTGCCGACGAAAATGATTCAACTAAAGAAGACGATAATAGCAGTGAATTAAATAATATATTCTTGGTGTTGACTGACTTGTTTATTTTCTAATTGTATATTGATTTATTATTTACATAAAATTTAATGTTTTGTTAAAGTTAAAGTTGTATACGTCCTGCTGGGCACAGGTCTCCTGTCATTTCTGAGAGGGTTTTAGGTCAAGGAAATGTCCGCCGCGCTGCCCCAATGCATGCGTGTTGGGCAAACTTCACAAATCTTCGAAATATTTTTTTTCTTATTTCAGATATGCAGGTTTTCTCACGATGTTTTCCTTCACCGCTGAGCACGTGGTAAATCAGCACTTAAAATTGCAATTAACAATTTCATTGGTGCCGGCGGCTTTTGAACCCTGAAATTTACAGCGAGCGCTTAGCCCCTGAGCTACCACGGCTCATATATCGTATATTTGGTGTAAAGTATTTATAAGCAACACATAAAGGCATAACAAAACAATCAACTAAATATTTGAAAGCATTAAACTACAATCATCTGAACATAAAATAATATGTAAGCACTTAAAAAAAATTACTAAGTCTAAAACTACGCGTTTACTAAAAAAATGTTTGTTGTTTTGTTAGGCTAGGCGTCGTTTGCGCGTCGAGCCGAGTGTTGAATTATTTTAATTATCCATAATCTCTTAAACCATGCATCCAAATAAAATAAAATAGAGCAAAGTTTATCTTCATAATATTGTTTTGATGATGAAGTAATATTCGTTCGTAAGGATTAATATGCCATGTCTAGGTAATAATAATGCTCGTAAGTCACTTTTTAATTTTCAATAATTTTTTTGTCACAAAATACCTTATTGTGGCTTATGTATAGGAAATAGGCATACGGTATCGCGGACTTTTTTTAGATGGAGTAAAGATTTATATTTTTGTAGGTCAATTTATTTGCGCATCACTAACCATTACGCCAACGCACGCGGATAAATTGACGAAAATCAACATTTAAGGGTAGTTGAGAAATGTCGTTAGATAGCCTATACTGTTTTTCATCAATTTGGCTATAATATACAAAATCATTTTTCAAATGGGACTAATATTTCCTGAGATAAGCGTGTTTAAACGAACAAAAAAACAAAAAACAAAAAAAACTGTTCCGCTTTATTATATTAGTGTAGATAAAGTCAGAATAAGTTAGAAAAAAAGTTTGTACAGCTACATCATGTCATCTCAGTTATAATGCCCGTATAAATTCAGATCTTCTTCATATAAAATTTAATATAAATTAAATGTGACATAAAATGTCTATAAACCTATCATTCTCGTCTGGCGTTAAGTCTTCGCCGTTAAGTTTATGTACCATGGACGTTCTCTTATGTATGTATCAAGCGATTTTGATGATACGGTTCGTAACCTAGCATAACGATTCTTTAATTTTACGATCAAAGTAGAGAATTTTAATGAGGCTTGTACAAAGGAAAACATCTGAAAACTAAAAATTAGCGATATTCGTTGTCGACTAAGTTATTGGTGCGGTGCGGAGGAGGAGGAGGAGGAGGTGTCTATGGGCCACAACATCCGCTTATCATCAAGTGGAAGTCTTATATCTTAACATCTATATCTATACATATAATGTTTGTCTGTATTATCGAAATATTTGCCTTTTATTGAGCTGAGGGGAGGGTTATTTTTTTACTTATTTAATTTAATTTTCAAGTATCTTGCCATAATAGCATGCCATATTTGCATGACATTAAAACATAAAATTTTTAAAATATTTGTATATCTGTCTGTTTGTCTGTCCGGGCTAATCTCCGGAATGGATGCACCGATTGTGATGAAACTTGACAAACATATTGAGAGCATTGCCAGAAGTGACCTATTTTAAAAATACTACATGTTTTTACCACGTATTTATTTACTCGCCTTCGTGTAAGTTTTTTTTATAGAAGGGGCAAACGAGCATGCGGCTCACCTGATGGTAGTGACTACCGCCGCCCGAACAACTGCAACACCAGAATTTCAGGTGCGTTGCCGGCCTTTTAGAGAGGTGTAAGCTCTTTTCTTGAAGGTCCTAAGTCGTATCGGTCCGGAAAAATCGCTGGTGGTAAATAATTCCACAGAGAAATTGTATGAAGAAGAAAACTACTAGTAAAACGCACAGTGGTGGACTGCCAAGCATCCAGATGGTGAGGATGGTATCGTGAATTTTGACGCGATGTGCGTTCGTGAAATTTGGCGGCTGGAATTAATCCGAACAATTCCTCAAAGCACTCCTCGTGGCAGATTCGATAGAAAATGCAAAGAGATGAAGTCCGATCGGTTAGAATTTAGTTATTGATTTTAAACTAATTTTCCGATGAGCTAAAGACTTTAAATTTTGAACATAGCTCAGAATCGGATGACAATGTAAGTATATGAGGAAGAGTTTTTTTTTGTTTAAACTCGCTTATCTCTGGAACAACCAATCCGATTTGAAAAATTCTATATATTATAATTAAAATGTATATGATAGCTAGATTCATGAGGCATAGTATAGGCTATTTAGCATTAGGCTACACCTCAGCTAGCCTTAAATATTGATAATTTATTTATATTTATAATTTGATTGAGTTAACAAGTCAGAAGAAAAAGCGTCTCCAAACTGATTTATCCTGTATCGTAATGGTTAGTGATACGTGAATACAACGATCTACAAGTATAGACCTTCACTCCATCTATAAAAAGCATCTCTTATACATAAGCCAAAATAAGTATAAAAAAATGTGTCCGTGCCATTCATGGTGTTGGCCCAGATGTCTCATGCCGACCTCTATTTAAGACACTGGGGATCTTACCCGTGCCTTGTTTATATATATTAGAAGTTGCTAAGTTTGTAAAACAACACGAGAAGAGTTTTTATAAACTTAATAAAGAAGTGGTATCCATGAACACGAGATACCCAGATCGGATAGTAATTAGTGAAATACCAAAAAAAGCAAACGCTTTAGCAAAAATTGTTACTGGATGGGTAAAACAATATATAATAAAATAACAGATATAATGAAAGATCTTTCTAGACAAACATTTAAAAAAAATATGTACCAGTGGCTTCTTCAAAATACATTCTACTCGGTAAATGAGTTTTTAAATTACTGATGACAACCTTTTATAGGACTATAGCTCATAATTGACATTTTTTGTTATTAACTGACATGGTATATAATATTGTTTAAGTTAATTGTCTTTATTTGTTTATTATATTTTTTTGGTATTTGTACTTTTGATATCTTTAGAATATAATTGGATGGATTGTTTGTTGTTGCTAATTTAATAATTTAATAATGATTGATTTTGATGTGTTAATTTTGTATAACTATAATTTCTAAGAATAAATAAATGTGCATGTCTCCATTAGGGACTCAGTATGTATACATAGTATTTAACAGTATCTCATGTAACATACATACTAAAAAGCAAATAAATAATTAAATAAGGTATTTTGTGACAAAAAATATTGAAAATCAAAAAGTGATTCATGAGCGCTATTATTGGGTATGGTACATTAAACGTACCAGGCAAATTGAGAAGGGTAAAAATGTGATACAACACATAAGAAACTATTACGGTAAGACAGCTAGGCAATATTTAACTCCGCCAATATTTAATAGAATAGATTTTATAAGAGATCCGTCCAAAGACATAAGCACTGCAACATTTAAGAAAAGACTGAAAGATACATTCCTATGAAAAGTATAATGTACTACCTTTAAGAAGTATTAATTAAAGATAGAGACATTTATTGTAATAAATATACCTTAGATAATTATGTATGTAACATAAAATACATATTAATGTATAAGAAAAGAGCGCCATTATCGCCAAAAAACTGTTGCACAGTTTAACAATGTTTATTATTATTGTAAATGTGTGTATTTTATATGAATAAAGGTATAAAAAAATCCTTATGAACGAAAGTTACTACAATACAAGACAATTTGTTGGACGCGTATTTTAAGAGGTAATGACAAATTTAAGTAATTCAACACTCAGCTCGACGTGCCAAAGACGCATACGCCTAGCCGACCGATGGAAACCGAGAGAAACTGTCAGTGAACGTCCGTGCGAGAGGTGTCATAACATATATAAGTAAACGAAGTATCCACGTGCCATTACATTTACCACGTGCCCGGCGGTGAAGGAAAACATCCTAAGGAAATCTGCATGTCGGAGAAATAAAAAAAAAGATTTCGAAGACACGTGAAGTCTGATGTGACATCTAAAACCCTCTCAAAAGTGAGAGGACGCCTGTGCCCAGCAGTGGGACGTATTAGGTAAGGTACAAAAGTTTCTAGCTTACCCACATTAGATTATTCAAAGATATTAGTTATATTAGTTGGATAATTCACAAACCAACTTTCATGTCATTAAATTACTGAACTTTTCGTTTCGTACTCACAAAAAAATTTAATATAAAATTATTTAATTTTGTTACAGTGATATAGCCTTATAAAGTCAGAGTGTCGATTTCAATTTTGAAATGCATAAAATCGTAAGCTGTAATAAAATGTTTAACATAAGAGGGGAAGACACCGGCGGAAATCAAACAGCGTTTGGATGCTGTGTACGGGCATTCTTTCCCTTCGTACTCACCCGTAAAAGAATGGGCGAAACAATTTCGTTTGGAAAGAGAATCAATTGATGATTAACAGCGCCTAGGACGAACATCCGAGGCCGAGACAAATTTAATGGATGAAAACATTAACTTTGTGGAGAAGATAGTACGGGAAGACAGATGGCTAAAGACTAAAGCATTAGCAGTTATGACGGGACTTTCAAAAACAACAGTGTTCAGAATCCTACATGAACATTTGAGTATAAATAAGGTCAGTGCAGTGCTAGGTGGGTTATTTCTATTCAAAAACAAGAACGAGTGAAGTGCCGTACTCAGTTTTTATCCCTTTGTGAAGGCCGATAGAAAGAAGTTTTGGATTCAATTGTTACGGGTGATAAAACCATGGGTCTTTATCATGATCCCCTTTAAAAAAAGGAACCGATGGAATGGCGTCATCCAAGCTCAACGCGGCCAAAAAAAAGCAAAGGTTTAAAAAGATTATGGCTACAATCTTTTTGGATTACGAAGGAATTTTACTGGTGGATTTTAAAGAACGCAATACAACAGTAACAGGCGATTACTTTGCTTCTTTGCTACATAAATTGCGGGATGCTATTAAAGAAAAACATCGAGAGAAATTGTCGCGAGGAGGGTTGTTGCTTAATGACAATGCTCCAGTCCAAACATCGGGTGATTCCAAGCCTGCCATTAAGGATATCGGTTTCACTGAGCTTGACCATTCACCATATAGCCGACGGCTCCTCATTATATCAGCAATCGATATTTTCAGCACGAATCGCTGTAAACAAACGATCACTCACGACGGCGGCTGAGCCCGGAGTAAAAAAGTACTCTGTAGCAGTGAGGCAAAGTGTATTTAGTAAAATAAATTAATACAAGGCTACTCAAAACATCGAAAATTTCGCTATTTCTCAGCCGAAAAAAATTAATTATCACTAAACAAAACAAAATTAAACTTACCACATGATAGACGAAGAGTTGAAAATAGATTGAGTTGAACAATTGATATTTTCAAAAGTTATCGTGTTTTCACCACCATGGACTTGATAAATCCACACCATAAGCCACTAAAACCGCTTTTTATGTAAAATACCAATTGATCGCTTTAAAAATAAGTTCAACAATCATTTATCTTTCTAACAATGTGCTTTTAAATCATGTATATGTTCAATATGATTGTTATTTTAATTATTTCATGCGACAAAACGTTGGTATCTTGATTTTAGCGCGAAACGCGTAGGATAACATACCTACGCGCTTCGCGCATAAGGCATGCAATAATTATGGTGGTTTGAAATTAATCCTTAATTTTATAGTTCTGGCCAGAAACTTTTGGACCTTACTATATAAGAGTATAGTCTGTAACTTTAACTTTAAGCGAGGTGTCATGACTCAGACGCGTAATTTACGCGGGTGAAACCGCGGGCACAGCTAGTATTAAATAAACGAATTTATTATAATATAGAGAACTACTTTTTGAGTACCTGCTGATGCTGATGTTGAGAATTATTCGATTCTAAATATTCTAGTTTCATTTATTATTATTTATCATTGTAATTTATACAATATTCAAAAATTGTTATTGCTTGTATAATGAAGAGAGCACAGTTTCCCAAGTAGCACAAACTCTAAGGGTGTCTTTTGATTGTTTGTACAGTTAATGAATCAATTATTATTATTTATAAGTGCTGAAAACCGTTACCTTTACATACGTAAATGTCATTGTACGAAAATAACTAAATTAAATTAATGTAATTCATAACTGGAGCGTAGGTGGGTTCAACCTACACAAGTTAATTTTGATGGAGCAAAATGTGTTTGCTTTATCGAATCTTGTAGGTAGGCGTTTATTCAAGTTAACGAGCAAAATGATATATTATAACCTTTATCACCGCGTTTTGATAAGCAAAATTATATTTTTTTAAGACTATTATTTATATTTCCCCAGCTTCTAAAAATAACTAATGATATCCATTCATTAAATTAGTAATGTTCTACATTTTGGTGACAGTCTCATGTCGGAAACAATTTGTGTTTTTAAACATGTATGTCTATAAAATTAACAAATACCTATTTTGTGCCCCGTAGGCAGACTAAGTTGTTAGACACGCACCCTACTCACCACCCACCCCTATAATGCTTCGCAGTTAAAATGTAAAACTTGAGGGCTTCGTATGAAGTGGCTTAGCAATGAGTAACGGTGCCGAGGCATGGTTCGAATCACGTATGGAGCAAGAATTTGTATGGCCTACAATTAATTAATTACACACAAACAAAGTAATTGTCCCGTGTCTGGATGTTTGTCCTTGCGAAATTTATGTTAGCAAATAATACAATTTAGATTACATCATATCACTTTATTTTAGTCTGTCCGTAAATTACAACTAATTGTCGTATTAACAATCATTTTATACATAGTACTTGCACTACACTTTACACAAACACTAAAGTCTCTAATACTCTTAACACCTTATAACCGAATGAATCCAGCTTAGGTCAGTCAGCCATTTTATATTTTCTTTAAGGAGTCAAATCCGAAACTATTACAATAAAAATCTTACCGAAAATTCAAAGATACAAAAGCGGAAATCCGATTTACATTTATTAAAGTTAGATGTAAGTTTCACAAGACAATTACATTAATATTAGGGTGATTCAATATATGTTTAATTGTTCTTTATAAGTAATTGCTAACAATTGGCCATTCCTGACATTTTCACGTCCCGTGAAAGGAAAATAGAAAATTTATTATCATATTAAGTTAGTATTATTTGTAATATTACAGTTTATTTTAAATTAATTAAATTACATCGCAAACGATATTGAAGCCCCATTCATGTCTTTAATATACACCTGCATGAGACACCCTCATGTTCTCAACAGGCTAGGAATAGGTAAGGAAAGAACACTGAAGCCCCATTCATGTCTTCTATATTCACCTGCATGAGACCCCTTCATGTTCTCAACAAGCAAGGAATAGGTAAGGAAAAAATACTAAAGCCTCATTCATGTCTTCAATATTCACCTGCATGAGACCCCTTCATGTTCTCAACAGGCAAGGAATAGGTAAGGAAAGAATACTGAAGCCCCATTCATGTCTTCAATATTCACCTGCATGAGACCCCTTCATGTTCTCAACAGGCAAGAAATAGGTAAGGAAAGAATACTGAAGCCCCATTCATGTCTTCAATATTCACCTGCATGAAACCCTTCATGTTCTCAACAGGCTAGGAATAGGTAAGGAAAGAATGTTGAAAGAATACTGAAGCCCCATTCATATCTTCAATATTCACCTGCATGAGACCCTTCATGTTCTCAACAGGCAAGAAATAGGTAAAGAAAGAATACTGAAGCCCCATTCATGTCTTCAATATTCATCTGCATGAGACCCCTTCATGTTCTCAATAGGCAAGAAATAGGCAAGGAAAGAATACTGAAGCCCCATTCATGTCTTCAATATTCACCTGCATGAAACCCCTTCATGTTCTCAACAGGCAAGGAATAGGTAAGGAAAGAATACTGAAGCCCCATTCATGTCTTCAATATTCATTTTCCTAATAAATTATTATACACATTAATATAATATACTATGTTAAACAAAAAAATAATATACTTTTTTTTCATAAAGAATAATATGAGGATTGTTTTTTACAACTAAAATTATTTAAATAGCAATTTTTTTTATCTACCACTAAATCAAAATACAATTGGTAAATCCAATTGTGCATGCCCTAAGCGCATTAAAAAAAATTACGTATAACATGATTATACGTTATTTTTTTAAAGTAGTTTAAACACACACCAGTTTTCATTATATATAATTTTTTAAGTTTTCATTATAATAATAATATTATACTTCCAATTTTCCAATAATTTTATGTCAAACTTCAATTTAAAAAAAGTTTGGAAAATCCAAAAGTTAACGACTCAATGCTCATATAATCATCGTATCATCATTCAGATCACTCCATAAAGTCCAAGACGTATTTAAGTATAAGTATACTTAAATAATATTAAACTGACGCGCTTCCTTTAAATTAATACCAACCAATATTTCAGCCAATAGCGTACATAAAATTAACATCAGCCACTAATGAATTCATCCAATTATTACATCTATGTGTTAAAACATGTAAGCCTAAATTTTAATGTAAATAATCTAAAGAATACACGAAACGTCGGGAATCAAAAATTAGTAAAATTAAACGCGATAAAATCCGTAAAATAGTTTTATTCAATAAAGAATACATGTATTGATATTTTAAAGAATTTTTTCTTTCGAAAAAGGGCTTTGTAAACCGTCATCACACCATTCAATTGGTAGTCATTTTATCGAACGAAAATTAAAAGAAACCCTCACGGTGGTACGTAAGGAAGACGCTAGATGGCATAAATAAGGCTAATACAACCATCTTTACTATACACTATATTATCTATGGACCGGAGTGAGGAAGGCAAAGTGTATTTTTTATTGAATGGACTGGAATTTATTTAACAAATTTGTTAGTTTTTAACTGTCTATTTCATTTACTATACTATCTTTACTATACAGTATATTATCTGTGGCCCGGAGTGAGTAAGGCAAAGTGTATTTAGTAAAATAACACAAAAAATAACAAACTCGGCACATCTAGTTCTCCTTGTCGAGGAGTTCCAGTAGCAGTCATCAAAGAACACTTTCAAGTCGCTCCGTCAAGTCCGGAGGTAAGGTCTATTCATAACTAACAAATCGAGCCCAAACTCGGCACATCTAGTTCCCTCGTCGATGAGTTCCAGTGGCAGTCTTCAAAGTACTTTCAAGTCACGCTATCAAGCCCGGAGGTAAGGTCTCATCATAATTAACAAAACGAGGCCAAACTCGGCATATCTAGTTTTCCTCGTCGAGGAATTCTAGTAGCAGATACCGACACACCTGCAGGTATACAAAGTCCAAGACGTATAAGTATATTTATATATAAATCCTGCGTGCTTTTAGCGAAACAAAATATTGTAATAAAAATCTGTGATTATAAAAATAATAATAATATCTTACCTTGGTCAAGTATGTATCAAATTTGGTTTTTGGAATATTTTGTATTTCTACAAAAATCTTTGAAGCCGGAGTAAATACTAAATAAAGTACTCTGTGGCTGTAGCTCGGAGTGCGGCTTCGGCCTGTTTAGTAAAATAAATTAATACAAGGCTCATAAACCACTGAAAATTTCGCCATTTTAGAGCCGAAAAAAATTTATTATAACTAAAAAAACAAAATTAAACTGCCATTTACATTCAATGGCTTGCCACATGATAAATGAAGAGTTTTAAAAATAGATTGTGTAAAACAATTGATATTTTCAAAAATTATTATGTTTACGGCACCATGCGGACTTGATAAATCCACACCATAAGCCACTAAAACCCCTTTTTTATGTAAAAATAGCAATTAATCGATTTAAAAAAAATATTAATAAGTTCAACAATCATTTATCTTTCTGAAAATGTTCTTTTTACATAATTTATATGTATAATTTGATTGCTAGATACGATTTCATGCGACAAAACATTGGAATCTTAATTTTTAGGCCCTAGCAGAACATACCTGCGCGTTTCGCACTGGCATGCAATATTAAATCATTACAAAAAGAAGGAAATGATCATTGTAACACTAATAACAAATTATTTGTAATCATACACTTATTTATTCACCGGTGTTACTATTTCTACCTTGAGTATACAACTCATAGCTTCGTTAATAAACCAACCAAGGATGAATTTTATCAACTGAAAACATACCATCAAAACGTCTACACTTGCGGGACATAGGTGTATATTCGACTACATATTATCTATCGTTGTCTAAAACTTTACATATACGATAAGGTCTGCGAAGTTTAGAAATAAATTTTCTGCTTTTACCTGTTGAAGGAATCTCTCTCTATTCTAACTAAATCACCTACAACGAACTTTAAGATTTTCCGGTTCTTATCAAAACGCTCCTTTTGTTTTGTTGGTTCAATTTTAATTCATCGCGATATTTCGTTCCTAATACTGTCAATATTTTTAGTAGATTGTGCATTTTTACTATCGGAATCATTTAAGACATTCATTTGCCCCAAAGAATTGTTAGTTCCTATTGTTTTAATACCGAACAAAGCTTCTGCGGGAGTTTTACCAATTGTTTAATTTGTTGTATTATTTAATCTCCATTGAATGTCACTTACACATTTGTTTCATAAATGTTCAGGCTTGCCAAACTTTTAAAGAAGCTAATACTGTGCGGTTATACAGTGCTATTAGCATTGCTTGACACCTAACGAGTCTAAACATTCATTGAACCGTTTAAATGTAAATGAGGTTCCTTTATCGGAAATAAGTGAAACGCTAAAAGTTTGAAAATAACTTGGAAAATCCAGAAGTGCACGCTTCATGGGAGTTTTAATTTCTTTAATCACAATAAAATTATTTTTTTAGAAAAAAAAAAAATTACTTTTAAACGGTGTAGAGTTCAATAACAAAAATCAATAGGGATCCTCCTAAGAATATACGGAATCTTATTTAATACTATATATCTCCATCTATTGCTTACATTTCTTTTAAGCGAGAAGACTCATCGACGCACGGACTAATCTAAAGTGAATCAATTAGAAAATAAACTAATCTTATAATTCAATGTCTGTAGTTATTGTAACGTTAATAATAATATGGATTTGATGTCTAGCTAAAAGTATAAGAACGATTTTATGTAGCGAAATTGAGGTATGGCCACATATATTTATTCCATCAACCTTAACCCTTTCGCTATCCCGTACTACATATATGTCATTGCTATTGTCTTACTATTTATGTCTGAAAACCGGACAGTGAAAATGTTAAAGTACTTATAAATACTGAATGTACCTACAACTTTCTTTTATACTATTAACTAGCTGTTACCCGCGGCTTTGCCCGCATGGTCACTGGGAAATGAACTATCCATTGCTTTTTGAATTGAAAGCAAACTGAGTTTTATAGATTTGTCAGAGATGCAGCCATTAAAAGGAAACTGAGCAAAATTGATTCGTCAGCCTATTTAAATGTTTTGAAACGCAGCGTATAGGAAAGCATGAAAATAGTCTGTTTATTCCAAATGGAAATGGGATATTTTTAATTAAAGGAAACTGAGCATAATTATCCGTCAGGGATGCAGAATATTGAAAAGAAACTGAGCTAAATTGATTCGTCAGAGATGCAGTTTTCTGAATTGAAAGGAAACTGAGCCAAATAAAGAGCCGTCAGAGATGCTGCCTTTGAGTTGAAAGAAACTGAGCTTAATAGGTCCGTCAGAGTGCAGCATTTGGAATTGAAAAGAAACTGAGCTAAATAGGAAATTTTGAATTAAAAGGAAGATCTGTGGAATTCTGATTAATTGATTGTGGGAATTTTGGAAAAAAAAACTAACAACACTATTTTAAGACGCTACTGTACACAATGTTATATGTTTTTCCATTCGGTGAAAGAATGTGGAGATTCTGGGCATTTGACACACGCGAACATGCTACATACAGCTGACCATGAGAGAAGCACGGTTTTTCTAAGTAGACCCCGCTACCTGTAACGTTTGCCCTTGCGCTTTATTAATTGTCATTGCAAAACTGAGCTTAATAGGAACTGCAACCTTTGAATTGAAAAGGAAGATCTGTGGGAATTATAGGATCCGTGGCATAATAACATTTTCACCTTTTCCACGCCTGTCAAATTGTAGCACTGATTATGTTCCGTCCAAGATGCGTCACACGCAGCCTGTCCCGTTACATAACCGAGGAGCATCTAAATTTCACATTAGCATGACTGGGACGCCTAATTTTAATTGAAGCCTATGTGAGGCACACCTGACAACCTAGAGAATTTAGAAACTCTAGATATGAAGTGCTCTGTTCTGTGTCCATTACTGTGTCTACTGACAAATACTCTGTTATTTCTCCTGCTACTTCGCTTAATATATCTGAATTTATTTTGTTAACGCTCTCATTTTTGGTGCAAGGATCGCCCTTTCACATAACCATTTGTCTTCATGCATGTTGTTCGTTAAATCTGAATAAACGCTCGCAATTGATTCGGAATGACTCTGTACTAAATAACAAAATCTCGTCAATTTAACGCAGCCCTCAGCATCCGTTTCCAACCGCCCATCGCCAATTTTTAATAGTGTGTCAGCATAGTTTCCAGCATTGATATCATTATACAAATGCACTCTCATATTCGTAGTTAAACTGAATTTTGTCACCTTGTTCCATAAAATAGACTACTTTAGGCATGCTTAATTTCATCTGCAGTGTGCCTTTTGAATGACAGGTAAAGTTTGGCGAAAGTCACCAGCCAGTAAAACCACCATTCCTCCATTACATCGGTAGGACCCCGAACATGGTGCAGCAGCAATCGTAAACAGAAACATTCAAAATTAGTTACATGAACGGTATACACACGACCAAGGGCATCTGATGACTTTACACCGCCAATTTGCAACAAGCGCGCCTTGAATACGGCGTTTCCACTCCTGCTAGATGTGTTCCAAGTATAATAGCGGGGACTTCAGAATATAACGTTTTACAAAGGGGTCGGTTTGACAAAGTTGAAAGAAGGCTGTTAGTGTAGTTTTTGGCGGTGATGCAATTCTTTCTTGGAAATTTTTTCGGTTAAATATACACGCTCCATTTTCTAAGTGCACAGCAAGGTGAGTAACTGTTGGGTGCCTTTCGTGTAAAGGGAAGCTAAGGAGACGCCACGCTGCCTCGTTACTGCTGACATAACGCCCTGCTTGAAAGGTCTGTACTTCATTAACGGGATTTGCCTCACCTTCACTCCTGAGATTAAATATTGCTTGGTCGCTTCCTTTATATTTATGTACTTACAGATATACTTGATTGCGCGGACAGAGCTACATGCTTCCACATTAATGTGGGCATTAAACATTTTACATAGAATGGGCGAATACGGACAATCCAGCTGTTATCTAAGGTTTCGAACGCTCCAGAGCGAGATTTGATTGTAACTTTCCTGCCACCATCTTTGGGAGCTCTGCGTCTGTATAAAGGGTAGCCATTGTCATTGTGCACTGTTTCTTTTAATAGCTGTTTAGGAATTTCGTACATTTTCCTTCTTTCATACATGGCGATATTGAATTTCGTGTCCATATGGACCGTGAATCATATTTCGGACGATGGTATCATACAATACTTTATCTTGCTCAGGATCCGGAATCTCGGCGCTTATTATGTATTTCGTAATTTTCGGCGTCTATTTGGCTTAAGCCATATTAGAATGTGGGCATGCGGTAATCCTCTTTTTGCCATTCAATTGAATACGTGAAGCACTGCACCTCTCCGAAAATTTTCCTTAGTTAATTACATACATTAATTTTGTACTTTTAATCTAAATACTCTAGCAACTAAATCGTGTCTGTCAGTACTTTTTGGCCCGGCATTAGCTCGGTTATTTCTTTCCATGTGGGATTGCAAGTAAAAGTAACAAAAGATCAGGTCTTCCGTAAGTTCGTACATAGGCGAATGCGTCTTGTGTGTACTCCATGTAGGTAGCGGGACTGTTAACGAATGATGAGGGCAGAATTACCATTTTACCTAAATGTCTGGGGTTTACATTGGCGTCGCTAGAAACTGCATCTTGTAAATGTATATAATTCTCAACGCGCAGCTTTTTGATTTAAAGATATATAACGGAGACGTCACTTTCTACCTTCACATACATGTCTATCAAAAACTGATGAAATAATTGTCTACACTGGGCACAGGGACAGAGGTTTAAATCATTTCTCGCAACATCAAATGATACGCATAAAAATCCATACATGATACTTTTTGTTCGGAGTAGGCTCCTTTGTGATCGGGTTAATGAGTGGAATTTGAAATGATAACCCTCTTATCCTTTGCAATAAATCAATGGGTATTGCAGAGCGTCATAAAACTTGTGTGTGTCGGCTACCCGTTGCAACGTATCATCACGTGCTCGCAAGACAATGTCTCGTGAAGAAAATTGATCACCACTAATTACGGCTGCTATTTCGTTTGTCAAAGGTGCATTGTAGCGCCTTTCATGCTCTCCTCGAGGGTCCGATCTGCGTGAATGACGACTTTATAATCTTCTTCAGGTAGGTTTTTAAAGCAGTTTTAAATGTTTTGACTAAAATGTTACGTTCATGCAAGAATCTTGAATTTTGAACACTGTGTCTCTCTCAACTCCCTGGATAAATTGGCAGCGACGGTCTACCTCAATTTCTTCGTCACCCATAAAATATACTTGTAAAATTTATGCTGTTCGTTTCAACTGGAAAGTGAACCTATTCTATGATAAATTTGCCTTGCACCGTAAATGTAGGCGAAAATCCCGGCATTATTATTTCCCGGTCAACTCCGAAGGACGTCATTTGAAAGCATGAGTTATATTTCGGATCCTGTTTAAAAAGCGCCGTGACTCATTAGCATCATATAAAAGAGAGTTTACAAAGGTTCTTCTGGTTCCAAGTAACGGAAGAGACACTTTGCCATTGAACAGCACATGCCTGCGTCTCATCTTCCATTTTAAAGCGCTGCAAAATCGACACGCCTTGTCCATCAGTCCGATAACAACTAACCTGTGATTTTTATAATCAATCAACGGATCATAATTGAATGCTGCGTCATTAAAACCGACCAATTGTTTTTTGAAAATTTTGTCGACGTTCAGCTTGAGCTGTGCATTTGCATCTCTTCGCGCCTGTGTCTGTTCTGGTGTTTCAGATGCCTTTATAGTAGATTGACGTTCAGCTTGCTCAATGAGTCTGTGTTGAGTTTCATCAGGTGTTTTCGCGGCTCTTATGGCGGCCTGACGTTCCGCTTGTTCGAATAGCCTTTGCTGACTTTGAGCAGGTGTTTCAGTAGCTCTTAAAGTAGCCTGACGCTCTGTCTGTTCAAGACGCCTTTGCTGACGTTGAGAAGGTGTCTCAGATGCTCTAAAGCAGCCTGACGCTCTGCTTGTTCTTGCCTTCTCAGTTCAGCATCTTCTAAAGATTCTAGCGATAGAGCTAATATTTTCACTTGTCTTTGAGAAGATACCTTGAAAGGCTGGACTTACACGTTTGCGAGGCATTATGAAGTAAGAAAAACCTATTTATAAAAAAACGTTAAAATACCTAAAGGAATTAAATTTCTTTTAAATATTTTTTAAAGTAACTAAAATATCTAAAAGGAATAAATATTCCTTTAAATATTTTTAAAAACCTAAACAACAAAACCAATTCAAGACACAACACGAATTCGAAAACGATAGCCGAAAAATCCAATCAACTTAAACCAAATCACAAAACAAATCGCAGAAAACCGAAATCGAAAGCAGTAGTCAATATAAATATAACCAACGAAAAAGAAGTAAGTGTATAAGTACCGTATACACTATCTATACTATTAATATTCCTTTGAAATATTGTTAAGCAACCTAAAACAAAGAAAACCAATTCACGATTCTAAATAAACAAAATCCAAAATCAAAGCCAGAGTCTAAATATATAAAGGAATACCAACCAAATCAACAAAACCGATCCAAGAAAATACACAAATCCGAAAATGAAAGTCAATATAAATCCATTCAACCTTAACCAAATCACAAAGCAAATAACAAACAACCGAAATCGAAAGCAGGTAGTCGAATAAGCTACGAAAGAGAAACAATTTAAGCGTATAGGTACCGCATGCACTATAAGTTGACGCGCGGCTCAACGGCGGGAGTTAAGTACATGTCAGGAAACATTTCGTTACCGCGTTTTAAAACCTAGTAACGACATCTAGCGGAATCAATTTAAACTATGTATATGTTAGTTAATAAGAACTCAAAAATATTTTTCTTATAATTTTGCACAATTTTTCTTATTGTAATACCGATTCATTCATAACCACATAAGAACTGTATTCATTTCCGTTCAATAAATATTACAAGGCTTATTAATAAGGCTTACTAAGAACTGTTTCTACCATTGTTAAGTAATAGTTAAGGGTGAAAGCGTGACAGGTGGTGATAGTATTTCTGATCCATACTTATAATAACGCCTGTAACCTTTGCGGGTAGGCAGTGCATCAACGGATTACTTAATATCGTCTGCGAGGTTATCGCCTATTCTGTGAATTACGATGCACCAAAACGTTTGAAAAAAAATCAGCTGGTGAATTTTATGTTTTTATCGCTCTCTTCCCGGTCCTGTGTGGAAAAATACAGATCCATACATTTTTATCTTAATTTTGGTAAAAGACATAATAATCCAGATATTCTGACCTTCTGTGTTCGTCCATCGTACCGTCGTCCGTCTTGTAGAATCACGGTGGCGCCACCTAGCTGAATTTAATTTTGCAACATATTCGATTTTCCACGGAATGAGATGTTTTTCCGCGGAAAAAAGTAGCCTATGTCACTCTACAGCCACCGAACTATCCCCATACAAAAATCATGCCATGCGGACGCTCTGTTGAGACGTGAAAGGAGGACAAACAAACAAACACACACTTTCGCATTTATAATATTATAGTATATATTGTTAATTTCAGTATTCTGTAAGATATGGTTAAACTAATATTACTATTGTAATCTATTGGTTATAAGGAATAAACCGACATTTGTTTCATTAAATTACGCCTGGTTACGGTGGTGGGCCCATTTTCAATACAAAAGAAATTGTCCCTTTCTACTAACATAACAGGCGAAACAAAGTTATGTTCAATTTTATTTACATAAATATTTTGAACATTTTGTACAGGTAAAGCTTGAACTAGCAGCATATTTCTTTGTTAAATAATATAAAGTTGAAGATACACATTTAATCACTCACTGTCCCTGACCATTGTCTAGTTGTATGACACTGAATGACTTCATATTCACATTTAGGTAATTGACAACTACTAGCTTCCGTTAATAACTGCCCTTATAGTTTGGAGATGAGTAGACATATATTTTATTATAACCAAAAGCAATTGACGTAGATTCAGCAACGTACAGCAAAACTTAGTTACTTTTTGTGCATCCCATGAAATTATTTTTAAGTTATGCCTATTTTGTAGATAACTATGATATTGTTAAGTATACGTTTGTATCAGCAATAACAGAACTCTTAGTAACTCATCTGCCATAATGTAAAATTGTACCGTAGCCTTAACAAGATCAACTTCAATTCCGACTTCATACATACCGAGACATTTCACTAACTAGACTTTTAACACAGATTCCTTCAACGTGGTACATTGACTAGGTACCAAAACCTATGAAACAGTTCAACTCTTAGTCATTGTTAACCTTGGTTGATTTAAAATGTTTTAAATCATAATCAATATTTTTGATATAACACTAAAACAGTCTTAGTGTTGGCGGACCCTTGTTTCGGACAACTATCAGTTAAATGACCTATCTTATGACACGTGTCACACCTTTAATAGGATGTTTATAATTAAAATATGGGTGTCCTTCCACAGCTATAACATTTTGATACAGTTTTAACGTCAGAACTACATGGTATCGGCTTAAGGACTTTTGGTCGTCTGTTGTCAGAAGTGCTTGTTTGAATTGTGGTGAATTTTAGGTCTCCTAACAGTTATAACATTTCTTAGAAAAACATTAATAATTTATCTGGTTCCGCACATTGAGCCGCTTCGGTACTTGTTCTAACAAACCTGTCCTCAATGCCATGTAAAATACAGTCTTTAGCATTTTTACCAAATATTAATAAGGATCTGTTCAGTAAAAAAATCTCTTCATAAAAATACTCTTTTAAAGACTTACCAAATCGATCCCTATACGCAAGTATTTCTGTCAACAGTTCGACATAATTTTGATTTC
Source organism: Parnassius orleans (assembly GCA_029286625.1). NCBI lineage: Eukaryota > Metazoa > Arthropoda > Insecta > Lepidoptera > Papilionidae > Parnassius > Parnassius orleans. The sequence goes on along the minus strand of JAGSMP010002612.1, from coordinate 1,936 downwards.
TTGGTAACGCTGACCTAGTTTTCGTACCATTCAGACCAAGAAAACATTAAACTTTGCAAATCTTGATACCATTTTTGTGCTAAAAAAACTGATTTCGGAAGAGCATAATGAATTACCTGACGTTCTAACTAACCATAAATAGCCGCACACTCATGCACCTTAACAATCCAGGTATCAACGGTTTGATTACTCTAAACGGATTGAACTCTGATGTATTGCGTCGCGCACGTTTGGATGGACTTTATCACTGAAAAATTAACAGAAGACTAGAAATCAAAATGTTTAATGTATAGTAATAACGATTTTCGTTTTAGTTTAGAACAAAAGTCACAAGGTTTTATTACGAAAACATTGTCCATGTTATTACAAATTAAGAAGAAATACAGGTATTTTTGAAACGCTCCTGAAAACGAAGACAGACGACAGTACTAACTATATCTTAGATGATGGGTGAAATATAAAATCGATCCTGATGAAAAAAATCATCTTTTCACAACGTTTTATTAGCTTCATTCACGCTCCATCGTGTTGATATAGTTAAACAAAACATTAATTTCATTAAAAGAATCATGAAAATACTTAAATATTAAACCAGCAGTGGAATTTAAAATAAATAAATCATAAAATCAGCTGACTAGGGTCAATATCCGCGTCGAAGCCAAACTTTTATCTAGCTCCGTACAGGTCCCGTCACGACGCTGAGCGACAGTGGAGGGGTGTGTCTGCGCATGGGTACAGTCGCGTTCTAAAGTACTACATGGTACTAGGCTGTTGTTTTATAATATTATAATAGTATTAATGGTTTTATTGTAGAATCATAATAGTTACTTTACTAGCTTCTTAGAACTTTGGAAGAGGTTGAAATTAAAATGGATAATGTATGCTTGAGCATTATTTTTATTTCAATCGTAAAATAAAGTAGTTTGTAACAAGAAAACTTGTTAAGGTGACACGCCGTCCATTATACCGTTAGAACATGGAACATGGAAGCCGGATGTCGATGGTGTTGGTGTTACTGGATGCTACTTCATCAGAATCATCATCATCAATGCGAATGATAAATGTTTCCGTCATCAGGTTGACCACATGGTAATTTTTCGGTATTCTTCCTCAATAAATTTAACTTTACTGCACAATTTTCCCATTCACCTTCTATTTACCTTTTCGTTCACTAGTTCAGTCATAAAACAATAGATATAAATAATATTTCTTTCCTTCCTTTAAAACATCGTCGCGCGTCGCAGCAGAAAGCTGTGTGTGCGACTGTATATTGGGAAACATCGCTTTTTCAAAGCGCGGCAAGAATGAGGAACCAACAGCGTGCGCGCACAACAATACTGGCGAGCATTCCCCGTCGCGCCCTTCGTACCACGCGCTGCCGCCGCCCGGCCGACTGTGTGTCACCTCGCGTCAGCGCCAACATATGGGGAATTCTCAAATTTACCTACTAAGATTTGTTTGGTGCGACATAAGAATTAGAGGCGGCAATTACAATAAAACTTGCAAATAATACTTAATAGTTTTGACGTACCTGTTTTCAAATCAAAGTATTGGAAGGATTAAAACGGAAAGTCAATAAAAGTAAAGTAAAATAATTATTTTTAGATTAATTAACTGTCGATCATAATTGCAATTGATTTTAACTATTAAATTATTCAATACCATTTTATTTATATTTTCTTGTACAAAATCAAAGATAACCAAACCCAAGTAAAACGTTTATTAATTTCAATATCATTTTGTAGTAACGAACTGCTTGTTCGTCAGGGTACATTTTTTTTTTTTTTTTTATAGAAATAGGGTGACAAACGAGCACACAGTCCACCTGATGGTAAGTGGTTGCTGTGACCTATAGACATCTACATCTATCCTCGATAACGAATCAAAATGCAGAAGCCTGTCAGCTTTGAGGACTAAGATGGAATGCCTCTTCCAG